>VONZ01000784.1:0-345876 GCA_012976165.1 Labeo catla | reverse complement strand
TTGTTCCCTGAATCCACAGCTGTGTTTTGTTTGTTTAGTGATAGTTGTTAATGAGTCCCTTGTTTGTCCTCAACAGTTAAACTGCCTGCTGTTTTTGAGAAAAATCCTTCGGGTCCCACAAATTCTTTGGTTTTCCAGCATTTTTCAGTATTTGAACCCTTTTCAACAGTGACTGTATGATTTTGAGCATATGCAACTATTACAAAAGGTTCAAAAGCTCACTGATGCTCCAGAAGGAAAAAAGCATGCATTAAGAGCCGGGGGCGAAAACTTTTGAAAAGAATGAAGATGTGTACATTTTTCTTATTTTGCTTAAATATCATGTTTTTTTTATTTTATTTAGTACTACCCTTCAGAAGCTACAGAAGATGCTTGTATGTTTCCCGGAAGACAAAATAAGTTACATTTACCCTGATCTTTTAATTCAATTTATCAAATTCAAAAACTGTTAAAGTGTCCCAACATTCCTCAGTTGTCCTCGGTGTGAAAAGATGGATCTCAAAATCATGCAGTTATTGTTGGAAAGGGTTCAAATACACAAAAATGCTGGAAAACCAAAGAATTTGTGGGACCTGAAGGATTTTTCTGAAGAACAGTGGTCAGTTTAACTGTTCAGGACAAACAAGGGACTCATGAACAACTGTCACTAAACAAAAAAATAAAAACACAGCTGTGGATCATTCAGGTAACAACACAGTATTAAAAAACAAGGGGATGTAAACTTTTGAACCAGATCATTTTTATAAATTCAATTCTCTTGTGGACTATATGTAAACATCTTTTATGTAAAATATCTTATTCAGATCAGTACTAAATAAACAATAACATGCATTTTGTATCATCACTCTTATTTTGGTTAAATAATTAACATTTTTAATGATTCTGAAAGGGGGGTGTAAACTGTTGACCTCAACTGTAGTGAGTTTACATGCTTGTGCAATCCAGTAGGTGGTGCTTGCAGCACAAGGTGAAATTTCTTGCAGAAGCTGCCAGCCAAAACGTATGATCAGATTCCCAGCTTCCATGAAAGACTATATGAATACTGCCAGTGCATTAAAATGACTTTAGAGTTTATCCCATTGCTTTTAAAGCATTACAGCACTGACAATCAGTCTCCAACAGTGGATGCTTACTGTTCTATACCATCTGGCTCTTAAAAGCATATTACTCAGTTTGATGACCATTCAAAATTGCTCTTATTTTTTAATGCTCCACTGGAGCAATAAATGAATCAAAAACAAGAACAAAACAATTGAGCTTATTATAAAGTCTCTCTCTAATATACTGAAGTAATGGCATACAACCATCGATTGTTCAGTTTCATTAGATTTGTCCTGTCATTGTCAAAATAGTCTTTGAATTAATGTGCATAAGCATGAATTTCGAAGTATTCATCATTGCATTTCTTAGACAATTTTATTCCACCGAAACAAAAACAGATGTATCGCCCTTCAAAATATTAGGTCTAACTATCCCTCTGCTGTGTTGCACACAAAAGATTACACATATTGTAAAGTAGCCGACTTATTACCCGACTTCTGCCGCTTTCATCAGTGATGCCATTTATATGACTGTAATATCACTGAATATTGGATCATTCACTCTTTTTGCACTCAGCGTGAGAGCATTAGGTCACTTTTTGCCACCTGACTGAATCATCTCACTCAGATCTTGGCGATGACGTCACTGTTGCTACAGCAACATGTTCTCATTGGTGTGTGTAAATGATACATTAAAGTGAGATGCTAAACTGCCTTCTCATTCATGCAGCTGTATGAATCACTGATTGCTGACCTTTAGAATTAGAATGTTAAATATGGCTTGAGATGTTGATCAAATTGACACGTACATCTGAGCCTTGAATTAGTGACTTTATATGAACACATTATTAAATCAAGCCTATTTCAGCCTAATTCACTTCTATTGTGACAACCCTCTGAAGATTTTAGCATGGTAATACGCTGTTGAATTGCTGCTGCTGTTGGTTCTTGCTATTGCTGCAGATTATCAGCGCAAGTACAGGAACTAGCTACAGCCAATACATACGCAGATATGGTGCTGTGAGTATTTAACACATACTGCTGCTGCACAAGTAGTAGTATATATTAACCCGTAACAGGTCTATACACTATACAGGTGGAGCTGGGGGAGGTGGAGGGTTTCAGAGGAACTTTGAAAGCATGCTGTGAAATGCTCTAGTGAATGCTAACCAGCTATTTAAATGTAAAGCAGCAAGTTCATTGGCTGCCTATGCAACATGAACCAATCAGATGGTGCCAAGTTTAACGCTGTCAATATTTTCAGTTTGCGGACCATCTAGAGTTTCCTGACAGAACTTGGCATTTATTTAGTCTAATATTTGCACTATTTAGGCTTTGCAATTTATATTTGATTTCAGTCAGTATTATATTGAGAATCGCTGAAATTGAATGTAAAGAGTTCATTTTCAAAAATCATGTTTTTTCATTGTGCATTCCAGTTAATCTCAATCAAACTGCAGTTGGGTTATTTTGATATAAAGTAAAAATCAAAAAAATACATCTAACTAACACAATAAAAACAAGATAACATAATAAAAAAATACGATTTTGAGCATCATGAATCTAAACAGAGTTATCTGTTTTTGCAAATAAACTCTTCATCTATTTTTCTGTATTGTGACCTCAAAAAAGATTCCTTTGGGGTAGGGCTGTCAAAAGATTAATCGCGATTAATCTATTTGAATTTCAATTATATATAAATATAATATTAACAGACATAAATATTTTAAAAATACATGTATGTATTTGTATTTATATATACTTATAAATATACACTGTACACACACATATATTATGTAAAAACAAACTTTTATTTTGGATGCGATTAATTGTTTGACAGCCCCACTTTGGGGTCAGTATCTTTTTTTTTTTTTTTTTTAAGAAATTAATGTTTTTTTAAGACTTTGACTTTTATCTGTTTCAGGTAAATGCTGTTCTTTTTAACTTTTTTATTCATCAAAAAACCTAAAAAATCTATCAGTTTCCACCAAAATATTATGCAGCACAACTGTGATACTGACTAGAGTAATGACTAGAGTTTGCCATCACAGGAATAAATTATATTTTAAAATATATTAAAATAGAAAGCTGTTATTTTGAATTGTAAAGATATTTCACAATATTCCAATCCAATTTTTATTGTATTTTCGTACCTTTCATATAATAAGTCTACCTGTGCTGTTTCTGTAGGTGTCATGCCTTCAGGACTTCTTTGGTGAAGATGATATATTTATTGCCTGCGGCCCAGAGAAGTTCCGCTACCAGGATGACTTCCTGTTGGATGAGAGTGGTAAGATAATGGATACTGTGTCCATCCCTTTTTAAAGCGTGACTGTGCCGATTACACCTCTGTGATTGTCAATTTAACTCTATTTGTATTAGGTTGCATTAACTATTAAAAGTTATTCTTTCACATTCTGTTTTTGTGATTAATAATTCAATTTCTATATTTAAATAAGCTGTTTTGACAAATGTGACCCTGGACCACAAAACCAGTCACAAGGATCAGTGTTTTTGAAATTGAGTTTTTAGGGTGCAAAAAAATCAAAATATTGATAAAATTGCTTTTAAAGTTGTCCAAATTGCTAATCAAAAATTAAGTTTTGATATAGTTACAGTAGGAAATTTACAAAATAACTTAATGGAACATGATCTTTACTTAATATCCTAATGATTTTTGGCAATACACCCGTGCTACTTAAGACTAATTTTGTGGTCCAGGGTCACAAATAAACATCTTGTCCAATATTGTATTATTTGAGATTTAGAGTTTGAACATTAGATAAGCTTTTCCGTTGGCGTTTTTTAATTAGATGTAGCATTGTTTCCTGCTGTCAGTATCAGTGTTGCATCTATTTTCTATTCTTTACTGACATTAACAGCAAATGTGCTTTCTATTTTTAAAAAGCTGCTTTTGTAAACAAATTAACATATAAAACCATTTTTATTTAGCAGCACCATTATTTAATGACATTTGTAACTATTATTATCACATTAGTTAATTACTATTCACTTTTATTGAACTACATTAATTGCCATTGACATTTACAGTGCAGAATCATCCAGACTATGAGCTATTTTAAAATCCTATTGATAGACATATTGACTCTGTGCATGTGGTCTGAGAGCAAACCAGCCTGTCAGATCTCCTCTGATCAGACCTCCGGTATGTCAGGCTGACATGTTTGGGTCAGACTGAGGTTGCGGTAGACTGATCGGTGGTGACATCAGGTTGTCCACACAGATGAGACGTTCTTCGGTGTGTTTTATAGAGACAGCAGGCTTATAGTGTTATAGAGTTGCTGAGGCCTCTGAAGTAAAACCAGACTGAATTCAGATGTTTGTCTTTTGCTGCTTTCTCAGAATGCAGGGTGGTGAAATCGCAGTCCTACGGCCGTATTTCTTCCATGCAGGGCCGCTGCTCTCCCCGTAGCGGTGGACCGTCAAGAAGGAGCAAGTCCCCTGGTTCCAGCAGCTCAGGTATGGGTCTTTAAAGCAGACTGATGTTTAATCTCATCATGCTTATAAAAGCATTCCTGTAGCTGTAAAACTGTAGGTTGGGTATAGTAGGCTTACACTCATGCATGCAGGAGTGACTCATGAAGTCTAAACTGGGTAATTGTCAGCTGATTCATTGCGGTCGCAGGATTCAAAGTTGTAAATTTCAAACATGGATGAGTGTGAAGTGTTTGTAGCCTTAATTATCTTCAGAACTTTTTGATTCTCAGAAGATGTGTTTGAGGAGTAATGTCCCAATTTAGGAAACTAATTTAGCTGACACTTGTCACATACTCACTATCTCCACTTTTTTTTAATGAGCACTTGCGTCAATTAACAGCTTCATTTAATGGGATGTTTCAGTGTTCAAGTCACCGTGATGCCTGTGTTTGATGTTGATGTAATTTGATTGTATGCTTTAGCTGGAGCTTTTCTTAGTTTTGGTAATGGCGAAACTAACTTTTACATCAGCGGATGATTAGAATAAAATTACATCTTAAACAGTCTAATGCATGATTAGATTACTGAACCATACTGAGCTCACCTAGCACTGACTGGTTTCATTTGCTTCCATCGAGCAGAATCCAAAACCACTAACAGCCAGAAAATTTACAGAATAGAAAAACAATCTATTGTATTCTATTCATGTTCTGTCCTTTTGTTCTCTTTAATTCCATTCTGTTTCGTTTTATTCTATTCTTTTATGTTCACTTCTATTCTATTCTGTATGTATGACGATTTATTCTGTTATGTCCTCTTCTATATCATTCTGTCCTATTCTATTCTTTTCTATTCTGTTTTCTTTTGTTCTGTTTTTATTGTGATCCAATCTGTTATCTTGACTTTTGTTCTATTCTATTGTTTTTATTATGATCAATTTCATTCTGTTCTGTTCTATATTTACAATGATTCATTCTGTTATGCCATTTTCTATTCCATTCTGTCCTATTCTATTTTATTCTGTTCTTTTCTATTTTGTTTTCTTTTGTTCTATTGTATTTTTATGACCCATTAAGTTCTTTTATATTGTTCTATTTTATGTTCTATTCTGTTGTGCTCCTTCATTCTATTCTATTCATTCTGTAATTTCTATTCTGTATTTATGATGAATTATGTCCTCTTTTACATCAATTTGTCATTTTCTATTTTATTCTGTTCTTTTCCATTTTGTTTATTATTATTATTTATTATGATCCATTTTGTAACAGCTATTTTGTTGTTAACTATTCTATTATGTTATGCTCCTTTATTTTATTCTATTGTTTATTATGATCCATTCTGTAATATCTATTTCATTCTATTCTATTTTTGTTGTTTTCTTTTGTTCTATTCTATTGTGTATTATGATCCATTCTGTTATGTTCTTTTATATTTTGTTCTATTTTATTTTTGTTTATTTATTCTATTTTATTTACGTTCTACTTTTTAATTATTTTCTGTTCTATTCTATTCTATAGATATTCATTCTGTTATGTCCTCTTCTACATCATTCTGTCCTATTCTATTTTGTTGTATTCTATTTTTTATTATGATCCATTCTGTTGTTATTTCATATTTTGTTCTGTTCTTGTTTTTTTTTTATTCTGTTCTATATGTATGGTTATTCATTCTGTTATGTCCTCTTCTACATAATTCTGTCCTATTCTATTCTTTTCTATTTTGTTTGATTTTGTTCTATTTTATTATGGTCCCTTATATGTTTGTTTATATTTTGTTCTATTTTATTTGTTTATTTATTCTATTTTATGTTCTGCTTTTAAATTCTTTTCTGTTCTATTCTATTCTATATTTATGATTATTCATTCTGTTATGTCCTCTTCTACATCATTCTGTCCTATTCTATATTTTCTATTTTGTTGTTTTTTTGTTGTATTCTATTTTTTATTATGATCCATTCTGTTATGTTATTTTATATTTTGTTCTGTTCTTGTTTTTTATTCTTTTCTGTTTTGTTCTATATTTGTGGTTATTCATTCTGTTGTCTTTTTCTACATCATTCTGTCCTATTCTATTTTTTTCTGTTTTGTTTGATTTTGTTCTATTTTATTATGATCCATTCTGTTATGTTTTTTTTTTATATTTTGTTCTGTTCTATTCTTTTATGCTTCTTTATTCTATTCTATTGTTTATTATGATCCATTCTGTAATGTCTATTTCATTCTATCCAGTTTTGTTGTTTTTTTTGTTCTGTTCTGTTGTTTATTGTGATCCATTGATATGTTCTTTTATATTTTGTTCTATTTTATTATCTGTTCTGTTATGCTTTTTATTCTTTTCACTTCTAGTTGATCTCTTACTTTGACTGGCTGAATATGCCCAAACTAGTTTAAAATGCTTGGATGCTTAAAATGCTGGATGCTTTTCTGTGTTTATGAGAAATTGTCAGCATTTTGCAGTGCTAAGGCACACTGCCTCCAAAACGTTCATAAGCGTTTTTTTTTGTATATTTGTCAAAATTAATCACACACGGAATACCATGGTGGGTCTGAATTGTCAAAACAGCTCTCAAAATGCAAAATTTAACCTGATCCGAATTTTTTATGATGGACAAAAGTTTTGGAGGTAGTGAGTAAACGTGATAGACACAATGTGCTGTTGTATTTATTTTTTTTAACCTTTCAGATGAGAATTTCAGACTCGGTGAGCAAGGCCTTTACTCTACATGTGAAACATTAACACATTTCTGAAAGCAGTGTAGTCACAATATTTTTGTGATGGTCTGTACGTGCAGTTCTTAGCCTGTTTTGATGGTGCAACTCATTTGTGCACTAGCGCGTGTTTTCGGTTTAAACAGAGACCTCTCAAACTGGATTATTCGTAGCTATTCCAAACTGAACAAAAAATGCACAAAATGTTGCCCTGAACATCCAATTGATCTAGGTTTCATTATTTTTCCTGGAATAGATCATGAATCATCACTTCCTGATGTTGATGTTCCAGGCAAGCACCAGGCATTCATCCGCTCAGGCTTTCATCACTCAGTAGAGAGACGTGTCAAAAACAACAACAAAAACAGAACAATTATTGTGCTCCAGCTCAGGCCTGTTCCGCAAATTTTGTATTCTGGCCAGGTACAAAATGTGTCCTTGCGGCGCGTGCTGTTTTGTAATGAGCCGGTACTGAGCATCAACCTCATTCTTTGAAATGGTTGACACGAGGCGGAAACGACACAGGTGGGCATAAAATGGGTGATTGGACCAAATTGTTTATAAGGGATATCGCTAATGTTGTTTTGGGAGAACAGACCTGTTTGACTATCAGATAAGCGAGAGTGTAATGATATATGGAAACAGGTACCTCGTTACAAATATAACCCTTCCAACCGCTGATAGAATATCTCACGGGACAGGAACAGAGATCTGCCATGCAGTCTGGACAAACAAATCTGGTGTAATTGTTTTTTACTGATCTGAAAGCTCATTCAAACAGCACTTATTTTAGGGCCACTGATATATTTTATAGTACTTAAGTTTTGTTAATATTTTAAATTAGATAGTTTAAGTTTTAGTTTATTTAATTTTGCCTTGGCAATTAGCTGAAATAAAATGTTTTATATATATATAAAATTAAATATATAAAATTATTTTTTATTATTTTAACAATATTAACCCTGAAACAATATTAACCATGAAAATAAAGACATCTTTAATAAGTATTTTAATCAGAAAATGCTTTGCCTGGTAATAAATTGCCTTTTGCAGATTTTTCAAAACAGTAGAATGAAGAAAATAATAGTGAACTAAGCAAAAATAATGAAATATGGATATTACTTAATTTGCTGGATAATGGCTCCCATGTTGTGAACACCAGGGACTGAAGTTTGATGTAAGCTGATATTAGTCATTCCCCTTTGGGTTTCAGGTCAGCCAAATATCTTACTCATAATTGAATGGGATAAAATGTATGATTTCTGTTGCTTTATATTTTAATATATTATCTGTTAATACAATCCATTATATGTAATTCATGTAATGTATAGTTTTTAATGCAAGTACAGCATGCAATGCAGTTTAAGATTTAGGTTTTCTAAGTGACTCATTTGAGGTCAGTGTCTGTACAGTCTGTTTATGTCTCCAGACATGTGTCTTGATTCCCAAGAACATTGCAGGCAGTACATTGGGTACTTGTACGATTTGGTCTTTGTGTAATGTAGCTGTTGACTAGACAACCTTTACTATTCATGCAGAGACTGCAGTATAAATTAATTCACCACCAGAACCACTATTTAGTAGATTATTAAAGGCTGTTAATTATATTTACTGGGGGAAGGTAAAAAAAAAAAAAATCTAAAAAATATATAAATGAATTGTTTCTTGAAACAGTATTGATTATTAAATCCCAAGAATCGATTAGTCTAGCCTGTTGTCAGTTATAGAGGGTTTGCACGTATGTCACAGTTTGGTCAGTTATCTGGATGCGTGGATACATTAGTGATACTCGGATGTAAACAACAGCATGGATTGCACGGTTAATGTATTACTGAATAAATTGTTCTGCTAATTTATGTCGCCTAAACCATGGAAAAAACATGCAGAAGCTGCTAAATCATATAAAGGACTTAGTAAGCAGGAAAGGGCACAATATTTTGACAAACTTAACTTAATATGTGGTAAAGATATATACACGCAGTATTAAGATATTAGCCTTATATTTCACCTACCTGATTGGAATAAAAACAAACACAAATGTTGTCAAGATTCTTGTCCTGGAAATCCTGGTTCACTTTGGCCAACCACAAATCCCTTTTGTTCATCAGACAGTTTTTTTGCACTCTTGGCAGTCTGTAATACTCCAAATGTTTTTCCCGGTTTGAGAGATTAGTACAGCCCAAAACATGACAATAATTGACCACTTTCAACAGCAGTAATCAGCAAAATCATTTTGTTCGGTTCAGTGGCATTGTTTATGTTTAGCGACACCAATGTGGCTGATTGATGATGTGTCGTGAAAACACTATTGAACATTGTAGCGCACCTCCCATCCAATAATTCAATTTAATTTGACTCGTTTATTTGTATAGCGCTTTTCACGATAAAAATCGTTGCAAAGCAGCTTTACAGAAAATGTAAGTTTCTACAATATATTTAGAAGCAGCTTATCAGTGGTGACTGTCAAGTTGATGTACGTATGGTAGAAATGTAAAATAAAAATCAGTTAATTAACGTCATGTAATCGAACAGATGGTAAACACTATTACAGCAATGATTATATGTTGCAGTCAAACTTATAGCAAAATTTGGTAGTTCTGTATGTTGTTTCAGGGTTGGCATCATCTCCTCAGGTGTTCGGTCATCTTAGATCTTTGTAAGGTTTGGATCCAGACTGAAGCTTGTGAAGCTAACTCCTAGTTACCACGGGATGTCAATCCCATTGCAGAAACAAATGAAGAGTTCAGATGCAAAACCAGTTAAAAGCCATCTCGGTCTAAAATGAGATAATGATACTGAGTGAATTCTCCTGACACATATTATACGGCCATCAAATACTTTTACTTCAGACTCGCTAAATTCCACCCTTAGCCCAATCAGAAGTACCAGTATATAGAAACCTATGCAAAGTAGCCAGAAAGAAATGCTAATTTTAAAGAAATGCGTCAGATGGATTTAGAGGCTTTTGCATCTGAACTCTTCAAATAGAGAAAAAATATATAAATCACAATAAGCTTTGTGCTTTGTTACTCCTGATATGAAACAGTCTCCAATTTCAAATTCTGTCCATTTTATTACAGTACACAAACAATAAATACCATTTTGGCGCTGTTTAATGTGGAGTGACAGATCGCTGTAGCGCCTCTGTTTAAGAGAAGTGGCCGAACTGATCATCTCATCTGCTTTAATACCAGTTTCAAAACGAAATAAACATGAATAAACATCTGAAGGTATGTTAAAAGAAAAAGTATAACTTACCGAAATCCATATCCTGTCTCATGTAAGCAGCAATCAGTGTTTCAATTGTGCAAAGACGTCACAGTAAGTAACAGCTTGTAAACAATGTAATGCCACATTTACCTCAGAAAAACATTCTTCAGTCAGCTAGAATTATTTTTTGTAATGCTCCTAAAAAGGAGCATTTTGCTTAAAATGCACCATATAACAGACTCATAATTTTAACTGTTCTTCAATGTTAGTTTGTTTAAATCCATCAAATTTTATGACAGCCACCATTTAAATGTTTATATTTCAAAAAACGGAATGGAGTAGAAATACAATTATGTAACTTTATTATAAAAACTTCACTGAGTGTAATTTAAGCATTTGTATAGCAGTTTATTTTAACTCACTGAAAGTTTTTTTTTTTGTCCTTAAAAAAATTTGGCATGTACTGTACATGATATATATTGATACTGAATTTAATTGAATCAAATAGGAAATTGAATCAAATCACAAGCTTGTGAATCAGAATTGAATCGTGAAATTTGTTTCAAAACCCAGCCCTAATATTTACAACCCATTTTGCTCATTTCTGAGTGAAACATTTATGTATATTATTATATATAACATTTATATCATTAATATATCAGAAAACAAATCAAAAACATACCATTAATGTCACTTTACAGCTTTTCACTGTAAATTATAAGTTGGCTTGTTCTTTTGAACTGTACATTTAACATTAAAAATTACACCTTCCCATCGATTACAGTTTTACCATATACAGTTGAGGTGAAAAGTTTACATACACCTTGCAGAATCTGCAAAATGTTAATTATTTTACCAAAATAAAAGGGATCATACAAAATGCATGTTATTTTTTTTATTTAGCACTGACCTGAATAAGATATTTCACATAAAAGACATTTACATATAGTCAACAAGAGAAAATAACAGTTGGATTTATAAAAATGGACCCGTTCAAAAGTTTACACATGCTTGATTCTTTATACTATTGCAGTTACAGAAGGTTCAAACACTCACTGATGTTCCAGGAGGAAACACACTGCACTAAGAGCTGGGGGCGAAAACTTTTGAATTTAAAGACCAAAGTAAATGTTATTTATTTTGTCTTCTGGGAAAAATGTATGTGTCTTCTGTAGCTTCTGAGGGGCAGTACTAAATAAAAAAAAAATTGATATGTAGGCAAAAAAAATGTATACATCTTCATTCTGTTCAAAAGTTCTCACACCTGGCTCTTAATGCATCGTTTCTCCTTCTGGAGCAACCGTAAGCATTTGAACTGTCTGTAATAGTTGCATATAAGTCCCTCAGTTGTCCTCAGTGTGAAAAGATAGATCTCAAAAATCATACAGTTATTGTTGGAAAGGGTTCAAATACAAGAAAATGCTGAAAATACAAAGAATTTGGAACTGTTCTGGACAAACAAAGGACTCATTAACAACTATCACTAAACAACAACGACAACAACAACAACAAAAAAAAACTTTTGAAACTTATTAAACTTTTATAAATTCAATTATTTTTGTTGTGGACTATAAGGGTCAATGTCACCATAGAGTGCCTTTCAACCCTCACAATACTCAAATTTTGGTCTTAATTTCCCATTCGCTTTATGTCATGTCATAAGTGGTAAACACTCAAGTACTATAGAAACACATTAGCTGAGCTCCCACACATTTTTTTTAGAAAATTATGGGTTATTATTCAAAACAAACCATAAGATACGTCCACCCTGTCATGGACATATATATTACTGTTAAATATGTTCACTGCAATATTAAGATGTAAATGATTTTTTTTTAAAGGTATAATGTCAAATTACAAATACATAAAAGATTTTATGTAAACCATGTGTTTTTAAAGAAATCTGCACATGTATTTTTTCATATTTGGAGAAAACTGTGATATTTGGATGCAGTTTTTTGTTTGCATGTTATTGCCCCCACACCAAGCTATTAAACTGGATTATATAGATATGATTGAATTATTTAAAATATTATTTTAAAATATCAAGATGACAGTGTGGACCAGCACATGACAGGGTAGACACATAAAGCAGAACACACAAAGCATGACAAAATATGACAATGAAACATTTATTCAACTTTGAAAAAATAAATAAATAAATAATAGAATCACATTCTCAATCACATTTATATACCAACCCCAATTAATTGTAGTTTTTAACAATATTAACTACACATGAACGCTATGTCCACCCTTTCAATTTTAAGTGATCGACAGGGTGGACATTTTGGAACAATGACAGGGTGGACATTTTTGGGCTTCAGTTAGCTTATTAGCTTACAACAAACTGTGACTAGCTTAATAGAATTTGGTATATTTAAACTTAAATATTTTGAAAATGCTGTATTCTAATCACTTCCAGCATATTTTATGCTGACAGGGTGGACATGTTCAATTTAGGAAAAGCAAGCAAGCAAAGAAAATGTCAATTTAAAAGTCACCAACTTACCCACCTCAGCCGTTAAAATTCCCGCCACTGAAGAGACAAAAAAAAAAAAAAATCTGTTGTCCAGATTAGAGGCTGACATTTTTTCGGGAATCCCGCGGGATGGGAAACAAAATCACTAATAATCACGGGATTGGGATGGGATAGGAAAAAATGTCAGCGGGAGTGGACGAACCGGGAATCGTAATGCTATGAAACCCAACTTTATACACAAATATACCTTTTATATAAATAAACTATAAACGATATATTGTAATTTTGAACTTAATTCTAGTTGACCTGTCTCTTTATGCTCTCCTTCTGTATGCTTTGGTGTGGCTGGTTAAGCAAGTGAGTTCATGACGGACAGATCGTTAACGACTGGTAATACAGCAAGACATCCAAATGCTCACCTAACATTCATCGACCATATGGCTTTTCATCTGAAAGATGTATGTAGTAGCAACTTTACATGGCCGCTCAATCTAATGTTAACCTAGAAAAATGTGCGCTATTGAAGTGTCAGTGCGAGTGTAGAAGCCGAATAGTAGCGCGGTACTGCATGACAGAGGCGCCGGTGCGGTCACTTGCTCTTAAAATACCGTCATTTTTGGTCATACAGATAAGAGTGATAGGCATCTTTCGAATCTGTAAAGACTCAACGTTTATTTGTGTGCACTCAGAAAAACAAGGAAACGTTGCGCATTTGTAAACTAATTAAAGCAAAAAGAACGCGATTTCTGCCGTTTGTCTCTGTGAACTTGAGCGCGTCACTTCGAAACTCCGTGTATACTTGCTTTAGAGACATGAAAAAAAAATATATAGAGTGATAATGGACCAGTTCAAATAGGAAACGTGTTTGCATGAATGATTTACATGAAATTTAATGTGTGTGCAATGCACACTGTGCATTTGTTTAAGATGGCTTTCAGTTCAATAAAAAAAAACCTACGTTTTGCATTTTTATTCAACTAATGTAAAAAAAGTTACGGGCATACTGTGATCTGTACTGTATTCTTTACTGTAACTGGCAGAAACATAATACGGGGGTGGGAGGGAATGGGAGTCATTCTTCCGGGATTGGGACGGGATTTTCTCCCAGTTTTTTTGTGGGATTGGGATGGGATTTTTTTTGTGGGAGTGGGACGGGAGAGGTTTGAAAATCCACTCCCGTGTCACCCTCTAGTCCAGATGTCTCTAAAGGGGGATGGCCTTTTCTTAAAGGGGTGGATTCCCCAATAGGACAGGGTGGACAACCATTCAAGGGACATGGACAAACTCTTCTTTTTATTAAATAAAATATTGTTTTTATTACCAAATTGTCAATACACTCAAATTGAGTAATCTCTTATTTAACAAATTATTAGAACAAAATTGTAAAGTTTTATGATTTGACTATATTCTGCTCTCATTCAAATGTAATGAGCAGTGCAAGGGACATAGCAAAATAACACACATCCTCCTACACAAAACTTAAAAAAAAATCTCGAAAATGTATCTAAAGAGCCAAGTAAAGCTTTTGTTGTGCATATAGAAACTTAGCCTAATACAACACACCCTTTCATAGTCATTTTATGTTAAATTATCATGACAAATGAGTTATTTATGTACAGGACACCAAAAGGCACCCTACAGTGACATTGACCCGTAAATTATAATTTGGCTTGTTTTTTTGAACTGTACATTCAACAGTTAAAATTACATTAACCGTCCCATCAATTACAGTTTTTCACCATATAGATTAAAGAAACTTACCTACTTACCCGTTATCTAATTAACAGGGTTTAACTGTTTACATTACAATTATGGCTATTTTTATAGTGCATAAACTATAAAAAGTCTCTAATCATCAACATCCATCCCTCGGAAACTATATATGAATATATGAAATGTTATCCAGTTTGAAAGTGAAGTTCTCACTGCTGTTCCCTGTCACTATCATCATCTGACTAATGTTTTCCCTACAACACCAAGTTTGTCGTTCGGTAATCACATACGAATGACGGCTGATCTGATAGTCCTTCGAATCTGTTTTCCATCCCCAAAATAACACGATGATGCATTCTCGCTCTCCACATGCTGAATTATGTCGGGCGGTGATAGTGTACACAGATGGTGAAGGAGCACGATATTCAGATCACAGTGACACACAAACACATAGTAACATTGATATGAGGCTGAAATGGATTTATTTGTTACTTAATGTGCTCTGAGAAGCATATTAGTGGCCGAATCTCTGAATCATAGCGCAATCAGAGCTTCAAACTGCTTTATTTGTATTAACACAGTGCTCGAGATGCTTCAGAAATCCACTCGCAACACCACGTCATCTGCCCTGCTGCACTTACGCCGCTCAGAAGCTGTGTTTTGCCGTGAGATCTTTTTGGAGATCTTTATAGTCACCCACACAGACAGTGCTGCAACTACGATCTGGCATGTTTATGAGCTAAACTCCTCCCTCTGTGGCTGTTTATGACGTAAGGTGTGCGCAGAAGGCTGCCTATGATCAGCCAGCAGACACACACTACATACATCCTCTCCTCCTCTCCCGCTCTCATTCATACTCTCACTGCCTAACAGTCACTATGAGCGCAGGAGGAATCGCAGTTTGCTCAGGCAGCCTGCTGCACTCTTTAGCAGGTAGGACAAATGGGTTTGTGCAGCAAATTCGCAAAGGTGAGATATTTGGATTTTTTTCTTAAAGGCAATGTAGAGAAGTTAAATAACTTATTTTTTTTTAATTACATTGCATCTGAATGAAGGGTTAATTATGTATGCTTTGCAGATTTTTCATGCCTGTGATACTTGTTCTCATCATATTTCTAAGCATCATATGAATACTTCTAATATTAAAGGATCTATTTGTAGCAAAATTGCTTGAAATAATGCCTCATAATGCACATACATATGTGACCCTGGACCACAAAACAAGTCTTAAGTAGCACGGGTATATTTGTAGCAATAGCCAAAAATACATTGTATGCGTCAAAGTTATTGTTTTTTAATGCAAAAATCATTAGGATATTAAGTAAAGATAATGTTCCATGAAGATATTTGTAAAGTTCCTACCATAAATATATCAACACTTAATTTTTGATAATTTGCATTGCTAAGAACTTGATTTGGAGGTGATTTTCTCAATATTTTGAGAATTTTTTTTTTTTTGCTGCACCCCCAGATTCCAGTTTTTCAAATAGTTGTATCTCAGCCAAATATCCTATCCTAACAAACTATACATCAATGCAAAGCTTATTTATTCAGCTTTTAGGTGATGCATATCTCAATTTTGAACAATTGACCCTTATGATTGGTTTGTGGTCCAGTGTCACATATATCCATATATTTAAATCCAAGAAAAAAAAATGTGATGTGTATGTATTTTGTACAACAGGAGTGAACATACACATTTGAATAAACAAATAAGGAACACAATTTACAGTGTTACAAAAAATACAGTATTGCAGTAAATAAAAACAAAAATAATGAAAATGATTAAATCATTATAAATTCAGCTTTAATCTCTAGTAGGCTATTTATTGTATTTAGCCTAAATATAGGCTACTGTAAGATTGGAAATGTATATTTATGTTTATGCCCCTGAAATACATTTTGCTATATGAAGGATGAAATTAAATCTATTTTCAATTTCAGAAATATATGCCTCACTGTTTTATAACATATTCAGCAAAGTTAAATTATATTTTGGCAAGAAAAAAGCTGTATCGGTCTAATCAAGTGCTGTTATGACCTGCATAAATTTAATATAATTATATTCAGATGTTTGTATCTTGTGTTGTCTAGCATTGGACATTGTTAGTAGACAAATATATATTTTTATTTATTTATATATTTTTTTGCACCCTCAGATTCCCTATTTTCAAATAGTTGTATCTTTGCCAAATATCCTATCCTAACAAACCATACATCAATGAAAAGCTTATTTATTCAGCTTTCAGGTGATGTATACATCTCAATTTTGAACAATAATAGCACTTGACTAGACTATATTACAGATTTAAAAAAATATATATTTTTTTTTACAATTATTATGTATTGTATAGTTTTTTTGATTGCTTTTTAGGGCTGTCGCAATTCGTCAATTCTATTCAAGTATTTGACTGTTTTCCAAGGCTGTGTGATATAATAAACCCATTTAAAAATCATAATTAAGCATAATTGTGGATTTGCAAATGCTATGATTCAGTTAAATAAATACATACAATGCAGATAATAATAATATTATATATATATAAACACATATTATACAGACACTTCGTATTTAATGGTATTTTATTATTTTTACTGTATTTAATGTACAATACTTTCAATAAAACATTTTCAAAAGCTGCTTTTATGTATGTTTCAGCCTGAGTTTTTGTTGCATTGACACACTTACGACCAGCAGGCGTCACTAGCGTGTGGTGTTTCGAGCGCTTAGTTGATTCGAAGCTTCGAAAAGGTTCGTTTCACGAAAAGACGCTGCAGAGCATGACGTTATATCAGCGTGGAGATGATGTATAAATGTCTGGTTTTGGTTTTTCTGCTTTTTCAGTTAAAATTAATCTACTGATAACACTGAATGTGAAAGAAATTATTTATTTTAAAAAATGATGATAAAACTTTTGTCAATTTTATCATCCTGAATGGCAATTTTTCATTCATAATTGTAGATTGTCAAAATCTCCTTTATAAAAGGTTTCTCTTACGAACTCGCCTTTTTAATGAAGTCTCTTAAAACTGTGAAAAATGTAAAAGCTAAGTCTATTGTAAGTTATTACGAATCTTTGGCGTCTTGTGAATGTCTTCCGCTTTTTTTTTAACCATCTTTGCAGTTTTTGTTTTTGATGCCTGTTTTTTTGTAATAATGTTGTTTACATGTTCTTTAATTAAAAATAATATCTGGTTTTATCGTCAGGGGTCACATATATATACATTTTAAATATTGAAAATCGTTGTGTAAGTTATTGAACATAGTCTGATTTAGTTTTGAAATTGTTTTGTTTGTGTTTAATAATATTATATTTTATTTATTTATTTATTTAATTATTTATTTATTTTTTCAGTTAAGCATATATTTTACCTAATTTAATTTGAATTATAATAAACTTAAAGAATTGTTAGGGAAGAAAAAAATATGTGACCTTGGACCACAAAACCAGTCACAAGGGTCATTTTGAAATTGAGATTTATATATAATCTGAAATATTTGAAAACCTGGAATCTGAGGGTGCATATAATAATAATAATAATAATAATAATAATAATAATAATAAAAATCCAAATATAGAGAACATTGCCTTTAAATTTGTCCAAGTTCTTAGCAATGCATATTACTAATTAAAAATTACGTTTTAATATATTTACGATAGAATATTTACAAAATATCTTCATGGAACATGATCGTTAATATTCTAATGATTTTTGGCATAAAAGAAATTTTACCCATACAATGTATTTTTGGCTATTGCTACAAATATACCTGTGCTACTTAAGACTGGTTTTGTTGTTATATATATTGCATCATATTTTTTTCTTTTGTAAATTTTTAGAATTACTTTTTTTATTTATTTTTGTTTTGTGACAATTAAGCAAATGCAACCAAGCAATGATGACAAAAAAATATATATTTTTCTATTCTTTCTTAAAGAATAGAATTGATTTTCAAACAAAATATGTCATTAATGATCAAATGCATGAGATTTACCAACCTGCCTTGATTCAGATTCCAACAGTAACTGGATCTGAATTTTTTTTGTCTGTATTTTTTAGCTAACGGAACAGCAGGCAGTCAGCTGTCGACCCCACGGTCAGGCAAATCTCCCAGTCCATCTCCCACCAGTCCAGCCAGTCTGAGAAGGCGAAGGGTGAGAACTGTCACTTTAAAGACCTTTCACATCTGCTGCATTTGCTATAAAAGCCTTTAAAATACCATTTACACAATGTTAGTCTTAGTGGAACTGACCTATTTACATTTGCAATGCATCAAGCAAAACCATCAAGCACTTTGATTGACCCTAATTGTATTCCAAGAGCTTTAATTTGCCAATTTCCAAGAGCTTTAATTTACCAATATAGCACTGAATC
The DNA here is from genome assembly GCA_012976165.1 of Labeo catla. Taxonomy (NCBI): domain Eukaryota; kingdom Metazoa; phylum Chordata; class Actinopteri; order Cypriniformes; family Cyprinidae; genus Labeo; species Labeo catla. Next base: position 326,908 of record VONZ01000784.1, on the reverse strand, counting down.
ACACTGAATTGTAGCTGAGCACATCTGTGCTAAATAATTCCACGTTCACCCAAAATGTTTCCTAGCAACAACAGACAAGCTTCTTGACCTGGCTGTATGCCTGCTCCATTTCCACTCTCTCTGTGATAGACCTAAATCATATGGTTTGACAACATTAGCTTGTTTGTGGTGTTAAATTAGATGCATTAGCTTGTGTTCTGTAGCTCAAACAAATGAAATTACACTTTTAACATTGTGTTGACATTCCATTTAGCTGTATATTCTCAAAAAACTAAACAGTGCAGACAGTTTTCTTTAATTACTTGAGTAATGGCTGCTTTGCTATCACAGGAATAAATTACTTTTTTTTAATCTGTTCAGATTGAAAGTAATTATTTTAAACTGTAATAATATGTCACAATATTATTATTTTGCTGTATTTTAACAAATAAATACAGCAACTTTTTTCACAAAAATGACCAAATCTTACCAACCCCAAACTTTCGAACATTAGCTTTAAGTATTAGGTTTATTACCTGCTGAAAATAAAAATTAATGTTGTTCTAGTGCCTAAAGACAAACATGCAGCATGTTTCAAATGAACAGCCTTTTGAATTAATATTCGGTGCAGCTAATATAGTCTGACTGAAAATGTATTCGTTCTTGGCCGATGGTGTGTTAAAATAAATATGTCATGGTGTCAGTGGATTAAACATCATTGAATTTCACCTTGCCTGCCCTGTTCCAGTCTTGAATATTCTTAGCACACCCAAGCTGTTTCCATAGAAACTGACCTTTTATTTCCCTCTGCAATACCTCTGCTCAGTTTAAAGAGAAAGTCCATCCAAAAAATGAAAATTCTGTCATTATTTACTCACCCTCAAACTTGTATGAATTTCTTCTGTGAAACACAACAGAAGACATTTTGAAGGATGTTAGAAATAACGTTGAACGATTAATCTCGATTAATTGAATACAAAATAAAAGTTTAAGTTTGTCTAATATATGTGTGTGTACTATGTGTAATTATTGTGTATATATAAATACACACAGATTAATGTATATCTTTAAGAGAAATATTTATGTACAAAAATTTTTTATTTATATATTAATTATATACAAATTATAATAAATACATACTTGTAAATATTTCTTAAATATATACATGAATGTGTGTATTTATATATATATAATAAAATAACACACATATGTTAGGCAATCTCACACTTTTATTTTGTATGCGATTAATTGTGATTAATTGTTTGACAGCCCTAGTTAGAAATGAAAAACTTTTGATTTTCTTTTGACTTCCATTCTATTGACAGAAAATAGGAAATTCAGTGGAAATGAAAACTGTTTAGTAACAGACATTCTTCCAAATATCTGCTTTTATGGTCATCAGAAGAAAGAAATGTAAACAGGTTTGGAATGACATGAGAATGAGTAAATTTTGACAGAATTTTCATTTTTGGATTGACTATCCCTTTAAGATGTGAGTTTATTTAAAGGAATAGTTACCCAAAAAATGAAAAATACCCCATGATTTACTCACCCTTAAGTCATACTAGGTGTTTATGACTTTCTTCTTTCAGATGAATACAATTGGAGTTATATCAAAAAAATATCCTGGCTGTTCCAAGCTTCATAATGGCAGAGAATGGGTGTTGAGATTTTGAAGTCCAATAAAGTGCATCCATCCATCATAAAAAGTACTTCACACAACTCCAGGCCTTCTGAAGCAAATTGATGCATTTGTGTAATAAAAATATCCATATTTAAAACTTTATAACTCTACCTTTTAGCTTCCGCAAACTGTCGCATGCATGTTCATCAGAGTGGCGTTCAGGCAGATGACGTAGGACGTAGGCATAGCGTAAGCTTCGGTGAGAATACGTTAGTCTCGCAAGAACCAAGTTTTGTTTACAGTAAAGGAAAACCGGTCTCCTCTTGGCTTATATTCAGATCCTCCGATATTTTTCTTTACAAAACCTCATTTTGTACTTCTAATTTGTCCTATGTCATCTGCTGGAACGCCACTCTCTCATGTACACACATACAACAGCAGAACAGTTTATAAAGTTTTAAATATGGATATTATTCTTACACAAACACACTGATTTACTTCAGAAGGTCTTTATTAACCCCCTGAGCCGTGTGGAGCACTTTTTATGATGGGTGGATGCACTTTATTGGACTTTAAAATCTCAACACCCATTCACTGCCATTATAAAGCTTGAAAGAGGACATTTTTTAATATAACTCCAATTGCATTTGTCTGAAAAAAGAAAGTCATATACATCTAGTATGGCTTGAGGGTGAGTAAATCATGGGTTCATTTTCATTTTTGGGTGAACTATCTCTTTACAGAATATCAACATTCATACAATAGCTTGTTTAACGGTTCAATTTCCCTGACAGGGCTCTCAGCACAGTGGCTCCTCCCTCTCTCTGGCCTCCACCAAGGTGTGCAGCTCCATGGACGAGGGCGATGGGCCGGGCAGTGAAGGTGAGGAACCCTGGACAACTCTAATGAAGGTCTATCAATGTTGTTTTTATCTTCATCTGAATGTTGCAAATCTTTTTCCCTCTAGCTGAGCTGATGGAGGATTGTCCTCAGGTTCCTGCTTCCATAGCCGAGAGGTACAAGGTGGGGCGAATGATTGGCGATGGAAACTTCGCTGTGGTCCGAGAGTGTGTGGAGAGATCCACAGGCCGGGAGTACGCTCTGAAGATCATTAACAAGAGCAAATGCAGAGGGAAGGTGAGACGATATATTAATATATTTCTAAAAAATCCTATTAGGTGACAAAAAACATTTTCTGACATCACACAATGGTCTGTGACTCACAGGAACACATGATTCAGAATGAGGTGTCTATTCTTCGGAGAGTGAAGCATCCTAACATTGTTCTGCTGATTGAAGAAATGGACACATATAGTGAACTCTACCTGGTCATGGAGCTGGTCAAGGTGAGACATCTGACATTTACATATATAAATAGGTTGTTATATCAGCAAGGATGCATTAAATGAATTAAAAAAAAGCTCATCTCTGAAATTGATAAAGAAATGTTTCTTCAGCAGAAAATAAGAAAATTAGAATGATTTCTGAAGGATCATGTGACACCAAATACTGGAGTAATGATGCTAAAAAATTCAGCTTTGAATTCACAGAATAAATTACATTTTAAAATATATTAAAGTAGAAAATTATTATTTTAAATTGTAATAATATTTCATAATATTACTGTCTTTACTGCATTTGTAATCAAATAAATGCAGTCTTGGTGAGCAGAAAAGATTCTTTTGAAAACATTAACAAATATCTTACAAACCCCAAGTGGTAGTTAATGTTTTCTTTTATTTGACTTCATACTGTAGATACTGTAAAAACATAATAAGAAACTGACTACTGTTCAGCAGTGTTTTTTAGCCTGCATTAAACTTGACTGTTCAGATTTTGTCCCTGAATAGCTGTGAATTTCTGTGTGCATGAAAAGGGTGGCGACCTCTTTGATGCCATCACCTCCTCCAACAAATACACCGAGCGGGATGCCAGCGGGATGCTGTATAACCTGGCCAGCGCTATCAAATATCTGCACAGCCTTAACATTGTTCACCGTGACATCAAACCGGAGAATCTTCTGGTGGGTGTTGGAGCATTACAGAGAGTAATATTGTCACTATAAATCACAGTGTTACAGTGTTAGTGTTTTTCTTGAGTGCAGAAACCTTAAATAACCCTTCTTACACAAGCTTTGAAACAACGATAACTTAACTCAATACTGGGCCTAGTTTACCCAGCTTATAACTTCAAACACAACACTGTGTTCCAAGTAGTGTTTCTCAAATGACAGTGTGAAGAACAAAACAGCTCTGACAATGGCTATTGTGCCTGGCGTGCATATTAATATCCTGTGAGTTATGTAAAGTTGTGGCAGATAAGATTTATGCATGCTGTAAATTGACTCTGTAAAGATAGTGAATTTTTTTTACCAGTTTTCTGCATAACTGAGATAACGCTGAAAACCTATGGAAGCCTGTTTTCACCACTGAATAAAAATCTTTTTTTTCTCAGAATTATAAGATATAAACTTACAATTCTGACTTTTTCTTAGCATTATAAGATATAAACTCACAATTGAGAGAAATGAAATCAGAATTGAGTGATAAAAACTCACAGTTCTGACTTTTTCTCAGAACTGCATGATATAAACTCACAATTATGAGTTATGAAGTCAGAATTGCATGATATAAACTTGCAGTTTTTTTTTCAGAACTGTAACAGTTTATATTGCACAATTCTGGCTTTATTTCTCAGAATTGTTCATATCTTTATTACACGCAATTGCAAATTTATATCATGTAACTGGAGAAAAAAGTCATAATTGTGAGTTTATATCTCTCAATTCTGTGAAAAAAGTCAGAATTGCGAGTTTGTATCTCACAATTATTACTTTATTTCTCAGATTTGTGACTTTATTTCTCAGAATTGCAAATTTACTTCTCAGAATTATTCATGTCTTGGAGTTCTGACTTTATAACATGCATTTGCAAGTTTATATCATGCAATCGGAGAAAAAAAGTCATAATTGTGAGTTTATATCTCTCAATTCTGATTAAAAAAAGTCCAAATTACGAGTTTGTATCTCACAATTCTTACTTTATTTCACAGAATTGTTCATATCTTGCAGTTCTGACTTTATAACATGCAATTGCGAGTTTACATCATGCAATCGGGAGAAAAAAGTCAGAATTGCGAGTTTGTATCTCACTATTCTTAATTTATTTCTCAGATTTGTGACTTTATTTCTCAGAATTGTTTATGTCTTGTAGTTCTGACTTTATAACACACAATTGCGAGTTTATATCATGCAATCGGAGTAAAAAGTCATAATTGTGAGTTTGTATCTCTCAATTCTGATAAAAAAGTAAGAATTGCGAGTTTGTATCTCACAATTCTTACTTTATTTCTCAGAATTGTGACTTTATTTCTCAGAATTGCAAGTTTATTTCTCAGAATTGTTCATATCTTGCAGTTCTGACTTTATAACATGCAATTGCGAGTTTATGTCATGCAATCTGAGAAAAAAAGTCATAATTGGGAGTTTATGTCTCTCAATTCTTTATAATTCGCATTTGTGAGTTTATATCTCACAATTCTTACTTTATTTCTCGTAATTGTAACTCATAATTGTGAGACAATTATGATAAAAAAAGTCAGAATTGTGAATTTGTATCTCACAATTCTTTATAATTCGCATTTGCGAGTTTATATCTCAAAAAAGTCGCAATAACCTAAATTTTTTATTCAGTGGCGGAAATGGACACGAACAGTCTGGAAACTTATTTGTGCTTCCCTTTTAAATTTGATTCATTTTAATTATATATAGTTTTAACTGCAGTATTTAGTTTTAAATTCTAATGATTAATATTTAGTATTTAATTATTTTTAAAAAATGAAAAGGTCTGATACCTGAATCTAAATAGCAAGTATTTATTTAACAGCAAGTGTGTGTTTCAGGTCTATGAGCACCAGGATGGAAGCAAATCTCTAAAATTGGGGGATTTTGGCTTGGCAACAATTGTGGATGGTCCGCTTTACACTATATGTGGAACCCCAACCTATGTAGCTCCAGAGATTGTTGCAGAGACGGGGTAAATAATGTCTTTATTAGCATGCCAATGTTATTATAACAGAGCATGAAAACTAAGGCTTTTTAAAAATTAGGTGCCGTATTCACTGATCTGGAATATAACTTAAAGAGTACTGTCATATTGTGATTTTCTCTTCATGTTATAGGTATGGATTGAAAGTTGATATCTGGGCAGCCGGGGTCATAACATACATACTGCTTTGCGGCTTCCCTCCTTTCCGTGGGTAAGTACAGCATTGTCGTAAGTTAAGTATGTTACATTTATTGTGGGTTCAGTACGAGTTCAATTTAGACAACTTTACAGCTCATATGTGAACCTGAACACATGGGTTAATCATCTGAAAGCTAAATAAATAAGCTTTCCATTAATATATGGTTTGTTAGGATAGGACAATATTTTGTCGAGATACAACAGTTTGAAAATATGGATTCTGAGAGTCCACAAAAAAAAATCTAAATATTGAGAAAATTGGCTTTAAAGTTGTCCAAATTAAGTTCTTAGCAATGCATATTACTAATCAAAAACTAGGTTTTGATATATTTATGGTAGAAAATGTACAAAATATCTTCATTGAACATGATCTTTAATTAATATCCTAATGATTTTTGGCATGAAAGAAAAATCGATAATTTTGACTCGTACAATATATTGTTGGCTATTGCTACAAATATACCCATGCGACTTACGACTGGTTTTGTGGTCCAGAATCACATATAATAAATGTGTCACTCCCTCTAGTGGCCATTCTCTGTAATTCTGTTTTGACCTGCACATCTGCAGAGGATAGATACAAGCTGTACATTAACTCATCGCAGTAGCACAATAAATATTCATAAATATTCAAATGCATCTGTTATTTTAGGAGCACTGATGATCAGGAGGCTCTTTTTGACCAGATTCTGATGGGACAGCTGGATTTCCCTCTTCCATACTGGGACAATGTATCTGACTCTGCAAAGGTAGGTTCACCAAAACAAAGTTAGAAATTTCTGGAAAGAAAACAAACCTAATTCTCTGTCTTTTTCACCTTCTTTCTCTACAGGCACTTATTACTTGCATGCTACAGGTGGAGGTCGAACAGAGATACACAGCTCTCCAGGTTTTAGACCATCCCTGGGTCAATGTAAGACTTCATCTATCTGTTTATGTGCTATTCTCAGACTATTAGTGGGAAACTGACACGTGGAAATACTTTTTCTGCTCTTTCTCAGGATGACAGGATGTGTGAGAATCAGCACCAGTTGTCTGTGGCTGGCAAGATTAAGAAAAATTTCAACATGGGCCCCAAACCCACCAACACCACAGCAGGAGTCACTGTCATAGCAGTAAGATTTGTCTGTTTAGCTCTTATATTTAAATATATCTTTTCTTTGACAATCAATATTACCTACATTAATTAAAGCCAATATTCTCAAATCAAATATTGGTGCACTGAGGATCACTACATAAGCAGCCGTAACTTTAAGGTGTCTAGTTTTAAATTTGTTGCTTTATTTTAAAAGAGCGATAGCATACCTATTACATTTTCACAATGGATTGTACCTGGCATCAAAGCATTTTTTTTCTCTCGTTCTGGCATATGAGATTTTCATCAAAATTACATGTAAAGTTTTGACATGAAAAATTGACATGCAATTCAAATTGTTGTGAGTTTAAATAGCCCTCAAGTCTTTTGGAACAAACCCTGCAAAGGTCTGCAGTACACTGGATCTGCTGTAATAAAATCTACTTAAATATAGTTTTAGCTATTAAAATATTCTGGAGGTTGTGCTCTTATCTCATAGCTCTTCGCTGACTCATCCATCAGCTCATTCCTCTTCTCTCCTGGCAGACTCCATCCTGCTGCTTTCTTATGGCTGTGACATCTCTTCCTCTGATTCTGTGCTCTGCTTATATAATGACTGTCAGCACTGTTGTCAGGGACTGAATCAAATTAGACACTCAAGATTCCTGTATTTTTATCTTTTCATACATGCTTTCCTAATGTAGGGCAATTACATAACATTACACGCACTATTGTACATCCGTATGAAAACAAAATTTAAACAGAATATTTTCTTTCAAAATATTTCCACTTTGATATCTGAATCTGTTTCGCGAAACAAAAGTTCCTTTCAAAAGTATTCATACCCCTCTCCTTTTTAAACTTTTTTTTTTAACATCAATCTACACTCCATACACCATAATGACAAAGCACGAAACAGATTTGTAACAACTTTGGAAATTTATTAAAAATAAAACACTAAAATAAGTACATTGCATAAGTATTCATACCCTTAACTCAGTACTTAGGTGAAGCACCTTTACAGCCTCAGGTCTTTTTGGATATAATGCGTCAAGTTTTGCACATCTGCATTTGGCAATTATCTGCCATTCTTCTCGTTACTTCTTCACCTCTCAAGCTCTGTCAGCTTGAATGAGGGCTGGCAGACATTTTCAGATTTCTACATAAATGTTTGATTGGGTTCAAGTCCAGGCTGTGGCTGGGCCACTCAAGGGCATTCACAGAGTTGTCTATAAGCCACTCTTGCTGTGTGCTTTGGGTCATTGTCCTGTTGGAAGGTGAACCACCAGCCCAGTCTGATGTTCTGAATGCTCTGTGTTTTCATTACGGCGATCTCTATATTTTGCTGTGTTGAGTTTTCCTTTTAATCTGAAGAGTCCCTCAGTCCCTGCCACTGAAAAACAGCCCCACAGCATAAGGCTGCTACCACCATACTGTTGGATGCTACTGTGCAGGTGATGAGCAGTGCCTGGTTTTCTTCAAACATGATGCTTGGAATTGAGGTCCATCAGACAACATAATCTTGTTTCTTGCAATCTGAGAGTTCTTTAGTTGCTTTGTTGCAAATTCCAAGTGTGTTTTCATGTGTTTTCAATGAGGAGAGGATTGAGTTTGGCCACACTGTCATAAAGATCGGATTGGTGGAGTATTGCAGTTCTTCTGTAAGTTTCTCCCATCTGCATATATGATCATGAAGCTCAACTAGAGTGACCATCATCTTCTTGGTCACCTTGGTCTAACCAAGGTCCTTCTCCATCAAATGCTCATTTTGGCCAAGAGGCCAGCTCTGGGAAGAGTCCTAGTTGGTTCACACTTCTTCCATTATGGATAATGAAGGCTTCTGTGAACCTTCAATGCAGCATAATTTTTTTCTGAACTCCTCCCCAGATCTGTGCCTTGATGCAATCCTGTCTCTGAGCTCTACAGGCAGTTCTTTTGACCTCAGGGCTTGTTTTTTGCTCTGATATGCATTTTTCAGCTGTTAGACCTTTTATTGAGAGGTGTGTGCCTTTCGAAATCGTACTCATTCAAATGAATTTGCCATGGGTTAACTTAACTCAAAGTGTAGTAACATCTAAAACAGATGTGAATGCTCCTGAGCTACATTTCAAGAGTCTCAGAAAAGGGTATGAATACTTATGCAATGGAATCATTTTAGTGTTTTATTTCTAATAAACATATAAAGTTGTTACAAACATGTTTTGTGCTTTGTCATTATGATGTATGGAGTGTAGATTAATGTGGGAAAAAAGTAATTTAAAACAGTTTAACATAAGTCTGAAACAAAACACGAAAATGAAGGGGTATGAATACTTTTGTAAGGCACTGTATATACTAACTTTCAAAAGTTTGGGGTCAATAAGGTTTTTTTTTTTTTAAATGTTTTTGAAAGAGATCTCTTATGCTCACCAAGGCTGCATTTATTTGATGAAAAATGCAGTTAAAACTAAATTATTAAAATTCAATTAACTGTATTGTATTTTAATATATTTTAAAATGTAATTTAATCCTGTGATGCAAAGCTGAATTTTCAGCATCATTACTCCAGTCTTCAGTGTCATGATCCTTGAACTCATTTTAATTTGTTGTTTTGCTCAAGAAACAGTTGTCTTATTGACCCCATATGTTTTTCTTTATTTGCACATTGCTTTGCATGTTTACTGTGTCATTAGCTTCATACATAGTTGTTTTTATTTCCTAAATTGAGTGTTTCTATATATAAAACTGGTGAAAGGTATACTGACTGCTCTTGTTTTGTAGAAGTAACTCTTAAAATTACGCCATTATTGAACAGCACCTCATGGCTCAAAGCTTGTGCTGTTTTACACGGTGAAAGTCGAAATCTGATCTATTGAGCTGCACTCATTTCTCTCTGCTCAGCCGGACGAGGGGTTTACCATCAAGCGTTCAGGGTCTTTGGACTGCTACCCGCACCCAGGGATGTATTGGATAAGGTATGCCCACAGAGCGGCCCAAACCGGCAGTGTTTCCATGGCAACGTGCTGGCAGTCTCCATAGTCCCTTCTCTTCCACACTCTGCCTTCTGCTATAAAGTTGCTTTTTTTGCCATTAATGCTTTTCAGTTCATATTCTGCGCAGCTTTTGCTTTCTGGTAGTGCTTTGCTGAATTCTGTTTGTCACTGCTTCACTTTTCCCTTTCTTTGCTCTGTGTTATTGTTTAGTGGCATTCATCTTTGCCGTCCGAGAAGCTTGGATAGTTGAAGTGTACACTTATTACTCAGCATGCATGACACTGCTGGTTATGAATTACACACTAGCTTGAATGTGTGGTTCTGTACTCGATATACTGCAGGATGCAGTGAAAGTGTTTGGTATGCACATGTGTGTGTTAGTGAGAGAGCTGCAGAAACTAATCGCTAAAATTGATACTGAAAACAGAAATCATTATTGATTATTTAGACTGGTAATGGTAAAGATTTACTTTTGTGTAAATTGTTCATAAAAACATTTTCTGTAATTATTGCATTTAATTGAAACTGACAGTTTACAAAAAGATTTTGTAAAAAAACTAAATGTGAACATAATATTACATTCTAAATAAATTTTGGGGGTTGGGGTTTTTTAAAGACATTTTTTTAAAGAAATTATTACTTTAAGGGTGCATTAAAATTAATACCAGTAAAGTTTGACAGTAAAGTACATTGTTAAAAAACTTTATAATTATTCAATAATTTCTGAAGGATCATGTGACAAAAGACTGGAGAACTCAGTTCAAAACTGTTCATTTTAAATTTGAATAATATTCCAAAATATATTTGTTTTTACTGTACTTTTTAAATACACTACTAGTCAAAAGTTTTTGGAAAGTGATATTTTTTATGTTTTTTTAAAATAAGATTCAAAGTAAGATTCAAAGTACAGCAAAAAAGCTGAATTTCAAAGCTGAATTTTTAGCAAGATTACCAGTCACATGATCCTTTATAAATAATTATAACATTCTGATTTGCTGCTCAAAAACATTTATTATTATTAGGTTGAAAACAGTTGAGTAACATTTTTTCAGGTTTTCTTTGATGAATAGAAAGTCCAGAAGAACAGCATTTATCTGAAATATAAATCTTTTGTAACATTAAAATGTCTTTATCATCACTTTTGATCAATCTAAATAAAAGTATTAATTTCTATAATTTCTTTCTGGAAAAAAAAATAATACTGACTCCAAGCTTTTGACTGGTATAGTGTATAATGTTACAAAAGCTTTTTATTTCAGAAAATGCTGATCTTTGGATCTTTCTATTCATTCTGAAAAAACAGTTTTAAATACTGATAATGATGATAATAATAATAACAGGAAATGTTTCTTGAACAGCAAATCAGCATATTAGAATGATTTCTGAAGGATTATGTAACGCTGAAAACTGTAGTAATGATGCTGAAAATGTAGCTTTGATCCCAGGAAAAAATTACGTTTTAAAATATATTAAAATAGAAAACAGTTATTTTAAATAGAAAAATATTTCACAATATTACTGCTTTTGCTGTACTTTAAATCAAATAAATGCAGGCTTGGTGAGCAGAAGAGACTTTTTTAAAACAAAAAACATTAAAAATCTTACTGTTCAAAAACTTTTGACTGGTAGTTGAGCATAAAAAAAACTTTTTTGAAAATCATTAAAAATATTACTCATCCCAAACCTCTATGTATATATTTTATATATTTATATGTACAAAATGTATATATATATTCTTTTAATATAATTTAACAAAAATATTTGACATAATTTTAAAATGTGGAAATAAATAGTTCACTATAACCAACATATTTGTTTGTTTTTTTACACTTTAACCACAGTTCAGTCTTCAAGAGATAGTTTGCACAAAAATGGAAATTCTGTCATTAATTGCTCACCCTCATGTCTTTCTGAACCTGTAAGACCGTTCATCTTCGGAACACAAATTAAGATATTTTTTATGAAATCTGAAAGCTTTCTGACCCTGCTTAGACAGCAATGTAACTACCACGTTCAAGGCCCAGAAAGGTAGTAAGGAGATTATTAAAATAGTCCATGTGACATCAGTGGTCAGAAAGCTCTTGGATTTCATCAAAAATATCTGTATTTGTGTTCTGAAGATGAACGAAGGTCTTACAAGTTTGGAACAACATGAGAGTGAGTAACTAATGACAGAATTTTCATTTTAGGGTAAAATATCCTTTTAATTCAAAGACACAGGTTTTGATTTTAGTTGTCTTAGAAAGTCACGATAATTGTAATCCACATGCAAATGAAAATCTGTTAGTCTGCACCCATCCGAACTATCTCCCTGTTGATTCCTGAGCAGTCATTCACTATCCCATGCTCTCGTGTTCCCCAGAGCACCCCTCTTGATAAGGAGAGGCAGGTTTTCAGACGAAGACGCCACCAGGATGTGAAAGCGGCCGCTGCCCGCAGCACCCAGAGCCCCTTCCCCTCCAGCCCCGCCACCGGCCCAGTCCTCTCTGCAGCGGAGTTCACCTCAGAGTCAGAGGACATTTCCCCCAGCTCTGCCGAGACGGTCCGCTCACCCACATCACCATTTTAAGCCCAAACTGGGCAGGAATCAATGGAAAATTATCTAGAAATAAAAGGTAAATTGACTTGTGAATTTTTAAAAATGAACGTTTGTTACGTGGAGCAGATGTGATTAAGTAGGACTGGATGGGCTGGTTTTCTCTGTTCAGATTCTGAGGGTAGCACACCTAAACAGGTGTAAAAATAATCTCACACTCTTAGCAGTTTTTCATTCGAAATGAGAAGCCCTTGTCATTGTTTAAGAGTTGTCTCTTCATCATAACGACATGTTTGGTGCTATATGAGGTTTTGTTTGTAGACCATCAAAATCTGCCTTCCTACTAGTAAACCGCGTCCCTATTGCGCCCTCTAGTGTTCTATAGAAAGTAATGCAGCCAAACCTCCCGCTCTGTTTTATCACAAACACGACCGTCTGTTTAATACCTAGCCTCTATTAATAAATCTGCGATGTTTTAGCATCTTCTCTTTCAGTGACAAAATCTTGTGAGTTTTTACCTTTTGTATGAACTTTATATCTTTTAAATATTTTAGGTTTGTACATTTATTTCAAACTGATAACTTGCATATTCCAGCATTTCCTTTGAGAAACGTTTTCTGTCAGAATAGACATTAGAATGTTCTTTCTAGAATGTGTAAAATACCTGAATAGTTCTCTTTTTGATGTGTTTGGCTGTAGAAATGCTTGTTTGAACTGCAAGTGATGGGTGCTGATTTGACACGTATGGCGTTCAATGACTAAAAACTTGTCAGTCCTTGCTGCTGCTATAATAATAACTATAAGTTGAGTTCTGTCAGTACCACTTGAAATGAAGATAAATAGGTGGTGCAGCTACTTCCCGAAATTTGAATTCCTTCTCAAGATAACAGAATGTACCATTAGCATTTTGTTTTAAAAAGTAGCGTAGTAAGAAAGACGCACTACTAGTCCACTACTGATTTTAAAGATTGCTTTTGGACTAAAATTGTGTTTTTTTTACGTGGAATGTAATATTTTAGTCAGATTTTTTTTACTTATTTATTTATTTATTTTGCATTCAGCAGTGAAATGTCTAAGCAAAATGTCCATTTTAATTTGAATGTATTATGTTGTTTTTGTCACACGACGACCAAATATGACACGACAGAATGATTCCCGTTTCCACCATAGATATAAGGTATTTACGACATTTCATCTCACAATTTTGACTTCTTTATTTTTTTTTTTTTAATTTTGAGGAAACACAAGTCAGAAATGCAAGAAACATGCTCAGAATTGTTAGGAAAATTGTGAGATAAATTGAGAGATGTAAACTCAATTTATGAGTTTATGTAAACGTAAAAAAAAAAAAATCTAAAAAAGAATCAGAATTTCGGAATTTCACAGTTCTTTTTTTTCTTAGAAGTTCAAATTTATATCTCACAATTCTGAGTTTATTGTGCAATTCTGAAAAGAAAAAAAAAGTCTAAAAAAATTTGGAAAAAAAAAAAATCAGAATTTCGGAATTTCACAATTCTTTTTTTCTCAGAATTGCAAATTTATATCTTACAATTTTGAGTTTATATCGTGCAATTCTGAAAAAGAAAAAACTCCGGGAAAAAAAATCTGTATTGTGAGATAAGCTTGGCATTCCACAATTCTTTTTTTCTCAGAATTACAAATTTATATCTCAAAATTCTTAATTTATATCATGCAATTCTGAAAAAGAAGAAAGTCTGCAAAAAATTCTAAAAAAAAATTAAGAATTGCAAGATAAGCTTGGAATTGCACAATTGGTTTTTTTTTTTTTTCTCAGAATTGAACATTTATATCTCAAAATTTTGAATTTTTTATCTTGCAATCCTGAAAAAAAATCAGAGTTGTGATAAAAGCTCGGAATTGCACTATTCTTTTTTTTTTTTCCAAAATTGTGAGATAAAGGTTGCAATAACCTTCTGTTATTATTATTTTTTTTTTTTTTTTACTCAGTCAAGGAAATAGGCCTCCATAATATGTGGGGGAAAAAAACTGTAGACAAATGTTCACTTTTTACCTTAAGATCATAAAGGATTGTGATTCATTTTAATGAACTAGCGTAACTAAGTACTTTTTTTTAAAAGCAGTTTATTCATAATTGTTCAAATCTACAGAAATTCCACCATAGGGACCCACTTTATATTAAGTGTATAAAATACCAGCCTATGTACTATAACATTTAACACTTAACACTTTCTAAAGTTGTGCTTATATTTAAAAAAACACACGCATGTAATTATATCCACTGTATAATTATACTGCTGTCCCTAACCCTACCCATCTTCCACCTCAATAGCAGCAAAAGTGTTTTACAATACAACATGAACTCAGTAAGTACATTGTATCACAATTATTTTTCTGCTGTAGGTACTTAAAGACTAATATAAAGTGGGATCCAAAATAGTAGTTAGCTACATTACATATACAAAACATTTGCTGTTAAATTTTTGTTACTTGGCCGTATCTGGGCTCCAAATTTATTACTATTTATACAGTACATTTTTATTCCTTCATGTGGTGTTTTGTGGAGTTTGCACACTTACTGTAAAGGACCGAGTGTGTCTGTCTTTGCATGTGATCTGAGTATGAGTGATTATCATTTTAATATTCATTTACTGTAGCATCAAGACATGTTGACCCCATCTACAACTATCTACAAGTTTCACTGAAGACCAGTCTTGGTTATGTTTGTGCTTCTCAATATTTAACATTGTAATACAGCTTATTGAAGCCTCCAGCATGTAAAGGCTTCAGGTGACACTATGAAGGGGTGAAAAGCACAAAGGCTAAAAGAGTAGTATAGCATGTATTTGCTTTTTAATTAAAAAAAAATGTATCTGCTGTGTTTGCTCGTCAAAACTAGACTAGAACCCAATCCATGATCAACCTATTTTCAATAGGATGTAGATCAGTTCATTATAATATAGGAAATATTCTAGGTCATATGCAAAATTCGGTGCACAAGCATTGATTACACATTGTATATTTGTATAGATGTATATCCATTGCTTGTCCTATTGTCTTTCCCATCAAATGTCATTTAGGCTTGACTTCCTTCCCGGAGGAAGAGTCTTTGCTTCCAAGTAGCATTGAACAGTGGTGCATTCAGCAACAAGCCAAACCTGTGAATAAACTACTCCTCAAGCAGACACCTGTGTTGTTGTTGTTTTGAAATAGTTCATCCAAAAATGAAAATTCTGTCTTTAATTACTAACCCTCATGTCATTCCAAACCCGTAAGAGCTTTGTTTTGATGAAAACCAAATTAGGGCTATTCACACTTAAATTAGTTAACCCTTGGCCATTCTAAACTGCTCATATTTTACACAAGGTTAAAAACGTTAACTTTTGTTTCAGAGAACATTCCTAAACCCCGGGTTAGGGTTCTAATTTGCATATTTGCGGCGTCTGTCCTTGATTGGAGGAACGCAGCATGTGACCTGTTTGCACAACCGCCAGTGTTGCCAAGTCCGCGATTTTCCCGCAGAATTGGGCTACTTTTACATTGTTGCCGGCGGTAGTTTTTGAAGTCCGTGGGTTAAAACAACGGCATTAACGTCATATTTAGCCCCTGAAATGCGAATTTACCATGGGGAACCCCAACACCAAAACGTGTATTTTATCACCCGCATGCGTTTTAACGGGGATACCCAAGCGGCAACCTCCCGGTCTTCTTCCTGAAGCCAACACGGAAGTGACTAAAACTGCAATTCATCGACTGGCCACTAAAGACAAAAGGGAGTCAATCCCATAGAATCCCCATGTTAAGATGCCCAACTTTACAGCAGAAAAAAAATGTTTACAGCCTGGGACAAAAAGTGGTTTTGGTCTATATAGCTAATTTTGCCCTTCATGTCACCTGTGAGGGGGTTGAATTTTTTTTTATAACTCATCTGTTTAAAGTATATTAAGCCTTAAAGTTCTGCATAATTGAGGGCGTGGCCATTTGAGTGACAGGTGGATTGCCGCTGCTGTCACCACTGTCGCGCTAGGCGGGCGTGGTTTCAGCAACCAGCTCCACCCACGTCCCGCCTCTTTTTCCATTTTCGATTATCCGGGAGTGACGTGCAGTGACGCGATTCCAAGATGGCGACGGCCGACTTACGCCCACTAAGAGCTTCAAAAATGCTCTTCAGAAACCTACGGGTGACCTCACGGACACTACGTCCATATTTTTTACAGTCTGTGGGGACGCCCCTTGAAACGCAAATGGGCGGGTTTTGTTGTGAAAACCTGGCAACCCTGACAACCGCTAGTATTCAGATTATTACATTATTCCAGTCTGTGGTATAATGTTTTTACTGCGTGGAGTGGACTTTCCACCTTTTTCTTTAACACAGAAACAAGCCTATGGATAAGACTTCCAATTCACCCTCCATTATCGAGGGTTTGCATCGGTTTAGTCAGTTACCCGGATGCGTGGCCATACTCGGATGTAAACAACAGCATAAATTGCACCATTAATATACTACTGAAATACGCTGTTCTGTTAATTTATGGTGCGTGAATCACAGAAAAAAAAGGTGTGGAAGCTGCTAAATCATACAGAAAAGCACTTAGTAAGCAGGAAAGGGCGCAAACTTTTGACATACTAAAGTTAGCAGGTGGTAAAGATACCTACTAGCAGTATTATTTAAGATATTTCTAATATTTAAATTAATATTTCACCTACCTGACCGCAAAAAAGAACAAACACGAATGTTGTCAAGATTCTTGCCCTGGAAATCCCGGTTCAGTTTGGGCAACCACAAACGCCTTATGTTCCTCAGACAGCTTTTTGCACTCTTCTCCTTCATTTGTTATAACTTTCGGCAGTCTATAGTACTGCAAATGTTTTTCCAGGTCCGGCCGATTAATACAGCCCAAAACATGACAATAATTGCAGTATTCAGCAAAATATAACAAATGGCTACGCCCGCTCTTCCGGAAAAAAATGAGGTAGATAAAGGTGAGTAAAAAACTCTGTTCTTAACACAGTTTACCTGTTTTCCATCACCATTTGATATGTTTCCCCCCTAAATGCTGAAACGACCGTTATGTCGCAGTGTTTCCGTCACTGTGGAAAGAACGTGAATAGAAAATATGAATATGAGACAAGTAAAATTGGGTGTCTGTTATTAACAACATTTATGATATTTTAACGTTACACTTTTGCTTTATCGGGTAAAAATATTACATGACGGAAAATACCGCTGTTCTCAAATACACGTAGTGTATTAACTCAATTTAATGTAAGAGGACAGAACTCAATGTAGTACGTTTCATAATATTTTTATTATAAATAAAAAGTAGGCAAATACATTTCTCTCATCACAATGATTCACTAGGACATACTGAACATACTGAAAAAGTAACCAACTTAAACATATCTGCTGAATTAGCAGGCACCTTCACTTGCAACGTCAATGTTCCTGATGGAAACTGTTCTCATCAAATAAATCATTTGAAATCTGAGGCATTTTAACATAAACATGACATTAAGGTAAACTCATTTTAAGGTTTTAAAAATAACATCGCTCAGTATATCAAATCTAAATCTATTCTTGTAAATAAAACGTTAAGTATGGCACCATATTTATTGTGTTAATTGGCAAAAGAACAAAAAAAAACCCAACAACTCAAAGTTTTGCATCTTACAGCAGAATAGTTTCACACATTTCACATAAAACAATTAAAAATAGTTTGCTTTTCTGATTCATAAACTCTGAGTTATAGATTTGATTTACATTATGTAAGAGAATCAAAGATGCACATCATACATAATGTATTGCTTACAGCAGTGATTTTACAATGTTATTTTCAGTTTACAAGTGCAATTCTGAAAGGTGCCAGTGGAGTAAAAATAATATTTAACAAAAAAAAAAAAAAACTGAGATGTACAACGCTTCGTATATGCAAATGTGAAAACATTGAAAATAAAACCATTTAAAGGTGCAAACACCAGTCTAAAAACCTCACCGTTGTCTTTTCATGTGTAAAACCATGTATAACTTCAAACGATAACTTCAAATTGCACAAGAATTACAATGATATTTGCCTAGATGCAGCATCGGAGTCGACCAAAAGGATGTCTTTAATGCTGCAAACATCAAGAAGTCCAGATACGTCTGAAATGAAATACATCCACAGTAGACAAAACCATTCATCCTCACGTGAGGAGAATGACTGAACGAACATTACAGGACATCACATTAAACAAAAAGCTTCTCTTTTTTTCTTTGTAATCATATCAAAAAGCATCTGACGATGTCAAATGCATAAACACAGGACAAACAGAATTCAGTCGCAGAACAGTTCAGAAAGCAGCCTCACAGACAGGTTTAAAAGAAATTGTATAGCATTTACATACATGAGCTCAGCATCAGAGGGAGGACTTTTACTTATTGTTCAGGTAGCTTCTTTCCCAAGGGCCTGTAGAAAAAAAACCTAGATAAAAGTGAAATATGCTGCAAGCCGGTAGAAAATAAACCTCATAAAAATATTGTTATTGGATCTCTATGCAAAGTGTCACGGATACAGTTAAAATGACGGGACTACGAGTAAAAAGGCTGTTTTGTTGGCTCAGATGACAATTAGATAAAATAATTTGCGATGAAAATCTGGCCTCCATCTGTGCTCTCTCCATTTTGAAACTGTCATCTGTCAGTCGCTCCTGTGTATTTTTGAGACGCGTATACATTTGCTCAAGCAGCTGGATTTCAGTATAGGCTACTGGGCTTCTCCAACTAGCATTGTGTCGTTTCTTGATCTTCAGTTGCTACGTCACCTCCCGTATGGCACGTTACCGTCCGAGGCTGCAGCTGGCCGTCATTGGCTGATGGCTCTCAGTACCGGTTCTGATGCTCAAAATGCCAGCGATTAAAATCGATGTTGAAAGCCACGATGCTGCCGGACGCCATGCCTGTGATCAGAGTTCTGGAAACATGAAAAAAGAAATCAGGTTTAAACCAGATCTGGATTTGTTTGTACGGTTTGTCTCTTTGTAGTGAAAGTATAAAGTTGAGTTTGACCTCTGATCGTGTGACAGGTCCATGGCTCGGATGCCGGCGTCACAGCCGGGGTAGACGTACAGCTGTTTGAAGTCACAGGCCTGCCAGACCTCCACCACCCCGTTATCTCCTCCGGTCACTAGATTCTGCCCATCACTGCTCAGGAGGATGGCCTGACAAAAGAGTAGGAAATACAGCCCAGGAAAGTCAGAGTACTGTTTTCTCAACTTTACTAGCTAGGAAGGTATTTACTGTTCCGATGTCAGTAATATGTCATCATAATATTCCAGATATTGTTACTAATACCTACTATTTGTTTGGGGTCAAACAAATACTCTAACATTTCTTTGGGGTCAGTTTTGAAAGAAAGTAATACTTTTATTTAATAAGGACATATTATATTAATCAGTATTGACAGTAAAAAGACATTCATAATGTTAAAAAGACTTATATTTTAAATAAATGAACATCCATTCAGCAAAACTAAATAAATAAATAAATACAAAAAAATATAATAAGAAATGACATCTGAGGATCGTATGACACTGAAGACTGGAGTAATGATGCTGAAAATTCAGCTTTGCCATCACAGAGTAAATTACATTTGAAAATATATTTAAATTAAAGAACAGTTATTTTGAATAGTAGTAATATTTCACAACATTTTCTGTTTTTACTGTATTTGGATCAAATAAATGCAGGCTTGGTAAGCATAAGAGACAAATCAAAAACAAATCAACAAATCAAATTAAAAAAATCTTACCAACCCTAAAGTTTTCATCAGTAGAGTTTACCACAGAATGTTATATAATATTAATGATGATAACATTATTTATGAAATATTATTATTGTTATTACTAATTAAACATACCAAATGTAATTATAATTTCACATTATTTTCACAAAATTGATATGCTTACCACTTATTTAAATATTGATATTTTTAATAAAAAATATAAAACATATAAATAATAATAAAATAAAAATATAATAAAATATTAAAATAAATAATAATCGTTATCATCATCATAAAAATACACTAAGTTATACATACCTTATTTAAAAAAGAAAAAAAATAGAAACATTCTCATTATTGGCCTTAGACGTACGATTCTGAAATATAATAAACTGAAATATGATATAATAATAATAATAATAAAAACTAAATTCTAAACACTTTAGATTAAAGAAATTAAAAATAAATACTATAAAATAGATGCATTCTCATTGGTCTTAGACCATTTTGAAATATAATACATTGAGATATATTGATATATTAATAATAATAACAAACTAAATTTTAAACACTTTAATAAAATAGATTAAAGAAATTAAAAACAAATAGAAGCATTCTCATTATTGGCCTTAGACCTAGAATTTTGAAATATAATAAATTGAGATATATTAATATATTAAATAATAATAATAATAATAATAATAACAAAAATAATAATAATAAACTAAATTATAAACACTTTAATAAAAATAGATTAGAGAAATTAAAAACGAATAGAAAAAATAGATGCATTCTCATTATTGGTCTTAGACCATTTTGAAATATAATAAATTGAGATATATTAATATATTAAAAATAATAATAAAAACTAAAAAAATAAAATAGAAGCATTCTCATTATTGGTCTTAGAATTAGGATTTTGAAATAAAATAAATAGATATATTAATATATTAATAACAACAACAACAATAATAATAAACTAAATGATAAATTCTTTAATGAAATAGATTAAAAACAAATAGAAAAAATATAAGCATTCTCATTATTGGTCTTAGACTTAGGATTTTGAAATAAAATAAGCTGAGATATAATAATATATTAAACAACAACAATAGATAAAGCAGAAAATTACTGATTTATTTTACCAGTAAATTCTGAATTTAAATTAAAATGTAACATTTGTTGCTAAGTGGCTCAGTTTACCAGAATTAACTTGCAGAATTCATCAACTAATAGTATTGCAATTGCAGCCATAGGGCATTATTATAGCAACCCAAGCATTGCTATAGAAATCTAAACGCTTCATGTACAACAGCAGTGTTAATGTAACAGACCAGTACTGTATGTGTGTGACCAAGCAAAGAGTTCAGAACTTACACGTGCGGAGTCGTTGATCTCCATTTGGGCCAGCAGTTTGCCGTTGATGCTGAAGTTGCAGAACTGACCCCTGTCGTAGTAGATGATGCAGTGACCCTCACTGGACACTGAGATCAGGCGGGGAAGCACACAGCTGTCAGGGCCCTCCAGAGCCCTCAGAAGATCCCCAGTGATGGTGTGGACCAGACACGGCCCCTCTGACAGACAGACATGTCTGATAAGTGATGTTCTTGTGGACTCACACATTGGCTTAACAATTCATATCCCACAATGCTCTGCTCTCACTTACCTTTTGCTCCACTGATTACAATTCCCAGCTCAGCACACACTGACACACACACCACCTCATAGTCATGACCGGTCAGAACCGCACGGGGAGCTGGGTAATCACCTGCAAATAAGCACAGGAAATACACACACATTACCCCGCAAGAAACAGAAACATCAACAAACTGTAGCACAACAACATGACCTAAGATCACAGCTTTAAAAGTGAATTTAAAAGCAAAAATACTGTAAATTTAGTAAAATAAAGTAAAATAATAAATTACAGAAAAATAGAAGTTCTCACTAGTTGTCTTTGACTTCAGGATTTAAAAAAATAAAATTACAACAACAACAATAATAATACATTTTAAATAAATTAACAATGTAAATGTATATTTTAAAATATATAATTAAAATTTTAATATTAGTAATAATAACCAAAAATAAACCAAATTATAAATATATAAACAGAAATAAAATAAACACAAAGGTAGAAAAAAGATAGATACAGCATTATAGATAATTAAATAGAAGCAAAACAGAAGATTCTCATTAGACTTTTTAGGATTATAAAAGAATAATAAAAATAATAACAATAATAATAACAAACTAAATAATAAAAGTACATGATATATTAATTAATAAAAAATATTAAATTAAAAATATCAATGGGAAAAAATATAAGCACTCTCACTGGATCCTGCTGTACTTTCAATAAGTATTTATTAAAATTTAATATAATAATAAATTATAAATACATAAATGAAAAATTTTAATACAAATAGAATCAATGATTTTCATGATTTTTACTTTTTGGATTTTGAAATATAAAATTAAAATTGTGATATTAATAATAATAACAAAAACAATACAAATTATAAATATATTATCAGAAATAAATTAACAAAAGTAGAAGAAAGCTAGATACAGCATTATAGATAAATAGAATCAAAACAGAAGATTCTCATTAGACTTATAGGATTAAAAAAATTAAATAATATTAAACAAAATTCTGAACGTTAATGGTACATTAATTCATAAAATAATAAATAAATAAAAAGTATAAATGGGGAAAAATATAAGTGCTCTCACTAGTGGTCTTTGATTGTACCTAAATATTTAATAATAATAATAATAATAATAATGAAAAAAAGTAAATTAATTATAAATACTTTCATAAAAATAGATTAATTTTAATTAAGAGAAATAGGAAATTAAAAACAGAAAAAATTAAGCATTCTCATTAGTGGTCTTAGATTTACAATTTTTAAATACAAAATATTATTATTATTATTAATATTATTAATAAAACAATTACAAAAGTATATGGTATATTAATTAAAAATAAATGATAAAAATAAAAAAATGTGAAAAAATACACACTCTTACTAGTGGTATTTTACTTTTGGATTTTTATAAATAATAATAATAATAACTGCAACAAAAAAATAAAACAAATTATAATTACATTAACAGAATTTTTTTTTTTTAAAGTAGAAAAAAGATAAATACATATAATAATATGAATAAAAGCAAAACAGAAGATTCTCATTAGACTTTTAGGATTATAAAATAATAAAAATAATATTAATAATAAACTAAATTATAAATACTTTTATTAAAATAGATTTAAGAAATTTAAAACAAACAGAATATAAATAATAAAACAATTACAAAAGTAAATGGTGTATTAATTAATAAAAATTAAAAATATAAATAGGAAAACATAAGCACTCTGACTAGTGGTCTTTGACTTTTTGGATGATTTATTAAACTGCTATAAAATAAACTTTTGTTTTAGCAGAATCTTGCTGTGCATATTACTAAAACCAATAAATCTGATTTTGCTTGGAAAAATAGAAACATTCTCATTAGTGGTCTTCGACTTGGATTTAAAATACTAAATAATAATAATAATGAAGTAAAGGGCATATTACTTAATATTATAATATATTAATTAATATATAAATATATTAAATAAATAATACAAAAAAAAAATTAAAACTGCTATAAAGGAATCTTTTGTTTTAGCCGAATCTTGCAGTGCACATGAATAAAACCAATAATTCTGATTTTGCCTGGAAGGTAATCCAGTAAAAATACTACACAAACACAATATAACTAATGTGAGGAAACCACAATAAAGCAGGTCAGAAGAACAGCCCTCGAGAACATCTGCTTCAGGAGGCAGCGGCCTAACAGCCTCTGGACCCCATATACTGTCACATGATGGATGAGAGGGAGGGAAGAGGTGATATGAGGTCATTTAAAGACACCTGTGGTACCTCAGCACCAGCTGGACGCTTCGCTGAACTGCCATGAAAGAGCTCATTTTGGAAAAAGCAGAAAACCAATTCAAAATCTGCCTCTAAACAAACAACAGCTGAGATGTGAGATGTGTGGACTATCGCGTCTACATTTTGCTTATTACAAGGTCCACTGCTGCAATTTCCAACACAGTTCATTTGAGAAATAACAGGTAGAATCATTAAACTCCTCAGCCTCCTGGGTCTCTACCATCACGCTTGAAGACGCCCGTATATTTGTACACACTGCAGTAAGTTAGAGAAGCAATTCGAGCGTAAGGAAAACGGGGCTTGTGGTGTAATTAGCTTGATTTGTGCAGTGAAGAAGCAAAACAGTAATTATTAGCCGGGGGGATCAACATTATGTTTCCAGATGGATTAAACACTGCTTTCGGAGAAGGCGTGTGTGTGTCTGTTTCAACGGTTTAAAGGATTAGATCATCCAAAATTGAAAATTGTGTCATCATTTACTTGTGCTCATGCTCCAAACACATTCTGTGGGAAACAAAAGAAGGAATATAAGTAATATGAGTCATTATATTTGTTTTCTTTGCGCACAAAAAGTATTCTCAGAGCTTCATAACATTACTGATGTCACATGGACTATTTTAACCATGTTCTTACCTTCAATGCCTTGAACATGTTGTTTTGCTGTCTTTACATGATCAGAAAGCTCTTGGAATTTCATCATAAATATCTTAATGCACTATATACACATTTACTTCTTGGTTTTAGATAAGCCAGCTCAGTCAGGTTCTAGGTCGTTGGTGTCTGGGCTTATTTACGTATTTTTTAAATGACCAGACTTTGTGACTTCCAGCACTTGCTATAGGCTACTTCATACCTGAATACAGTAAAAGTACTAAAATGTCTTATAATAGTCATTTTATAATAAATCCAAATGCAAGATGTGAAAAAACTGAGCTAAGGAGGGATTATCTGCTGCCATCTACTGGTTATAAGGCTAATTTCATGTTATTTTAATCTTAAAAGTCTGTTTTCCGACACAGCAATTGACACTTTTTTCATGTCATCTTCATTAATGAAAAGTGAATCTTTCTAATTAATTTCACAGCACAGCTGAAGAAATAGAATAGAGAGTGAAGGTAAGTTATTTATGAAGGTAAGTTGTCGATTATCAAGAGTTCCATAATGATGTTGTTTACGAGATAGCATCGTTAGCTAGCTAACATTAGCCTAAACAGTTACGATAATGTTTAGCGTCAGCATTTAAATGTACAATTACGTGGCTAGGAACTTTCCTGGGATTACCAGACTCGGCAAATAAAAATATGTTGTTAAATAACATGAAACTGTATGTTAAATGTCGATACCATTATTTACGGTGATTGCAATTATTTTGTTTCTCAGTTTCTGACAAGAACGAGGCAGGAGAGGTTTCTGTGATGGTCTCGAGTCTCTACCTACAGTTGAGGTCGAAAGTTTACACCTTGCAGAATCTACAAAATGTTCATTATTTTGCCAAAATAAGAGGGAAAGTGCATGTTATTATTTATTTAGTATTGACCTGAAAACGATATTTCACATAAAAGTTTATATATGGCACGAGAAAATAATAATTGAATTTATAGAAATGAATCCGTTCAAAAGTTTACATACACTTGATTCTTAATACTGTGTTGTTACCTGAATTTTTTTTCTTGTTTAGTGAGTTGTTCATGAGTCCCTTGTTTGTCCTGAACAGTTAAACCACTCGCTGTTCTTCAGAAAAATCCTTCAGGTCCCACAAATTATTTGGTTTTTCACAGCATTTCTGTGTATTTAAACCCTTTCCAACAATGACTGTATGATTTTGAGATCCATCTTTTCACTCTAAGGACAACTGAGGGACTCATATGCAACTATTACAGAAGTTTCAAATGCTCACTGATGCTCCAGAAGTAAACACGATGCATTAAGAGCCGGGGGTGAAAACTTTTGAACGGATATAAAGATGTGTCCATTTTTCTTATTTTGCCTAAATATCATATTTTTTTCCTTTAGTTCTGCCCTTCAGAAGCTACTTATATGCTTCGAGGAAGACAAAAAAAAAAGTTACATTTACCCTGATCTTCAAATTAAAAATCGTTTTTCAGTGAGCATTTGAACTTTTTGTAATAGTTGTATATATGTACCTCAGCTGTCCTGAGAGTGAAAAGATGGATCTCAAAATCATACATTGTTGGAAAAACATCTGTGGATCATTCAGGTAGCAACAGTATAGTATTAAGAATCAAGCGTATGTAAACTTTTGAACGGGATCATTTTTTTATAAATTTTCACATCTTTTATGTGAAATATCTTATTCAGGTCTGTACTAAATAAAAAATAACATGCATTTTGTATAATCCCTCTTATTTTGGTAAAATAATAAACATTTTGTAGATTCTGCAAGGTGTGTGTAAACTTTTGACCTCAATTGTATATACCACAACATCTAATGACGTTTCCCTGGAAGCTTACGCTCTGTCCATATAGTTCTTTTGTGTTCAAAAGATGAACGAAGGTCTTAGGGATTGGAATGACATGAGGGTGAGTAATTAATGACAGAATTTTCATTTTTGGGTGAACTATCCCTTGAAGGGGCCACATTGTGCATTTTATTTTTTACTTCATAAACAATGATGTGCTATACATATGCATGCTGAGGGATTTATAAAACAAAGCTAATAATATAGTACAGGGAGAAGGTTCATCCCAGTAATTGAGATCTTTTCCATTTTTAATTAACACTAAGTTCATTAACATCCACATAATTAAGACACATGCCATTACTTTGCATGCAGAGCACCATTAAATGAAGCCGCGAATCAATAGAATGACCGCTACAAATCCAGATGTTTTTTAAAGTTGGTGAGCAATCAAAGGTTACTCAGGCCTTGATCAATACGGGAGTTCTCCACAGGGGCCCGTCTGACAGCACTAAGCCCAGCTGTCAGTGATCTGGGTGGGGACGTGTGTCAGCGCTGGATCCCTGGGGAGATCCCAGATCACCTTCATCACAAAAGATTTAATCAGTCCGCACCCGGGCCCTTCTAAACCCTTGCGCTAAACCCCAGCGGTACGGCGACACAATTAAGAGGTGTAAATTGGAGAACGGCTGCTGAGGTCGTGAAGCGCCGGGGCCTTGATTGAGCCGGACGGGATTTTAATCATCGCACATTTAAGACACACTCCGGCTTTCTCGGGCAACTGTGAAATCAATTTCTACACCATGTCGGAGTGCCACAGGGGCCGATACTCGGATGTCTGCTGAATATTCATGGATGTTCCTGTCCACTGAGAGACGGATGAAAAAAGTGCAGTGTGGGGAAGCTTGATGAAGCACAGCTGAACTTATCATTAACACAAAAACACACGCTGATGAGGGTTTGTTTTTCTTTACCGATAGACGGATATTGTTTTAACAACCTCACAGAATTTGGGGTGCAAGTCTGGAATATATAATGAGGGAAAGAAAATACTTTTGCATTAAATGAGTGCATTCCACTTTAGATCACATAATGACACCAAAATTAGGTTTATGGAGTGTGTACGTGTGCGTAACTGTGAAAGTTTTGCCTCAGGTCCAAGTCTGCCTTGCAAAATCGGTTATATACTGCATGCTTATGAAAACATAAGATCAAAATAAAGAAAAGGGAAAAAAGACTAAAGAAGATAAAATATAAAAGAAAGAAAGAAAAATAAAATAAAAAGTAATAAAGAAAATATAAAATAATAATAAATAAGTATAAATAACATCAACTAGTATTTTTAGTCTTAATAAAGATGATTAAAATGAGTACAACACTGTTATTATATTTACTTTATATACATATATACACTAAATTTATTTTAAAAATGCATTAAATGTATTGAACCTTATTGTGCTCCACTAGAGGGCACTGTTCATTTCTTAGAGGAAAAGCTCAATATATTTTATCCATTTGATGCCAATTTTGGACATGGACAATTCTTTTTTTAAAATTAATAATGACAAAACATTCAGTTTATTATTATTATTACTGTTAATTTATTAGAAGACAGGCTCAAATATTAATCGATATGATGCCAATTTTGGACTTTTTTTTTTAAAATAATGACGAAACATTCACCTTAAAATATTTATTAATAATAATAATAATAACAGCAATAATAATAATAATAATAATAAATATTATTCAGTATTGTTTTACATGGGCAGTTTTTTTTTTAATTAATAAATGACAAAGCATTACTCTTACAATATAATAATAATAATTATTATTGTTGTTGTTGGTTTATTTATCATCCATTTGATGCCAATTTTGGACATGGACAATTATGTTTTAAATGAATAATGACAAAGCTATAATCTTAAAATATTTAGCAATAATAATAATAATAATAATTATTATTATTATTATTATTATTATTATTAAATAATATATAGATATAATATAAAAATATAAATAAATAATAAATTAATAATGTCAAAGCATCAATCTTAAAAATATTAAGAATATTAATAATAACAGTAATAATAATGATAATAATAATCATTTTAAGATTTGGATATGGAAAATTATTTTTTTTAATTAATAATGACAAAGCATTAATTATTATTATTATTATTATTACTGTTCGTTTCTTAGAGGATAGGTTCAACATATTTATTTAATTAAAAAAGGCATTAACAATAAGAAGAAGAAGAAGAATTATTAAGCTGTTCCAATAAATAATTAAATATAAATAGTGTTCTTTAGCATTACTCCAAAATGACTCGTATGACTTTATTACTTTATTAATATATTGTATGGCATAATGACACCAGATTGCTACTAGATTGGTGTACCACGAGCTTGATAAAGTCAAAAATGTTAGGTTTATTCCTCATTATAAATACATAGTTCTTTGTTCATAATTCCCTCCAGTTTCCAGCGTACAGACCATTAGTCTCCTTTGTGAGGTCACACAGTGCACAGTTGTGTGTGAATATCATGGGAGTTTTGTTTCCTGTGCTTTGAAAACAGAAGCAGGGCTGTACCTCGCTAATTGGAGGCAGTGGAGCTGAAATCCTTAATTAACTGTCTGAGCATCACTGAAGTTAATTAGAGAACACGCTCACCTAAACCACAGCTCATGACACGTAAAAACAAGGACAATACATCTAATAAACATCCACGCTGCAAATGCACAGATATCTTCGCAAAACACACACAAAAGCAAGCACAGACGTGCAGACTTGTTTTCTTATTATCGTGTTCGCAGCTCGTGTTACAAAAAAACAACTTTCTGGATTCAGTAGCAAGGGTTCCTAGAACAATTAGGAGCTATAATGCAGTCATTTGTTATGCAGTAATAGCTTTTGTTAGTACAGTGATTATTATAAAAATGCAAAAATAATATTATGTTGCCTAATGTGTGAGCTTTTATAATCTCCTACATAATTAATGCAACATCTAATATTAATGTTTATTCTTGCATGATTGTATAATGTAGTGTATTCAATATTGAGGTAATTGTGCTTAAATTGTGCAAAAAATGACTCATATTTTAGCCAGAAGGAACAATTTTAAGTTGAAAACATCCTAATGATGGATTTGTTTGTTACAAACAAGCAGCTGGATTATTGCTGGATTGAAGTCATGATGTTTTAATCAGTTGTTTGGACTCTCATTCTGACGGCACCCATTCACTGCAGAGGATCAATTGGTGAGCAAGTGAAATAATGCTAAATTTCTCTAAATCTCTTCTGATGAAGAACAAACTCATTTACATCTTGGCCTGATGGTGAGTACATTTTCAGCATTTTCATTCTTAGGTGAACTATTCCTTCAGGTTTAGTTGCTACTCACTGTTGTTTGGGTTGTCTCCTATGATATGGTGTCGCCCACTCCAGTACCAGAGCAACAGAGTGGCATCTCTGGATCCCGACACAATGTAGCAGTCACCCCCGATGTAAGACTCTGAGCGTGCCAGACATGTGACCACGTCCCAGTGACCGAACACTATCTGAGTGAGCTTGCCTGTAAACAAACATACAGTAAGTATCTTTTGTCCTTCACACTTCAGAACACAAATATGTTGGTCAGACCAATAAACAATATCTTGGCCACTCATTTCAAAGTAATAAAAGTGTTTGTGGAATGTGTCCAAAGTTACGAAAAGAACAATAAAATTATCACAAAAGTGAACTGTAAGAGTCTTCTGAAGCAATATGATAATGTTTTATAAGAGTAACGGATTTGAGAACCAATTATGTTATGTATGTGTTCTTTTTAATGAATCAGTTGATTCATTCACAAAACAAGTTCAACTCACTGACTCACGTAACGCTCAAAGTATTCTTGTAGCTTCATAACATTATGGTTGAATCACTGATGTCACATGGACTATTTTATCGATGTCCTTACTACCTTTCCGGGCCTTGAACGTGGCAGTTGCGTTGCTGTCTATGCAGGGTCAGAAAGCTCTGGGATTTCATCAAAACTATCTTCATTTGTGTTCTAAAGATGAACGAATGTCTTACGGGTTTGGAACAACATGAGGGTGAGTATTTAATGACAGAATTTTCATTTTTGGGTGAACTGTTTCTTTAACAGGCTACTGAAAGGGAAAATAATCAGTAAATAACTTCAATTTCTAGAAGTATAACATACAGGTCATATGGACTACCTCAGGAGCAAATGATGACAAAATGTAACATTTTGGGTGAATAATTCCCTTAATGTCCATATAGTGTCTCTTACCTGTGTCTGAAGAGTAAACACGGAAACTCTTGTCCCAGAAACCACACACCAGGATGTAGCGGTTATCAGCCGTCACCACAAAACACTGAGTGTTGATCTGAATGCTCTGGTCAACCAGGTCAGTGATTTGTCGTTTGTTTGTGCCCGAGTTGTTAGCTGGAAGAGATATGTTTAGTTTTGAAATCATTCAACTCATTTGACAATGTTTATCTTCTTTACTAAAAAGTCATTTTTGTGTGACTTCATCACAAATATTGTAAATATGATAACCCTACCTACATCTGCTATTGAGCAGACAAATGGATAGTCCCACTTCAAACTCATGCTATAGGTTAAATCATGTGTTGCTGTGTCGATTTAGTTGGCATATTCTTCACAAAAGAGCAGTGTTTTCAAAGCAACATAGAGACAGTGTTACACTTTCCATGTAAACAAATCTACTGTACAAACAGACTACTTAAATTAGTTATGAATGGGACAGAAGAAAGTATTCTAATAACAAAAATGTCAAACCCACCAATCAGTGAGTCCATCTCGATGGGGAGGTGATGGGCCTGCTCTAGTGAATATCCCGGAGCTCCTCGAAGACCTACACACACAGACAATAAACAAAATCAAAAACACATTCAGTACCTGGTGGGAAACAAAAACACAGATAAGATGTTAAGACATTATGTTTTTTTCTCAAAAAATGATCAAAATTAAGTGATGCTTCAAAAAAAATAAAAAAAATAAAAAATAAAATATACCAATGGGGTTACAAAAATAAACTGAATTTGAAGGGAAAATGTATTTTTCTGACCCTGTCTCGCAGACTTTTTTTAAAAAATAGAAAGTTAATAAAAAGAAAAGCAAATAGAATAGAAATAGTTTTAAGAGTGCTGGTGTTAGAGGGTTACATTTTTTAATAAATAAAAAGAAAAGTAGACAGAATAGAAATATAATTGAGAATGCTAGTGTTAGAGGGTTGTTTTTAATAAATAAAAAGAAAAGTAGATAGAATAGAAATAGAATTGAGAATGCTATTGTTAGAGAATTATTTTTTAATAAATAAAAAGAAAATTAGAATAGAAATAGAATTGAGAATGCCAATGTTAGTTTTTTTATAAATAAAAAAGGTAGATAGAATAGAAATAGAATTGAAAATGCCAGTGTTAGTTTTTTTTATAAATAAAAAAGGTAGAATAGAAATAGAATTGAAAATGCCAGTGTTAGTTGTTCATCTTTTAATAAATAAAAAAATTAGAATAGAAATAGAATTGAGAATGCCAGTGTTAGCTGGTTAATTTTTTAATAAATAAAAAGAAAATTAGAATAGAAATAGAATTGACAGCGCTAGTGTTAGAGGATTAATTTTTTTTAATAAATAAAAAGATAATTAGAAAGCAAATAGAATTGAGAGTGCTAGTTATAGTTTTTTTATAAATAAAAAGAAAGGTAGATAGAATAGAAATAGAATTGAGAATGCCAGTGTTAGTTTGTTAATTTTTTAAATATTTTTTTTTTAATAGAAATAGAATTGAGAGTGCTAGTGTTAGAGGGTTGTTTTTAATAAATTAAAAAAAAAGTAGATAGAATAGAAATAGAATTGAGAGTGGTAGTGTTAGAGGGTTGTTTTTAACAAATAAGTAGATAGAATAGAAATAGAATTTAAAGTGTTAGAGGGTTTTGTTTTTTTTTAATAAAAAGAAAAGTAGATAGAATAGAAATAGAATTGAGAGTGGTAGTGTTAGAAGTTTTTTTTTAATAAATAAAAAGAAAAGTAGATGGAATAGAAATAGAATTGAGAGTGCTAGTGTTAGAGGGATAAGAGTTTTTTAATAAATAAAAAGAAAAGTAAATAGAAAAGAAATAGAATTGAGATTGCTAGTGTTAAAGGGTTGTTTTTGTAATAAAAATGACAGAACAGAAATAGAATTGAGAGTGCTAGTGTTAAAGGGTTAAGTTTTTTTTAAGAATTAAACAGAAACAAGAAAAATACTGAGTAACAAAATCATTTTTGCGGTGACGCCCTCACAAATTTCTATCCACAGACACCTGCCCGGCTGCCACAGTCAAGTCCACTTCCTGACTCCATCCCATACAACATGGGGTCTTTATGGGGACCCACCAGTCAGATCTCCATGGTGCTTATTGATTTCTCTCCCTCTCCAGTGTCAGGCAGGCCAGAGCTATAGCACCCTTGAGGCTGGCCTACAGGCAAAGACCGCCATTTTGGGCTCAGTGTGGCGGCCTTATTACGTTCATTATTTCGTGGGAACAACACACACACATGGCTGGAGCGGGCTGGTCCTGCAGCTGCAGCCATTAGTAGTGTGAGAGAGCGAGGTTGCCACGTTTGGTCCTGACATCACTATGTGTTGCCGTGACAGCTGGGGAGGTGTTAGGCGAAAGGAGAGGCCGTGATAGGCTAATTTAGCCCGTCGCCACGGCGCCCGACCTCTGACCCGCAGGTGAGGGGGGCTCCGGGGGAACGGCTAGTTGGGTAATGTTGTTCACACATGGCCAAGTGGTAACATGTGGAGTGTAGCTGTTTTTTTGTTACGGTGTGAAATTAAGCTATTAGCTGGTTAGCTAGTATGACGTATACACAGAGATTCCCACTCACCCACGGTGTTGTGCCAGCGGTTGACGGCGAAAAGCCGGCTGCAGGTGATTGTGACGACGGCGGGGAGGGCCAGGTGTGGCAGTGTGTTGGCGGCCACGTGAGTGACGGGAGAGTTGGAGGGAAACTTCAGCACCATGATGACATCCTGCTGCATCTGATCCTTAAACATGAGCGGACTCTGCGGAAGGAAACACTGTTGAACAGAGAAAGCAAAGGAAGAGAAGGATGGAAAAGAGGGAGGGGAGGGAGAGATAGATGAGGAGAGGTTGTTAGCGAAGAGGAAAGCGGTAAAAAAAAGAGTTGGGACACAGAGGACAGACTGTATGTGGTAGTTTAGGAGGAGAGTCAGGGAGGAGACTGAGGACTTTAAAGGAATATTTGTGCAAAAATACCCAAACAAAACTGATCAAAAATACAGTACAAAAACAAAAAAGTATACTTAAATTGTATACTTAAAATGCCTTACTTATAATTGGATATTTTCAAAAATACTAAAAAGAAAAGTAGATAGAATAGAAATAGAATTGAGATTGCTAGTGTTAGAGGTTTAAGTTTATTTAATAAATAAAAAGAAAATTAGATAGAATAGAAATAGAATTGAGAGTGCTAGTGTTAGAGGGGTTACATTTATTAAATAAAAAGAAAAAATAGAAATAGAATCGAGAGTGCTAGTATTAGAGGGTTATTTTTTGTTTATTTTTTGGTGAATAAAAAGAAAAAGTAGATAGAATAGAAATAGAATTGAGATTGCTAGTGTTAGAGGTTTAAGTTTATTTAATAAATAAAAAGAAAAGTAGATAGAACAAAAATAGAATTGAGTGCGCTAGTGTTAGAGGGTTAAGTTTATTTAATAAATAAAAAGAAAAATAGAATAGAAGTAGAACTGAGAGTGTTAGTATTAGAGGGTTTTTGGTTTGTTTTTAGTATATAAAAAGAAAAGTAGATAGAATAGAAATAGAATTGAGTGTGCTAGTGTTAGAGGGTTACATTTATTTAATAAATAAAAAGAAAAAAGAATAGAAATAGAATCAAGAGTGCTAATATTAGAGGGTTATTTTTTGTTTATTTTTAGTGAATAAACAGAAAAGTAGAATAGAAATAGAATTGAGATTGCTGGTGTAAGTTTATTTAATAAATAAAAAGATAAATAGAATAGAAATAGAACTGAGAGTGCTAGTATTAGAGGGTTTTTTGTTTGTTTTTTAGTATATAAAAAGAAAAGCAGATAGAAATAGAATTGAGTGTACTAATGTTAGAGGGTTAAGCTTATTTAATAAAAAGAAAGTAGATAGAATAGACAGAATTTAAATTGTTAGTGTTAGAGGGTTAAGGTTTGTTTTGTTTTTTAATAAATAAAAAGTAGATAGAATAGAAATTGAATTGAGAGTGGTAGTGTTAGAGGTTTTTAATAAATAAAAAGAAAAGTAGATAGAATAGAAATAGAATTAAAAGTGCTAGTGTTAGAGTTAGGGGTTTTTGTTTTTGTTTTTTATTAATAAAAAGAAAAGTAGATAAAAATAGAATTGAGAGTGCTGGTGTTAGAGAGTTATTTTTTTAGTTAATAAAAAAAAGTAGATAGAATAGAAATAGAATTAAGACCGCTAGTGTTAGAGGGTTAAGTTTTTTTTGGGTGTTTTTTAATAAATAAAAAGAAAAGTAGATAAAATAGAAATGGAATTGAGAATGCTAGTGTTAGAGGGTTAAGTTTTCGTGTTTTAATAAAAATTAGAATATAAATAGAATTGCTAGTGTTAGGGGGTTATTTTTTGTGTTTTAATAAAAAGTAGATAGAATAGAAATACAATTGAGAGTGCTAGTGTTAGAGGGTTAAGTTTTTCGTGTTTTAATAAATAAAAAGTAGACAGAATATAAACAGAATTGAGAATGCTAGTGTCAGAGGGTTATGTTTTTTTAGTCTTTTAATACATAAAAAGTAGATGATAGAATATAAATAGAACTGAGATGCTAGTGTTAGAGGGTTACGCTTTTACGCTTTAATAAAGAAAAAATTAGACAGGATAGAAATAGAGTTGAGAGTGCTAGTGTTAGAGGGTTATGTTTTTTTACGCTTTAATAAATAAAAAGTAAATAGAATAGAAATAGAATTGAGAGTGCTAGTGTTAGAGGGTTATGTTTTTTGGCGTTTTAATAAATAAAAAGTAAATAGAATAGAAATAGAATTGAGAGTGCTAGTGTTAGAGGGTTATGTTTTTTGGCGTTTTAATAAATAAAAAGTAAATAGAATAGAAATAGAATTGAGAGTGCTAGTGTTAGAGGGTTACGGTTTTTTTTTTCTTTTTTAATAATACAAAGAAAAGAATATAGAATAGAAACAGAACTGAGAGTGCTAGTGTTAGAGGGCTATTTTTTTAATGAAGTTGCTATTTTTGTTTTCTTTGCACACAAAAATATATATATAATATATAATAAAACACATTTCAAATAGACATCACAGTAGTGAAATCTGCACTAAAAAACCTGTGTTTTACTCTGATTTGAGGCGCATTTTATTATGGACATCTTTGACAACCACAAACTCAACTAACGGTCAAACTTATAGCAGTGGGCTGCAAACAATTACTCTGAAATATAAACAAGCGCTAATTATAAAACTTGTACTGACAGCATTACAACATTCTCTTTGTAAACTCCAGCATGATTGTTATGACAGATCCTTGATTGAGATGGGAATGATTAGTATTGAGGTGTGAGGACTTATACGGCCAGTAGAGAGCACTGTTCTCCCGACACAACTGTCTGATGGGAGAGTTCTCTGTGATGGAGTTGTGAGCTCCTGGAAGTATGGCAGGTCTGTGTGTCATGTATTTGTGTTAGGGCATGTGTGGCTCTGTGAAGGTTGTTGTACACAGAACCAGTGACTACCTGGAAGTAGCGGCGCTTGACTTTTTAGCATGTGGGTGCAAGTAAGGTGCAAACTACAAATTGGATAAAGCCTACAGTATAGCTACAAAAAGGAAATGGCCTGGATTTGTTTACGAGTATATACATATATATATGAAGAGTTCCAATGCAAAAGACTCTAAAAGCCATCTTGGTCAAAAATGAGATAACGATACTGAGTGAATATTCTCCACATATAGTTTATGTTCATCAAGTACTTTCCCTTCAAATGCGCTAAATTCCAGCATCAACCCATTCAGAAGTACTAGTACTTATATAGAAACCTATAAGAAAAATGTCAGATGTGCTTTTGCATCTGAACTCTTCATATATGCACACACACACACACACACACACACACACATTTATTTGTAGTTTTAAAAATAATTTTTAAAGTAATAAAATGGCTGCGTTTTTGGTTTTTATTAAAAAAAAAAAAAGATCTTTGGTTATATATTAATATTTTTATATATTGGTTATATATAAAACTATTATTTATTTTGCTAAATCTGATGGTGTTCTTTAGGGAAAAAATATACACACATTTATTTGTAGTTTTTTTATTATTTTAAAAATAATTTTTGGCTTTTCATTTAAAAAAACAACAATGTTTGGTTATATATTAATATTTATATATATTGGTTATGCATAAAATGTTGTTCTTTAAGAGAAAAAAAATTATATATATATTTATGTTGCAAAATCTGCTTTATATATATATATATGCAGTGTTGGGGAGTAACTAGTTACATGTAACGGAATTACGTAATTTAATTACAAAATAAATGTAATTGTAATTAGTTACAGTTACTGAGAAAAAAATATGTAATTAAATTACAGTTACTTTTGAAAAATGCCAGTGATTACAAAGGGGATTACATCTGAATTTTTTCACGCACCCACCCCCACTTACAGATTTAAATATACTTCTTTTAAACTGCATTGACTGCTCTAAAATGAGACACCAATGTTTCAGGAGTTTAGGACACAGAATAGGACACATGCTTATTCGATAACTGTTTTATTTCCTATTTGGGTTTATGCATAAACCGTATTTTTTAAGATTGTTTTTTCTAAGGCATTGTTAGATGTTAGTGTTTCCTGTCATAACTATGCAAACATTTGATTTCAAACCCAGTATCATAGCTATTAAACTATTTCTTGTTATGATGTTATTTATGTTATGACATATAACGTAACTGCGTTCACGGTGACCGGAGTTTGATTCCCGTCTCGAGGTCCTTTGCCGAACCCGCTCCCCTCTCTCCTCCCAGCTCTTTCCTGTCATCTCTCTACTGTCCTATCACAATAAAAGGCATAAAAAGCCCAAAAATATAAGTAAAAAAAAAAGTCTGAATTTGTGGTGGCTGTGCTTTAAATTAAATTATTACACAGCTCAGACTCTTTCGGGGCAACTTAAGTCAGTGCTATATGCGTAATATTTTTTCTTGGCGGAAGCTTTGCGTTTGGTTAGCTAATAAAATATTAAAGCTTAATTCAATGTTATGTGTACAATTTCTTAATTCTGTCATCCTGGTATCATGGACTTGCTCTATTGTTGCTGCCATTTGTTTACATTGTAATGGATTATAAGATAACTAACAAACTAGTTATACTACTTAATTATTTATGTGGTGAAATGTTGTGTAAGAAAACTGGTATGACTGCATTGTATCGCTAAAATGTCTAGTTTGAACTTGCCGTTTGCTAACAACTGATTTCTTCATGAAAGCTTTGCGTTCAAATATTTCAACTCAGATCAGTGTTTCGTGTCTAAGTATTTTGACACGAAATATCTAAATAATCTATCAAGCAGCTATGTAATAAGTTAGATAATGTACATTCAGCCAGTTGTTATCGCAAAATAAAGATGTATGTTACTTATTATAATCTTAATTCAAGTGATAAAGGATTTTGAAAGTCTGACAGTAATCAGTGTTGAATGCTACTGTAAGGCTAACTCTGCCTGGTTTAAATGTTTCAGAATGATTAACAGTTGAAAATATTAGAAATGTAGAAAAGTAATCAAAAAGTAATTCAAAGTAATAAGTTACATTACTTTAATAAAGTAATTGAAAAGTTACACTACTTATTACATTTTAAATCAAGTAACTTGTAATCTGTAACCTATTACATTTCCAATGTAACCTTCCCAACACTGTATATATGTTGTTTTATATATTTTTTTATAATTTTTAAAAAAATAATAAAATGGTTTATAATATTGGTTATATATAAAACTAATTTTTTTAAAACTAATATATATAAATATATATATATATTATATATATACACATACACGCACATATACACACACAAAAATAATAAAATTGTGTTTTTTTGTTAAAAGTATTATTTATTTTGCAAAATCTGATGGTGTTCTTTAGGGGAAAAAAATATAATTTATAAAATATATATATTTTAAAAATAATAAAATGGCTTATAATATTGGTTATATATAAAACTAATATTACTATTTGCAAATATATATAATTTATTTGTACATTTTAAAAATAATTTTTTAAAATAATAAAATGTGCCTTTTTTGGTTTTCATTTAAAAAGAATTGGGTTCCTGGGTTCAGGGGGAGAAAAACAGCTTGAATGCTGTGAATATTTTTAAAATTGCTTCATTATGGTTTCATGAACCTCCAAAAAAAAAAACTATTTGCTAGAATAAATTTGCCACTACATATGAGAGGAAGCAAAAAGGGGTTTTTTTGCGATTATTACATTGCTTGGGCAATACAACAAACAGTGATCAAGAATTTTGTCCCTGGAAAAAGTATATTTTTACTGGAAAAAAATCTTTATAATGAATAAATGCTGTTTAATTATTACAGTTAAAATGTAATTATAATTGCAGTATCACTATTTTCAGTGTTTATCACACTGCAGATTGAGCTAAACTACAACATGGCTGCTGCAAAACTTCTGGACATATGGACGTGAGACTGTTGTGCTGTGTTTTGGGGAACGGTCCGAAGGTCAGGCGTCACTGCCCTTGTTGGAAATAATAACTTCCCTACTGCCGCGCAAAAAAACACAACAAATACACACACAGTGATTTTATTACACACTCTCACACACGCTGTTCTCACCAGGTGCATGGCGGAGCTACGGGGAGGATGTGGCTCGATGAGCAACTGAGATGGCGTCTGTCCAACACTTTGGATCTGAGCCTCGATGGCCTGCAGCAAGAGAGAAAGAAAGATACAGAGGAAAGAGAGGAAAAGATAGACAGAGGGAGGGAGGAGAGAGAGAGAGAGCGGGATGTCAGTATCGATACACATCAAAGTGATGGGTCAATGCGTTACTTGACAATGCAAGCAAACCCCCCCTCCAGCCCAGCCTCGGTTGTTGTGGGGGGGTTGGTTAGTGACTATGAGTGGGTGAGTGAGTTCTAAAACCCACACAAACTACCCCTGCCCTGCCCCTTTCAAAGCCTGCAGAGTCATCCAAGTGTTAGTATGGAAGAGACAAGCCTTTCCTTATTAACATGCTTCAGTTAACCGTTCCCATTTCCAGGAGCAGGGCCCACGTATACACCCCACCCCACCCCACCCCCCAATTCAGCGAGCAGACGTTAACCTGGACTGACGCACAGCCAGGACTGCGGCAGAACCCTCCCTCTCAGATGTTATTGTGCCGGAGACAAAGGGCAGAAAGAGCACACACACATACACACACCGACTTCAACAATATACAATAGAAACAGGACTATTAATAATAGTAGTAGTACTAATGATGCATTGAAGATCACAAACACACCACAAGATAACACCGTAATGTGAGATTATATCGTTTTTGAGTCTAAAGCACACATATAAATCATTATGATGTAATATATATTTAGGAATTTATGCTTTATGCTTTATCTAAATGAAGAACATAAAGAAGTAAAAAATATCATAGTGCCACAATATCGCAATAAAGTTTAAGCTAAAGTTGTACTGTAGCTAGAATAGAGGTTGTATGAAATATATCTACGAAAATAATCAGTTACACTTTATTTTAAGGTGTCCTTGTTACAGTACATTTAAGTACTGAGTAATATTAATTAACTACATTACCAGTCAAAAGTTTTTGAACAGTTAGATTTTTAATGTTTTTTAAAAAAAGTCTCTTCTGCTCACCACGCCTGCATTTATTTATTCCAAAATACAGCAAAAATGGTACAATTCTGACATATTTTTACTATTTAAAATAAGTGTTTTCTATTTGAATATATTTTAAAATGTAATTTATTCCTGTGAATTCCTGTCAAAGCTGATTTTTCAGCATCATTACTCCAGTCACATGACCTTTCAGAAATCATTCTAATATGCTGATTTTCTGTTCAAGAAACATTTTATTATTATTATTATCAGTATTTAAAACAGTTGAGTGTATTTTTTCAGGATTCTTTGATGAATAGAAAGATCCAAAGATCAGCATTTATCTGAAATAAAAGCTTTTATAACATTATACACTATACTATTCAAAAACCTGGAGTCTAGGAGTTTTTTGGAGGAAAGAAATTAAGAATTATAGAAAATATATTATAATACTTATGTTACAAGATTTTCTGCTTCTGTTACAAAATGCTGTTCCTTCCATTCATCAAAGAAACCTGAAAATATCTACTCGTCTGTTTTCAGCATAATAATAATAATAATAATAATAAATATTTTTTGAGCAGCAAAAAAGAATATTATAATAATTTCTGAAGGATCATGTGGCTGGAGTAATGATGCTAAAAATTAAGCTTTGAAATCACAAAAAATAAATTACATTTTAAAATATATTCAAAAATGTACTGTTTTTTGCTGTACTTTGTACTTCTTTAAAAACATAAAAAATGTTGCTGTTCTTGAACACTTAACTGGTAGTATACATTTAAGTATTGAGTAATACTTAATATATGTTTAGGGTTAAAATAAGGGTTTGGCTTAGGGATACTTGCATGTAATGTTTTTATAATAGTAAGTACATGTGTAGAAATTATATACTATATAAAAATCATATATAGTATATACTGTAGACAATCCTAAAATAATCCTTACAAGTCTGTGAATGGTAATAATCAATTCTTAATTCTAAAAAAAACCCTTGACATAAAACTGTAAAATTCATAATTGGCCAACTGACATTAAATACACTAATGTTCAAAAAAAAAAATTAATTAAATGAATACATTTATTCAGCAAGGATGCATTAAATTGATCAAAGTGATCGTAATGACATTTATAATGTTGCAAAAAAAACTATTTAAAATAAATGCTGCTCTTTTGAACTTTTTTTATTCATCACATAATCGTGAAAAAAAATTTTCATTTGTCAACATTGATAACAAGAAAAGTTTCTTGAGCAGCAAATCAGCATATTAGAATGAGTAATGATGCTGAAAATTCAGCTTTGCATCACAGAAATAAATTAAATTTTAAAATATATTAAAATAGAACAATTGTTATTTCAAATTGTAATAATATTACAGTATTTTTGATCAAATAAATGCAGTATTGTTGACTTCTTTTTAAAACATTTTCAAAATCTTTCAAACCCAACTTTTCAACAGTACTGTACTTTTGGGAAGATGAATTTGATGTTTTAAACCATCTAAAACCAAGGTTGTTTCCTAGTTGCTATCTTTCAGTTTTTCTTGACCTTATGTTGCTATTATACATTAAGATTTAGGTTTTGCCTGTTATGTGACACAAGTCAATAACCACTGTCAAAAATCACTGAAGAAAGGACAGAAAGCCATTTATCCTTCACTCCACACACATCCCTCACATTATGTAACGCTGACAGACGCATGTCGCCGTGTGTTGGTTATTGATAGGCTGTATGTTTGTGTTTGTTTGCGTATGTGTGTGGAGGCCAGGAGATGTGGAGAGTTTTTGTGTGTGCCACTGTGCACGGTAGCACTGACAGACACCTACAAGCTCCCCTCGGCTGTTCTGAGGCTCTGATCCCATCAATCTTTCCTTCCCGTGTGGAGTGCCTCCCACAGTCTAACAGAACAGCTCTCCCTCAGCGCTCTGAAGCCTGGACGCTTGTGTCAGATCAAACGTCTGCTATATTCATGTCACCACACCATCCAGATCTGCATGTTTAACTTGTCACATGACCTACACTGCAAAAAATGATTGTCTTACTTAGGATGGGTCTCGTTTCCAGTAAAAGTACCCATCCTTAAATCAAGAAAGCAAAAAAACTTTTAGTCTAGGTAACTTTCTCACTCTCATGTCATCCAAGATGTTCATGTCTTTCTTTCTTCAGTCAAAAAGAAATGAAGGTTTCTGAGGAAAACATTTCAGGATTTTTCACCATAGTGGACTTCAATGGTGGCCAAAGGTCCAAATTGCAGTTTCAATACCACTTCAAAGGGCTCATCACGATCCCAGCCAAGGAATAAGGGTCTTATCTAGCAAAACGATTGGTCATTTTTAAAGATAAATACAAATGTATATAATTTTACTCACAAATGCTCATCTTGCACTAGCTTTACTTGACGCATTACGTAATCATGCGCACGTGACATAGACAGAAGAACCGACCCAGTGTTTACAAAGCGAACATGCAAAGAAAGTCAAACGCCCTTTAGTGCAAGACAAGCATTTGTGGTTAATAAGTATATACTTTTTTTTTTAACAATCGATCGTTTTACAAGATAAGACCCTTATTCCTCAGCTGGGATCGTGTAGAGCCCTGCATTGAAACTGCAATTGGACCTTCAACCCACTGATCTCCATTGAAGTCCAATATATTAAGAAAAATGCAGTTTAAATGCGACTTCAAATGATCCCAAATGCGGTTGTAAACGATCCCAGCCGAGAAAGAAGGGTCTTATCTAGCGGAACAATCGGTTATTTTCATTACAAAAAATACAATTTAAATACATTTTGATCTCAAATGCTCGTCTTGTCTTGCTCTCCCTGAACTCTGTGTATTCTGGTTCAAGACAGTTAGGGTATGTTGAGAAACTCCAATCGTATTTTCTCCCTCAACTTCAAAAATCATTTCAAAATCATCCTACATCGCTGCAGAAGTTCGCCGTGTGTTTGCAAAGTGAGCAAAGTGAGCATGCAAAGAAGATAAAACTCCCTTAACAAAAAAGGTAAAACAGCGATATAGGATGATTTTGAAGTTGAGGGAGAACATGAGATGGGAGTTTTTTTACATACCCTAACTGTAATGAACTGGAAAAAAACAGAGGTCGGAAAGAGCAAGACAAGATGAGCGTTTGACATTAAAAAAGTATATAAATTGTATTATTTTTATTAAAAAAAAAAAACACGATGGTTACGCTAGTTAAGACCCTTCTTCCTTGGCTGGGATCATTTACTGCATTTGGGATCGTTTGAAGCTGCATTTAAACTGCATTTTGGAAGTTCAAACTCGGGGCACCATAGCAGTCCACTATACGTAGAAAAATCCTTAAAATGTTTTCCTCAAAAACAATTTCTATACGACTGAAGAAAGAAAGACATGAACATCTTGGATGACAAGGGGGTGAGTACATTATATGTGAATTGTTCTGGAAGTGGACTGCTCCTTTAAGGAAAAATCTAATAAATAAAGTATAAAAAAGTGAGTTTATGCAAAAAACAAGATTATTATTATTACATTTCTGTTTTAAGGATATATATAATGTCATTTTGCTTTTCAAGTAAATTTACTTTATTTCAAGCATGTATTTATAATTTTTTTATCATTTATTTATTTATTTATTTGTTGTGAGTACACACTTAGATTTGGAACCATTCTGAATTCTAAACTCTAAATTCAAAAATTTGAATGTTGCATTCACAATATGTTTACATAGATTACAGTTCAAAGAAATGTTTAATATTAAATGACTTCTAACTTTCATCATGTTTTTT
The DNA here is from genome assembly GCA_012976165.1 of Labeo catla. Classification (NCBI taxonomy): domain Eukaryota; kingdom Metazoa; phylum Chordata; class Actinopteri; order Cypriniformes; family Cyprinidae; genus Labeo; species Labeo catla. The sequence goes on along the minus strand of VONZ01000784.1, from coordinate 282,703 downwards.
TTCCTCAAACTGTTTTTTCCAGAGATTTTCACTTTAAAGTTAACACTAAATCAAAAATGTACTTTCTTAATTTACATTACTCTGAATTCATTCTAAATAAATCCTATTTCACCTGTTTTGCAAATGATGTTTCACACTGACTTCAAAGCACATTGGAAGCAGCGAAACTTCAGAATTATAATCAATCCTGCAACTGAGTGAAACGTAGGATATTTGTTCTCACTGAAATATTTTAAACAGGAACAGGTCATCAAACTCAAAGGAGAAGTTCACTTCCAGAACAAAATTTACAGATAATTTACTCACCCCCTTGTCATCCAAGACGTTCATGTCTTTCTTTCTTCAGTCATAAAGAAATGTTTTTTGAGGAAAACATTTCAGGATTTTTCTCCATATAGTCAACTTCTGTGGTGGCCATGAGTTTGAACTTCTAAAACGCAGTTTAAATGCAGCTTCAAAGGACTCTGAACGATCCAGACTTTCTAAACAAATTGACAATTTATATACTTTTTAACCTCAAACGCTCATCTTGTCTAGCTCTGCGTGAACTCTGTGTATTCTGGTTCAAGACACTTAGGGTATGTCAAAAAACTCCCATTTCATTTTCTCCTCCAACTTCAAAATCATCCTACATTGCTGCAGAAGTACCGACCCAGTGTTTACAAAGTGAATGCGCAAGTAGGGTCACACACCCTGTACAAAAAAGGTAAAACATCGATGATTTTGTAGTTGGAGGAGAAAATGAAATGGGAGTTTTTTGACATACCCTAACTGTCACGAACCGGAATACACAGTGTTCACGCAGAGCTAGACAAGACGAGCGTTTGAGGTTAAAAAGTATTTAAATTGTAAATATTTTTAGAAATTAACCAATCGTTTCCTTGATAATATCCTTCTTTCATGGCTGGGATCATTTAGAGCCCTTTGAAGCTGCATTTAAACTGCATTTTGGAAGTTCAAACTTGTGGGCACCATAGAAGTCCACTATATGGAGAACATTCCTGAAATTTTTTACGACTGAAAAATTATCTTGGATGACAAAGGGGTTGAGTAAATTATCTGTAAATTTTTGTTCTGGAAATGAACTTCTCCTTCAAAGGATATCATCATGGCCTGACCCTGGTGGCAAAATTCGACACAAGCAGAGCTCTCACGACTCAGCGCAATCACATTTGGTAACAATTAAACGTCAGTCTGTGCCGCTTTACGATGCTGTCTGTCAAATAATAATGCGCTCACATTATAGCTATTTTAGGGTAGACTCAGGAACAGGGGTCACAATGTCTGCTCAAATAATGTAATCTGATCTGAAGATCTGAGAGAAACAGGCAGCCATGTGGAAAGTATCACTATATTTCTGCCTTCCAACAGTGAAGAAAAACGAGGGAAAAATTCCTTCTAAAAGTCCAGCAATATGAATATAAATGTCCATATCAGAAACAATATACACTACCGTTCAAAAGTTTGGGGTCAGTACATTTTTATTGTTTCTTTTTTTTTTTTTTTAAGAAATTAATACTTTTATTCACCAAGGATGTATTAAGTTAATAATTAAAAGTTTATTAAAAGTTAATAATAAATAATTTACATTGTTATAAAATATTTATATTTTGAATAAACACTGTACTTTTTAAACTTGTTATTCATGAAAGAATCCTGAAAAAAAAAATCACAGGTTCCAAAAAATATTTGGCAGCACAACTGTTGATATTATCCAACACTGATCATTCTAATAATAAATCCGCATATTAGAATGATTTCTGAAGGATCATGTGACACTTAAGACTGGAGTAACAGCTGATAAAAATTCAGCTTTTCATCACAGGAATAAATTCTATTTTAAAGTATGTTAAAATAAAAAACATTATTTTATATTGTAAAAACATTTTGCAATATTACTGTTTTTTTTCTATATTTTTAATCAAATAAATGCAGCCTTGATGAGCATAAGAGACTTCTTTAAAGACTATTACAAGTCTTACTGACCCCAAACTTTTGAAAGGTAGTGTATATATACAGTACTGTTCAAAAGCTCGTTTTAAAGGAAGACTCTTATGATCTTCAGTTGATTTGATAATAAATACAGTAAAAACAGTAATACTGTGAAATACTGTCACATGATCCTTTAGAAATTATTTTAATATGCTTATAAAACATTTCTTATTACTATGTTGAAACCAGTTATTCTGCTTAATATTTTTATGAAAACCAATACAGATGTTAATAAATTAAATGAAAGTATGCATTTCTTAACTTTCTGACCCTTACTTATTTATTTGAGAGTTACAGATCAGCATTTTAACATCCAGAATGTACAACTGTACCTTGTTATACATCCAATTCTGTCAGGTTAGAGTCTAGAGTCAACGCTGAGGCTAAGGTTATGTGAGGGGCACGTCCTTTAAATCATCTCAATGTTGTCAACAGACCCACAGTGTCAACTGGTTGCTCATCTGAGCTCTGGAGAAAAACACACTTTATCACAAACAGAAATCTGTAACCCTTAACTGACAGTTCATTACTATAATCCACTTTAAGCTCCTGCTCTTTAGGGCTGATAAGAAACACCTCTTGCATGAGCTGTACGCTGATCGTCTCCATCAGAGCTATAAGCCGCTATGCTTAGATGGACATAAGACATCCATCATAACTTGTGGCATGTCAATCACAACTTCATCTTTGGGTCAGGCTGTGCAAGTATGTCAAAGCTCTGATGTTCATCGCAGGCTCTTAGAGAACCTTGAGGATTTTTCAGGGTGTTAGTTTAGTGATGGGATGTAAGGTAGCATTAGCTACCCTGAAATAAAAAGTAAAAAAAGAACATTTAAAACTAAAAGGTAGGCCTTTTATATCTGCATGTAGACCTGTGTGGAATAAAGTGCCTTAAGACATGTTGATGCCAAGGCTAAAATGATGATAAAACAAAAAAATAAATAAGTTTTCACCACAAAACTATTCACACCTTATTTGACGCCAAATCATTATCTTAAAAACAAAAAAATATATATTATTATTATTATTAAATAATAAATATTAACGAAGACTTTAAAATATAATAATATTATAATAATATAAAAATAAAACACTTTAAAATAAATAAATAACGCTAATAATAATAATAAATAAAATAACAATAATCATATTTAAATATCAACATAAACTCCAATAAATAAATAAATAAATAAATATTACAATAATAATAATATTGATTCCAAAAAGCACTAAAATAATAATAAATAACATTCCAATTAAAATAAAATCAAGGTAGACCTAAATAAATAATAAAAAGTAATAATAATAATAATAATAATTATAATAATAATAATAATACTAAATATCAATGTAGGCTCCAAAAAGTACTAAAATATAGTAGTACTAGTAGTAATACAACAACAACAACAATAATATAGACTCAAAGAATAAATAAATAAATAAAAATTAATAATAACATTCCAATTAAAAAAAAAAATCAATGTAGCCTTAAAAAAATATATAAATGCTAGAAATTTAAATAAATAACACTCCATTTTTTAAAAATCGATGTAGTCTTTTAATAAAGAATAAAAATGAAATAAACAATTAAAAAAAGTACTAAAATAATAATACATAACATTCTAATATTAAAAAAGTAGACTTAAAAAATGCAATAAACGATGAACAATTAATAATAACAATAATAATAATAAACAGACTCCAAAAAAGTGCTAAAATAATAATAAATGAAATTGTAATATTACAAAAATCATTGTAGATTTAAAAAAATTAAATACAATATTAAATATAAAATAAAAATATAGTAGTAGTAGTAGTAGTAATAATAAAGACTCAAAAAAAGTACTAAAATATTAATAAATAACATTCCAATTTTTAAAAATCAACGTAGGCTTAAAAATGAAATAAAGAATAAAAATGTAATAATAATAATAAATATCAATGTAAACTCCAAAAAGTACTAAAATACAATAGTAGTGGTAGTAGCAGTAGTAATACAACAATAACAATAATAATAATAACAACAACAACAACAATAATAATATAGACTTCAAAAAAGGACTAAAATAATAATAAATAACATTCCAATTAAAAAAAAAAATCAATGTAGACTTAAAAATTAAATAAATGATACAAAATGAATAATGATACAATAATAATAGTAGTAGTAGTAGTAGTGGTAGTAGTAGTAGTAATAATACTAATTATACTAAAATAATAAAAACATTCTAATATTAAAAAAACAACGTAGACTTAATAATAATAATAATAATAATAATAATAAACAATAAAAACAATAAAAATAGACTCCAAAAAGTACTAAAATAATAATAAATTAAATGTTTATATTAAAAAAAAATAATTGTAGGCTTAAAAAAATAAACCAAATAAATAAATAAATAAATAACAGTATAATAATTCAGACTTGGAAATAAGGAGTTTGCATCTGTTATTTTAAACACAAGAAACTGTGAAAAGAACAAATGCACCTTACTCTTGTCTTTTCTGACACTGACATGCTGCAATCATTTATGAATGTATAATTAATATGCTCATTAGTGACAGATAATAATCCACAAGCAGTGCTCTCAGGCTGTGTATTATGTTTACACGCAATAAAAATGTGCATCAAAAGATTGCTGGCATGTTCTTCATCCATAAACGCTGTTTTTTCCCTGTGACACAACCCTGCCAACCAGAGTCCTGTGACTCCATCATCATCTGCTGCCATTTTGATTTGACTCTGGAACGAGTTATGACCCTTAACTCCAGAGTTTGACATTTTAAGGCTGTAATTGCAGTGCTTAATGTCAGAGCTGTGGATGCACCTGTCAGTTGAGAATGAATCAATAGCCTGAAGGTGACGGTCACATTTCTGAGCGAGATACCGTGAGCCGTCCTCCCTCTCCGTCTGCCGTCTCGGGTTGAGACCGAGAGACCCTAAGAAACGGTAGTGAATTTAGCCTACTCGAGGTTAGCTAGAGGGGCTCTGGTTAACTAGTTGGACAAATAGAGCACAAACTCATGAATTCCTTCATGCATTTAACAAGTCAAGTTGAGGTCAGCTTTCCTCAGCATTTAAGTGTCTGAACGGCAAAGCAATATAGACTTTATTAATACACCGAATGGAACATAAAGGCTTCTCAAACTCCAGAACTGACAAATAAAAGGAAAATGGTTTTCTGGCTCTTCCGAGGCTAACAAACCTCGCTGTCAGCTAGCATTGCTCTCCGAGTGCTGGACTGCTTGTGAAGAACGCGGCCACATGAAAGAAACATAATTGCTATTGTCTGGAATGTAGAGGCGAATGATGAAAAGCAAAGCTTTCTCCATATTGTTTGATAATTAGCCCCCCTGTTCCGTGAGTGATTTGCATAGTGGTCACTTGACAAATAAAGGCAGTTCTGGAAGTGACAGTATATAAATGACTTGTTTTGCAGACAGCAGATGGTGGGTATCACAGGGAGCGGGAGAGATAGAGGGAATGAGAGCGAGAAAAAGAGCAGGAAGGGAGGGAGGAATGGGGTTCGTACGTCTACAGACACGCTGCCTACCAGCTGCTGCTGTTGAATTGGAGTCACATCCTCAAACGCAATTAAGTCATTTTCAAAACTTCCACCAGTCAATAAAGAGTATTGTGAGGAGAATCAATAACATTGATTTACATCGTAATGGCTTGATGAATGCAGGTAACTAGAAAATACATAAATACTACTATTTCATGCCAAATTGTGTTTTTAAATGAATCTCTAATGAATCATTATAACTAAAACTTTTAAATGTTTTTGTTAACTGAATAATGCTGAAATAAACTATAAATGTTGTATGAAACACTTAAACTTGTTGCCTTGGCAGATAACTACAATAAGGTTAAGTTAACGTACTAAAATGACTCAAACTAAAACCTAAATAAAATCAATTAAAGCTAAATAGAATAAAAAAAAAACTAATACAAATGACAACAGCACATAATGGAATTACTAAAATAAATAAATAAATAAATAAATTCATTTTTCAACTATTTTTTAAAAAAATATATTAATAAATATTTTTAATTACATACATTGAAGACATTTGTTTATTATTTATTGATTTATTGCTAATACACACTCCAATAATCTGTTTTATTTACAACTTTGAATTATTTATTTATTTATTTATTTTGTAAAACACACTCTAATAATCTGTTTTTTTTTTTTGAAAAACACTTTCTTTTTTGGTATAACACAATTCAATAATCTGTGTTTTATTTACAACTTTGAATTATTTATTAATTTATTTATTTTGTAAAACACACTCTAATAATCTGTTTTATTTACTTTTTTTGAAAAACACTTTCTTTTTTGGTATAACACAATTCAATAATCTGTGTTTTATTTACAACTTTGAATTTTTATTTATTTATTTATTATAGTAAAACACACTCTAAAAATCTCTGTTTTAGTTACAACTTTGCATTTTATTTATTTATTTATTTATTTGGTAAAACACACTCCAAAAAATCTTTTGTTTACAACTTTGAATTTTTCATTTTATTTATTTTTATTTTATTTATTTATTCATTTTTGTAAAACACACTAATAATCTAATCTAATAATACATTTATTTGCTTGCTTATTTATTTATTTATTGGTAAAACACACTCTAGAAAACTTTTTATTTACAACTTAGATTTTTTTTCTGTAAAACACACTGTAATAATCTCTGATTTATTTACTTTTTTGTAAAACACAATCCAATAATATTTGTTTTACTTACAACTTTGAACTTTTTATTTTATTTATTTATTTGGTAAAACACACTCCAATAATCTCTGTTTTATTTACAACTTAGAATTTTTTTTATTTGATTTTTTAAATTTTTAAAATTATTTTTCTAAAACAACACACACTCACACACTCTAATAATCTCTGATGTATTTAAGTTTTTGTAAAACACAATCCAATAATATTTGTTTTAGTAACAACTTTGAATTTTTTTATTTTTATTTATATATTTGGTAAAACACACTCCAATAATCTTATAGTTTTATTTACAACTTTTAATTTTTTATTTTATTTATTTATTTATTTATTTTTGTAAAACACTAATAATCTCTGTTTTATTTACAGCTTTTTATTTGTTTAATTATTTATTGATTTATTTATTATTGTTTCTGTAAAACACACTGTAATAATCTGTGTTTTATTTACTTTGTATAAAAAACTTTATTTACAATTTTGATTTTTGATTTTTTTATAAAACAATATTAAAATAAAGCTGGTTTGTGCTCCATTTATGTTATGGACATAATAATATCTCAAATCAAGTGATTTATTGTGGAAAAGAGTAATACTACTTTCCTTTATGATCATATTTACAAATTTTGCCTGGTGGACAAGAAAACAGACTGAAAAAAATTATATATATATATATATATATATATACACATACATTTACAATGATGCAGGGCCCAGAATAACTTACAGATTTATGGGAATCCTTTGACAGGAAGCAACCAGGCAGAAACCACAGACAACACCTTAGCAACACAATGGCAATCACCCACAACTTCTTGCCATGTTGTGCTGACTTTGCATGGGCAATTCTGCCTGATGCCTTTATTGGCACAGACATGATCAAGTGTACCTTTAGGTAAAATATTTATTTGTACCTAGCGTTTTACGGTTACTACTTTTCAGAGCAGGAGATTCAAAGCACATGAGTAAGCTGTTTGAGTTTCTCTTTCCCAGAGGACATATTTGCATGGCAAGATCTGAATGACACATACTGACAGTCAGATATTCAACTGAAACGGCGTTCATTCATGCATGAACGGCGGTTGACGAATGCGGATATTGCGAATTTCATGCCATCGTTTTTAAACCTGTTGCATCTGGAATTCTGCAAATATATCAGTTTGAAATCGCCCCACTTTTTTAGCAGTCTAATGTTAGCATAGACAGTAGTCCATCTAGTGGTGACATTTATAAAGCATTTTACTCTTTACCAACACGGTTCAATTATCAAAATGGATAAAAAAGAGAATGGCTGTTGCCGTCGTCATGGCAACGCCGCCACGGCGACCTACCTCGCGCAACGGGGGATCACTGGCGAGGCTGTCGAGGTTGACGGAGCCCTCGTAGGTCAGGTGGTGAAAGACGTTGAGGGCGCGTGCCGCCTCCGGCCCACGTTGCTTGTAGCCAAAAATAAGGTCAATCCACTGGTGCAGCTGACACGACACAAACTCGCTTTCCAGGGCCTGTCAAAAAGAGCGGGGCAATTAGAGGTGAAAGGTACACATACACAACACAAACACACAAAGACGTAGAGACGCGAAAACACATGCACGGAAAAACATACACTCAGAGCGATACTTCTCAGTTTAGAAGACTGCAATAGCCTTAGATTGACATAAGAGTTCAAAATAAGCTTGTTTTCAAGCTTTTAACATTTGTTATTCAATAAAATATGGTAGATACACCCTTTGAGGCTGAAATTTAATTATTTGGACACACTTAAAATGTGCAATTGTTGTTAGATAAACTATATACCCAGTAACAAAAAACTAAAAAAGTTTGATTAAAACTGATTAAAAGTTTGGGGTCAGTTGAAAAAGTGTCTCATGCTCACCAAGACTGTATTTATTTAATCAAAAATGTAGTAAAAATTCATACTAATATTGTAAAACATTAGTACATTTTAAAAGAAATGTGTCTTGTTTTTAACAATTTTGAATACAATTGTGCTGAATATTTTTTGACGAATAGAAAATTCAAAAGAACAACATTTATTTGAAAAAGAAAAAGTTGTATATGTCTTTGCTGTCACTTTTGACACATTTGTGTCTGTGCTGAATATAATTATTAAATTCTCTTTAAAAAAATATTAGTATATATCATGTACATGTAGTATATCTAAATATATATAGTAATTTATATATATATATATATATATGTGTGTGTGTGTGTGTGTGTGTATAATTAATTTATAAATAAATAACTAGTTTTTTATTTTAGTTTTGAATTGAAATTTTGTTTAATGAAACTGTTCAAAAAACAAAAAAAAACTCAATAATTTTTAACTCAATTATTTTTTTATATATATAATTTGTCATTTTTTATGTATATAATTTTAACAAACAAATAAATATAGTTTTTGATTTTAGTTTTGTTATTTTAGTACATCACTAATTTCATTTTATTTTAAGTAATGAAACAATTTTTTTTGTTAATATTTTTTATTACTTTTTTTAGATAATAACAAAACTAAAATAAAACAACTACACAAATTAATATAAAATAAAACTAAATAAAAATATAAAAAATCTTTGTTATAAGTTTTGTTATTTTACTACAATACATTGTTTATTTCATCAGATTTTATTTCAAATAATATTTATGTATCAAGTAATATTTTTAATATTTCTATAATTTATATAATTATATATATCAAATTTGTCATTTTTATATATACGTAATTTTCTTATAAATAATATATATATGTATTTTAGTTTGTTATTTTAGTACAGTACATCGTTTACACCTTTTTTTCATTTTATTTTATTTCAAGTAATGAAACTTCAAAAAATAAAACATAAATAAATATATATTATTTATATTGTTATTATTTATAATATATATTTCCTCAATACTTTTTATGTTTATTTTATTTTATTTATTATTTTATTATTTTTCTTATTTTATTTTTATTTTGTTTTATTTTATATTAATTTGTATAGTTTTTTATTTTAGTTTTGTTATTTCAGTACTGTACATCTGAAAAAAAGGTAATAATAAAAAATATTAACAAAAAAAACATTGTTTTTTTTAAATACATTTTACATTATTTCAATTAATGAAACAGTTTGTTCTAGTATATATATATATATATATATATATATATATATACACATATATACATATATACATACATATATACTCACACACACACCGTTTATGGTACCTGCATTGAGCATTTCGTCAACATTTTTTCAAAAGAATGGTCAGTTATGAATTCAGAACATCATTCCATTCCACCACAGGCCTGGATACTGCTTGCTTCAGACTGTTAATGCTTAAAGATGCACAGAAGTGTTTTATTATAGGTATCAAAACCCATCAAAAGACTGTCATACTGAGATAACAAAGGGAAAAAAAAGAACGAATGAACAAATAACACAGAATGGCACAAATATACACTTTTTTTTTTCTCCCTCTCACACACAAACACACCCAGGGCAGCGCTGCTGGAATTTACACACTCACTCTCACATCAGAAATAACAGCTATTACCAACAGAGCAAGCCGTGGAGCGCAGGGGCTGAGTTCCCCCCAGGGCATGTCATTACAATCGAAAGTGACACATGCAAAGATGGGAACACTAAGTGAAAGAAAGAGAGGAAGAAATGGCAGGAGGGGAACGGAGAGAGAGGAAGGGAGCACAAAGACAAGGAGAGAAAGAGGGGATTAAATGAGACAGAGAGAAAGAGCAGCAGAGAGACAAAAAATAAAGGACAAGATCTAAGGACAAAATCAAGCCATAGCCTGTTTAAAAATGGATGTGCTCTTCAACTAACCTAAGATGCTACTAGTCATTGCAACAAACCAAAGGAGTACATAGCCACATAAAAATTACTAAGTATTTGTGTTGGTATTCTTGCATGTCTAGTGTTTGAAATAAAGAGACCTAAATATGAAAGTTGTCATGATTTTCTTTCTGCTGTGGATCACAAAGGAAGACATTTTACAGAATGACCCGGAAATATGGCAAGATAAATATTCAAACGTAGTTCGTCAATACGCCACGCCATGTTTGACGTCAATGAGATCAAACAAGATCAATCTCAAATAAGATTTGGTTAAGGATTTCAGGAAATATTGAACTATATTTTAATATGTTCCTCACAAAACATTATCATACGACTTCAGAGGACTTGCAACACTCACACCAGATGTATGGACCAATATTATATTTTAATGGTGCTTTTCTTGTTCTGATCTGAGAAGGCTTACTAATATGTACAGAAATGAATCAGTGAATCATTTATTTGGCCTGTGAATTATTTACACAAACGTTAACTAAAATGAATCAGAATTCTTATTCAGAATCAGTGTCTTTGAAAAAAAAACAAAATCAGAAACTAAAACAATTCAATTTTTAGTTAATTTAGAGTCAGTTCTTTTTAGTGAATTCAAAAATTTAAATTCAAACGGAATTGGAATTGTTAAGAGGAATAGAACTGTTATGGGAAAAGGCACTAAGACTTTTTACTAAACTTCTTTGTTGTTCCATGGAAGAAATAAAGTCAAACTGGATCAGAACTGGTAAATTATGACAATATTGTCATGCTTGGTTTAAATATTTCTTTAAAACCGGACTGACGACATTCATTATATTTTATTTACACCAGCGTTTGTGAAAATTATGAAAATCTTTTTTATTTTTTTTTCAAATTCTGTTTTTTTTTTTGGTTTTAATTTTTCTAGACTTTCTAGACTCTCTTTTTTAAATGGTTAAATTTAAAAAAAAAATGATATATATATATATATATATATATATATATATAAAAGCATATATAAGCATATATAAGCATGTCTAACTGATTGAAATAATGAAACTTACACAATTTTACAAATTATTAAACATTTAACAAAATTATCTTTTAAGGCCCTGTGAAATAAGTTTATTTTTTCTCAAATTCAGCTTCAAATTCTTTGTTTTTCATAACTTTTCTACATTCCATTTTCATTAAATTTTAATTATCAAAAGTATAACTAAATAATTAATTTATAAAAAATATAATTTATTATTTTATTTTATTTTTATTTTTTTCTCAAAAATACTGTGTTGAGTATTTACATTTTTCTGGTAAATAAATTCTGGTAAATAATTTTTCTGGTAAATATTCCTAAAAAAAATAGTTTATTTTATTAGTAGTAGTAGTACTATTACATTGGGTAATGTATTTCTGTCACAGTTTCTTCAAATTAAACCGAAATTTTATTTTGACAGGTTGCAGAACATGCAGGATTCATATTTACATAGCATTTTTGTGGCGCTATATTCACAGACACTAGTCCGTATTGCATTTTGATTTAAGTGTACTGGCCTGCAGTACTGATTTATTAATATTATTAATCCATTGTAAAATTCCGCAAATGCTGTGACATTCCGCATTATACAGTAAATTCCATTTTTATGACTCGATTCTGCGATTCTGTCCACATTTTCCGCATCAGGGAAATCATAGGGCCCTATAAAGACGTTCTATTTTGGGTCACAAAAAAGAGAGTTTTACCAGAAAGAGGAAACCAAACTGCGAAACCTGAACAGATTTTGCACCATTCAAGGCTCATGTCAAGTAGTTTGATATGTCTGAGGTGTTTTGACATCCTCAAGCCCTTTTTTTAGGAAATCTCGCTTTAACAGACAGCTACTTGTGTGATCTTTGGATATGTGCATGTGTAGGTGCAAGTGCATGTGTCTCAATAGCTGAATGTGTTGAACCAGAAAAAAAAAGAGGCCGGAGGAAAGGTCACCTCTACAAGACACACACACACCCCAGCACTGTCACCGCATCTGAAAAGGTCAAGTGTGTTTCCTGTAGTGCACATACACACCCACACACTTCTTCCTCAGGCAGCATGGGCCACAACATTTCATGGCAGAAGTTTTGATACACAATCAGTGGCATTAAAAGTACAAACACACAATTTACACATCCTGCAGCATATACAATTCCCATGTCTCCTTGCGGTTCTTTCATTTTTATGAGTATGTGTGTAAGACAGAGTTATTATACGAGGCAGAACACAATTTCGAGCCCACCGCAGTCTAGGGGGATTGGTGGACACACACACATCCTGTCTGCTGCGAGCCAAATCATGATTGATGAAGCCGGCATTAGGGTAACATTATAAGGGACAGTGGCCGGACCTGTCCTCCGTGACATCATTCAGGTCAGCGCTAGATTACATTAGTATCGAGCAGTGCACTACATTACGACCTTCACTGTGGAAAAGCAGCAAGCAGAGCCCTGCAGAGAACCAGGATGCTGTTTCATATGAACGAATGAGTGTGATCTCAGGGGAACGGACAAAAGCAAATGGATTACAGATTAAATACTAGACTAAACATTTAAGACACAGTAGCAGATTTTGTACAGACATTACATCGGTTGATGTAATATGCTTAGCAGAGCAATATGACATTAGTTATGTTGTGTGCATAGGAAATGCGTCGTGGTTCTCTAGTGAGTGCGGACACAGAAGACAAGAAATTGTTGATAAAGTTGCTATTTTTGTTTTCTTTGCGCTCAAAAAGTATTCTCGTACCTTCATAAAATTACGGTTGAACAACTGATGTCACATGGCCTATTTTAAAGATGTCCTTACTACCTTTTTGGGCCTTGAACGTGTCAGTTGTGTTGCTGTCTATACAGGGTCAGAAAACGGTTCCGAAGATAAACTAAGGTCTCATGGGTTTGTAATTAATGACAGAATTTTCATTTTGGGGGGAACTACAGTGTCTTGCGAAAGCATTCATACTCTTTCATTTTTTTCCATGTTTTATGTTGCAGCCTTACGTTAAACTGCTTTAAATAACTTTTTTTTTCCACATCAATCTAGACTTCATATACCATAATGACAAAGCAAACAACTTTGCAAATTTATTAGAAATAAAACACTTAAATGATTCCATTGCATAAGTATTCATACCCTTTTCTGGACACTTGAAATTTAGCTCAGGAGCATTCATATTGCTTGTAGATGTTACTTCACTATAAGTGGAGATAACCTGTGGCAAATTCAATTGAATGGGTATGGTTTTAAAAGGCACACACCTCTCAATAAAAGGTCTAAAAGCTGAAAATGCATATCAGAGCAAAAACCAAGCCCTGAGGTCAAAAAAACTGCCTGTAGAGCTCAGAAACAAAACTGTGTCAAGCCACAAATCTAGGAGGAATTCAGCAAAAATTCAGCTGCATTGAAGGTTCACAGAAGCATGTAGCCTCCATTGTCCATAATAGAAGAAGTTTGAAACAACTAGGACTCCTCCTAGAGCTGGCCTCCTGGCCGAACTAAGCATTCAATGGAGAGGTTCTTGGTTAGACTGGCGACTAAGAAGCTGATGGTCACTCTAGTTGAGCTCCATGATCATATATGCAGATGGGAAAAAAACTTACAGAAGGACAAACATCACTGCAACACTCCACCAATCTCAAAGGACACAGCATCCTGGCCAAATTTGCCCATTGGCCTCTGACCATCATGGCCTCCTAATCATCCCCATATTCTGATTGGCTTCATCACTTACATCTCCTCTCCACCAATAAGCTGGTGTGTGGTGGGCGTCTGGCGCAATATGGCTGCCGTCGCATCATCCAGGTGGATGCTGCGCACTGGTGGTGGTTGAGGAGATTCACCCTTCTATGTAAAGCGCTTTGAGTGCCCAGAAAAGCGCTATATAAATGTAAGGAATTAAAGGACACAGCAAGAGTGACTTATAGACAACTCTGTGTATGAATATTCTTGATTGGCCCAGCCAGAGCCTTGGCTTGAACGCAATCAAACATTTGATTGGAGAAACCTGAAAATGTCTGCCAGCCCCCACTCAAACTGACAGAGCTTGAGAGGTGAATATGAGGTAGAAGAATGGCAGATAACTGCCAAATGCAGATGTGCAAAACTTGTCGCATCATACCCAAAAAGATACGAGGCTGTAAAGGTGCTTCAACTAAGTACAGTGTTAAGGGTATGAATACTTATGCAATGTACTTACTTCAGTGTTTTATTTTTAATAAATTTGCAAAGTTGTCACAAATCTGTTTTTTGCTTTGTCATTATAGTATATGGAGTGTAGATTGATGTGGAAGAAATATTATTTAAAGCAGTTTAACATAAGGCTGCAACATAACAAAATGTGAAAAAAATAAAGGGGTATGAATACTTTCGCAAGGCACTGTATCCCTTTAAGAGAAAATGGAACAAAAATTCCAATCTGAATAATTTCCCAATATTCCCAAAGCTAAACTGAAGAGAGAGAGAGAGAGAGAGAGAGAGAGTGATGGTCAGGAGGACAACTATTGTCTTGGGCCCTGAGATGAGAAAGGCTCACTAAGGTCCAATACTGTATCTACAAGCCATGTGAGAGTTGTTGTGGTTAGGTAGCGAGCTTGACTCACCATCCTGTTGATCCTGACAAAGTCCTCTGGTTTCTTTGCCCAGGCTGGTAGCTCTACATCACAGACAGGGACACCGTCATCCCTGTCACCCATACAGTAGCCATTACTGTTCACAAACATCTCCGGCAGGTAGTAGAACTCAGGGATCAACTCCTGTGACGTGATGAGGAAGAGGACAGGAGGGAGAGAACAAGCAAGAAGCTTAAATCAAATCCAAACATTTCCAAAACAGATTTATTAATATTGTATAGAAATACAGGGAACAGGGGAGTTCATATTCACATGCAAAAATACCAATGCTTTCAACACTGCATGTTTTGAAGTTCAATTAATCAAAATGTTGGCTTTGTTTCAGACGGCCATGGAAAACGACCTCAGGAGACCAGTGAAGGACCATCAGAGTACATTTAAAAACACTCAAAGAGTGTGGGAATGCAGCAAACGCACGAAGATGGGGGAGGGTGAAAATACAAAGGAAACACGAGAGATGACAGAAAACTTTATTAATGTTTGAAGTGAGCCGATGGATGGATCTGCTGAAGTACGTGAAGCAGGTTTGGTTTTGTTGTGCCTAGAGGCTAAACTGATTTTTGGTTGAGTAACCATGATTCGAAATGACAGAGGGAAGCATAACGCTTAAATACAACTTTATAGTTTTTTAAATGATTACACTCATAAAAGGTGACAACTATGTTTTGAATAAAACAAAAACTGGACTGGAACGTCTAGCGTTTTCTTTTTTAAGGTGTTGCAACGTCATTATGCATTATTATAACCCATTTTAACCCCTAGTTGTGCTTCTAGAAGTTTAAATACACAAATGTGACCCTGGACCACAAAACCAGTCTTAAGGGTCAATTTGATGAGATTTATACATTTATTTTAAATTGATTTACATTGATTTATACAAATAAGCTTTCCATTGATGTATGTTTTGTTAGGATAGGGCAATATTTGGCGAGATACAACTACTTGAAAATCTGTAGAGGGTGCAAAAAAAAAAAAAAATTGTAATAAAAAATAGAATAAAAAATTGAGAAAATCGTTCAAAAGTTCTTAGCAATGCATATTACTATTCAAAAATTTTGATATATTTATGGTAGGAAATTTACAAAATATCTTCATGGAACATGATCTTTACTTAATATCTTAATATGATTTTTGGCATAAAATAAAAATGTATCATTTTGACCCATACAATGCATTTGCTACAAATATACCCGTGTGACTTATGACTGTTTTTGTGGTCCGGAGTCACAAATACTTTAAAAGCTTTCATCATTCTACTGATCTGAGGGCATTTTTTGCTTATTTTTTTTTTACAAGCATCCCTGACCCTTATAGCCTCTTACATTCACTAAAGCTGCCACATTCCCAATCCTTCTCCATTCTCACTGCCATATCAGTGCAAATTACCCATAATTCCCTGTGAGAGACGCCTCTGTACATTGGGGCATGTGCACACGAGGAATGTGACCTCCTCCCCGTTTAGTGTCACTCAAAAGCTCTTGCCTTTGAAGAACCTTTAAAACCATTTAAAATCATTTAAGACCTCATTCTGCCTGCACACATCTGAAGTTGACAGGTTGAATGTTTTCTCCCCGATGCTGCTGTTTTGGATTCAAGTTGGTGTTACACAGCGTCTGTTGAAATGAGCTGTTTAACTACATCCCCTTGGTGTGTATAAGAGAGTTCTTTAAAGCACCATAAAACAGAGGATTTTCACATGCAGGGTCACAAGAAACAGTATGCCTACAATCAAACACAGCATGCTTTTGCTGTAGGGTCAGTTTTAAAAATACACTCTCTTTTATGAGCGTTAAGCCCCAATATTTCAATAATCCTTCAGAATGTCTCAGATTTCTATCACACCAGACAGTTTTAAAATGCTAACCTCATGTCTACATTGTAAGCCACCTATAAACTGTCAGTAGAAGAATATTTAAAGCTGTGTGTCTTCTCTGAATATTCGCTAACACAGATCAATCTCAATTTTTATCAATATTTATTACATCAATCTAGTATGAATCTTATTAATTTAGTATTTTTATGCATTTTACATTTATTCCAAAATAATAACTCAAGGTTGTAACATTTTAAACAATATGTTTTATTTGTGAACTTATGTTCAGCTATTCTTTATAATAGTTAACTTTTACTTATTTTTTTTAATTTTTCAGATCATCGGTCATCAAAGATCTGTAAATATTCGTCACAGACATGGAGAATTACTTTAAAAAACTAATTAAACTCACTGATTAAACTCCTACAGACCATGTTTTCAGGCCATTTTAAGCCTTATTTTGAGTAACAAAGTGGTTATATCTGTGTGATTTGTAGGGCTACCCTCGACTAAAGATATTTCTGGTCAACTAGTAGTCGTTCATTTTAAGCATTATTCGTCTATTAGTCGCACATTTATTAATAAACCATATAAATCATAATAACGAGCCATTAATTGCATACATACACTGTGTGCAGAATTATTAGGCATGTTGATATTCTGGTCATATTTTTTTTCCAAACACATTTTACCAATTCCAAACCACATCAGTCTTAATAACTACTGTTAATTTTGTATTTAATCATTTATATGTGATATATAATTGTCCATGAAGGCTGGAAGTGAAAAACTCCTTATATTCAGGTGTGCATAATTATTAGGCATGTTTTCTTTTACAGATAAAATGAGCCAAAACAGATATCTAACCCAGACTGAAGAGTCCAAATTATTAAATGCCCATGAGAAGAATGCAATACTAATGCATTACAAGAATTTGCAAAGTTAAGGCTTGACCATTGGACAGCGAAATGCTTGTTGAGTCTGCATGGTCAGAAAAAACAGGTGGAGAAGAAAAGATGCATGTTAACTGCAAAAGAATTAGGAATTAAGGTGAAGAATTAGGTGTGACACCATCAGGAACCGTTTAGTCTCCAGCGCCACCATTTTCCAGAACTGCAACCTACCTGGAGTCTTCAGAAGTACAATGTGTCAGGGTTCTCAGAGACTTTGCTTGGTAAAAAAATCCTAAAAAAATGCCCCTGACTTAATAAGAATAACAAGCTGACGTGTTGTGAAATACATGAAGACAGTTTTTTTTTATAGGCTTTATAGACAGATAAGTTGAGAGTGACTCTTGAAGGACAAGCATCACATTCTCTTGTACCTCTGATTCAAGAATTTATCTTCCAAAATCTGGCAGTACATTTTGGGAGTTCATTTTAGTCTCCTATCCTGAAAAGTCTGACTTGCAGAGATGGACTAAAATGAACTCCCAAAACTTACTGCCAGATTTTGGAAGATAAATTCTTGAACCAGAGGTACAAGAGGATGTGATGCTTGTCCTTCAAGAGTCACTCTCAACTTATCTGTCTATAAAGCCTATAAAGCCTATAAAAAAAACTGTCTTCATGTATTTCACAACACGTCAGCATGTTATTCTTATTAAGTCAGGGGGATTTTTTACCAAGCAAAGTCTCTGAGAACCTGACACATTGTACTTCTGAAGACTCCAGGTAGGTTGCAGTTTTGGAAAATGGTGGCGCTGGAGACTAAACGGTTCCTGATGGTGTCACACCTAATTCTTCACCTTAATTCCTAATTCTTTTGCAGTTAACATGCATCTTGTCTTCTCCACCTGTTTTTTCTGACCATGCAGACTCAACAAGCATTTTGCTGTCCAATGGTCAAGCCTTAACTTTGCAAATTCTTGTAATGCATTAGTATTGCATTCTTATGGGCATTTAATAATTTGGACTTTTCAGTCTGGGTTAAATATCTGTTTTGGCTCATTTTATCTGTAAAAGAAAACATGCCTAATAATTATGCACACCTGAATATAAGGAGTTTTTCACTTCCAGCCTTCACAGACAGTTATATATCACTTACAAATGATTAAATACAAAATTAATAGTAGTTATTAAGATTGTTGTGGTTTGGATTTGGTAAAATGTGTTTGGAAAAAAATATGACCAGATTATCAACATGCCTAATAATTCTGCACACAGTGTAGTCTAATAAGCACTCAAGTTAGCCACAGCGCACCATCAGATATAACAATCATGAATGTGTCAAGGTAAAACAGCAAGGAGACCGCATTAACATTTTAATAATTTATTTATAAACTATTAATTTCTAGTTTTCGGCTTAAGAGATGAAGCAGGCGATACTGACTATGCATGTTTCATATGGGTTACATAATATGAGAATATTTGTTTTCTATTTGAATTGGTTAATCTAAAAGTAGACTTTTCACTCTCTATAGATATATTTTTCATTTCTGTAAGGCAAGTATACACAGAGTTTAGAAGTTCACAGAGACAGAGATGGCAGAAAGCACATCCTGTTTGCTTTCATTATTTTACAAAAGTGCAACGTTTTGTTGTTATTCCGAGTGCACACAAATAAACATAGTCTTTACAGATTCAAAACGTATTATTTTTATCTATATGACCAAAAATGAGTATTTTAAGGCGCACTGGCACCTCCATCTGTCATACAGTCAGCGTGTTACTATTCAGCTTCCACACTCTGCAAAGACACTTGAATAGTGTACATTTTTCTAGGTTAACATTAGATTGAGCGGCCATGTAAAGTTGCTACTACTTATATATTTTAGATGAAAACCCATATTTGAAGTTGATGAATGATAG
This sequence comes from Labeo catla, assembly GCA_012976165.1. Taxonomy (NCBI): domain Eukaryota; kingdom Metazoa; phylum Chordata; class Actinopteri; order Cypriniformes; family Cyprinidae; genus Labeo; species Labeo catla. The sequence goes on along the minus strand of VONZ01000784.1, from coordinate 262,893 downwards.
GTGAGCGTTTGGATGTCCTGCCCAATGTATATTACCACATAGACAGCCATTAACGATCTATCCATCATGGACTGCGTGACTTCGCCTTGCCACTTCCTGTGGAATTTTTTTTCTGCGACTAAGCGACTAATAAAATTTTGGTCGAACAAGCCTTTTCTCCTCGACTAACGGTTAGTCGATTATTAGGGGGCAGCCCTAGTAATTTGTTCACTTACTTTTTAAAATTAGTACTCCCATTAATGTCATTATATTGTACATTTGATTCACAAATGCGCACAAACACAAGAAGTGGGATTTATTGCAGGAACCAATTCTCATGAACCATCTCTCACGTGACTTTCCATTGTTCATTCTTAATTACTCCCCACCAAACTCACTGGACACTTTAGCGGGTCTGTTAAAACTCACTGGGCTCAGGGGAGGTGATGTCTGGTGTTGCTGTAGGACAATGTTTTTTTTAAGAAAAACTAGTGATTAATACACTTTTTATTGTTATATTTTGTAATATTGCCGTTGTTTTATTTTTGTACTACAAATCCGTTATTTTGAGGAGACACTGCCTCCATTGACGCCTTGGAGGAAATACCCCTGATAACAAATAAAATCTATAGCAAAAACATATCAATACCATCATCTTTTTTCAGATGGATGGGAAACATAAAGTAGCTGCAGTAGTTCTGCAGTGCACCCAAAATAGAAATAAGTTGCACTGAATTCAGTGTAGATTCCGCTATTGATTATGAGCAATCTAGTTTTGACATTTTGTGTGAATGTTAAACGTTGAAAAGATTCATTATCATCACACAACAACTTAAGTATCCTGACGGTACCATACTGACTCCAAAATTAAAGCCAAGTGTAAACCCAACCTCGGGGGCAACAATCAAAACTGGACAGAGCTCCATCTCTATTCTCACAGGAGGTTTGGTTTCTAAACTTTGCAGACAGTTACTCAGTCGTGAACAGTTTGGGCTGCTAGCGTCGTGATCCACGTCCTCAGCCCGCTCGGCTCGTGAGCCAATAATTCCTCTACAGCCTCATAATGGGCTGACAAGTCAATCACACTCAGACTCTTCAGCTTTACACCGTTCGCCCTAATGACACCCTCCTGGAGAGCTGTCACCGGGCACGACTGCCTCATCCCACTCCTTCAGACAGAGCACCGCCAACAGATTATTGAGAAACTGGTGACGATTGGAGGGAAAGTTACTCTTTTGCTCTTAGCAGGAGGCCAGAGTGCTGAGCTGATCACTCGCTGGCTGTTTTGACAGTACTTAAAAGCATATTTTGATACCTTAAAAATGATAATACATAATCAGATTGGCATGAAATATATAACTAAAATATCTATAGACAGATCTGTACATACACACATATTTATAACAGAAATAGATGAATGATACAGCATAATGACCTTTATAAGGCAAGGCCAGTGCTGAGGCAGTGGTCTGCAAAGACCAAATGGCCAGTGAACTTTGATTTGCTCTTTTAATGCTGTTATTCAGCTGTTTCAAGCTGCATGAGATCATTACAGAGAGACTTGTGGGTAATGAATAAGTTTAGGGTGAAGCGATGCAGAATGAACTGATGGCCACTGCAACAGTACTAAAGGAAAAAAAAATAAAAAAATAAAATAAAATAAAATAATATATATATATATATTTTTTCTTTCTTTCTTAAATAATATATATACACATTTTTTATTTTATACATGTAAAATTCTTTTTTAATATATATATATTTGTATACATATACATACACATATATATATATATATATATATATATATATATATTTTTTTTTATACAAGTATAAAATAAAAATGTATATATATTATTATAATATATAATATATACATATATATATATGTGTGTGTGTATGCGTGTGTGTGTGTGTGTTATTATGTGTAGTCAGTTAATTAAGATTTGATATTTACATCTTTGATTATATATATATATATATATATATATATATATAGTGATTTTTATATTTTTAAATATGGAAGTATAAAATAAAAGCATGAAATTAAAGTTTAGTGAGTTGGATAGTTAACTGGTTAGAACCTAAAATTAATTCTAGCTAATACAGGTAATACAAAGCTAGACTTTTATGATGAAAATGCTGCTCATACATAATAAAAATCACCTCCTGCTCCACAAGAAAACAGAAAAAAAATCCCTATTTTCTCTCCTAACAGCTTGCTGACCATTAAACGTGTTTAACATGATCCACACAGACACCCGCAGTGGTTCCGCAAGGCCTGTATTTGCTAACATATCTAGCGTTTCCCTGTACAGCCGTTCGCTTGGCGCACATATCGCCTGCACCTCATGTTGTTGGATGCTGTTCCCCAGCCTGGGGTAGTAAAAAGCCTTGCCTTTACATAAAAGACTACATTTTAAATAGCTTTTGTCATTAATGCTTTATTAATTGCCTGGGGCGAAGCTAACCCGTCACCGAGTGTGCTGGAAAAGTATGACACTTTTAGGTCAGCTCGAGTGCGCTTGCTGAGCTGCAGCGTCGGGGCTGAAATGGAACGGAGGCAACGGGGAACAACCATTACGCTGATGAAGTGACGCCTCTCTGAAATATGTGCATGCTGAACGATGTTTTACTTTAAATGTTTATGAAGAAAAACACAAATTTCCCACATATAAAAATGAAAAAAGATGCAGCTTGGAAGCTACAGGAACTAAATATTGCTGCAAATCAACAATGCAATCCTATTTGTTTTTTTTTTGGGGAACTGGATGATAACAGTTTTGGTTGACTGCTTGGACTAAAAAGAAACAAACTATTCTGTTTATTCAGATCCTCACAGCTGCAGCTAGTAATATTGGATGCACATTCTATAGAATTGGTTGAAATTAAAAAAATATATTTTTCCCCAAAAAAATTGTATTTATGCAAACTATATAATATCCAAGGTACACATTTCTAGTAATTGTGTAGTTAACTCTCATATTGTTTTTTCAGAATGTTTTGGAATATTTGTCCTCTCCCCAAATTTGTCACTTCCAAAACACAGTAATAATAATTTAATTAATTAAGGTTTATATTGACCTATTAAAACTTTGCTTACATCTAGATTGTAAATATATATTTTTTTGCACACTTTATTTTTGACAAAACATCCCATGTTTCGGTAGTGACTGCACATTTTCGGTAGTGACAGTAATGCTTTGGTAGTGACCACATCACATTACAGAATTTTAACTCACATACTAAAATACTAAAACATACTAAAATATAAAAAAATGCATAACTGTACTAAAATTGTATTTATTTCCCCCAGATATGAGGATTATGTGTTCCCTTTTGTCACTACCGTAACAACAACATATTTCGGTTGTGGCTGTTTCAGTAGTGACAATTTTAGATATTTTTGAACCTAGCTCAAAGATGCTAATCAGCACATGGTTAGCTACCACAGTCCTGAACAGTGGTACACATATAAAAACTAAATGTTATGGAATAACTCCCAAAAAAGTGTGGTTAACTGCAGAAATTCGGTAATCCGTTAATTGCAGTGTTCGGTAGTGACATACCTTAAAATTACACACAGACTTTTTAGACTTTTGGACACACTCAAATGATGAGACCTATCTACTCACACCTTGTAGCTATGAGAGAGGAATATTTCCTGATCATAAATGTATGGATTTAGTTAAAATCAGTCTCTGCATATAGTCTAAAACAGTGGTCTCCAACCATTTTTTGAAGGTGTATTTTAGACAGTCATTATCTATTTTATTATATATTTTAGTCAGTTGTTTTGGGCATAGTTATCGGCATATGTTGAAGTAGATTCGTCTCTTGTCGTCTCTGAGAGAATATGCACCGTTAATGCAGCATTCGAATACTTTGTCAGTTTTTTTTATACTTTTGCTTTCTGTATAGTGAATTGACTGAAGTTAAGACGTTCGCCGGCATAACTATGCGCAAAGTTTTTACATTTCTTGTGTGATATCCATTGACTCGCCTTCGTGGTTTAAAACAGAAATATTTGCAATATTGTGACGTAACCGCAAACCCCCATGTGTATGAATCTTAAATGTGGGGAGACATGAAAGAGGAATCACCTTGGTATGCTGCGCTGTCTAAAACGCATCTCTATGCTTGTGTGTGCTTTGGGTGTGTGCAAGATTAGAGCGTAAGTAACGAATCGAGTTCTGTTTCTGTTTTTTTGTGGTTTTAAATGGCGTGATTTTGTAAAATGGAAATTAATCTGCAAATCACATGCCGAACAGTGGGGTCTGGACCTGGTTCATACCATCACGGATCAACTCCGTTTAAGCCCTAATAGATTATATGACAGATCAGAGCAATCTTTTATTTACTAATTTAACATTAAATCACCAAACTGTTACTTCATATCAATCGCATACAATAAAAGTACAGAATAATTAGAACAATCATTTACACACAATAAATAACAGAGCATCATATCTACAAATTTTCCCCAGAACGTTCTCGCGACCCGGTAGAAATTCTTCAACGGCCTGGTAGTGGGTCGCAACACGGTGGTTGGGGACCTCTGGTCTAAAACAGGGGTCACCCAACTTGTTCCTGGAGGGCCGGTGTCCTGCAGAGTTAACCTCCAACTTTTCTCAACACACTTGCCTGGAAGTTTCAAGTATACCTAGTAAGACCCTCCAGGACCAGATCTGGTGACCCCTGGTCTAAAATATACATTGTTTCTGTATATAAAGCTTCATAATTTACAAAATATCAAATAAATATATATTTTTTTAACTTTTTCAAAGAATCAAAAAGATATTTTTAAAAACAACAATGGAAAAAAATACAAAAATTATTTCAATATTATTTTCATAAATTGAAATTTAGAGGATACGGTTCGGGAAAGCCACCTCCTAACTGAAAGTACCCAATAAATTATGATTTTAATTAATATATATTAATATTATAGTAATAATAGTAATCTTAATAATATTAAGATTACTAATATTTTAAGATAACCGAAGGATCTTAATAAACATTTGAATACTCAAATGCTTTTTAAAAGTGTTTTTGGTAGCGGGACAGCAGTTCGCACCAATTCTGCAGAATGGCCCGTATCATCATAACAGTCAGGCGCTAATGACTACTTTCTGAGCCCATTTAGACATTACGGTGTACAAAAACTGATATTACCTTCACATCTGCAGTATCGCGCTGGCAGTGCCTCCATGAGCGGGCGATGCCGGAGAAAGTGCGGTTTGGGTGATCAAACTTGTTGCCGTTGGCGTTCAGGAAGAATGTAGTGAAAGGTTCCTACAATTGAGCAGACAAAAACAACACTGTCACTTTTATTCACCTAAATAAGCTCAAAAACATCTGTACTAATCTGTGAGGAGGCATCACATGATTCTGACTGCTAATTAGACGCCGTTTTGCAAAGCGATAATGCTATTCAGCAGCCCCAAACATAAGTAGAATAAGAAAGTAAATTCATCTATATTCATTTCTATGGTAATTGGATTCAATCTCGTGATGGAGTCCTTCTCCATCGCTCTGGGAAACGTTCCGTTTGCACAAACATCTCAATGTAGGGACTCATCTGTCAGATTATGAAGAGTTTGTGGAAGGTTTTTTTTGTCCTCTCATTTTCTGTAACAGTGCCCGAGGCGGAGTTAATTATATGGCCTGTTGGCTGAGGAGCTCAGCTCCGGCTCTAATTGGCAGATTCAGGGTCATCAGTCTGGGCTGGCAGTACGAGGAGTTGACATGGAGATGCTGGATCAGCCAGAGGAAAAGATGATGGTGTCTACAGTCTCAGTCAAGCCTGGTGTGAGAGCTGCCAAGGGAAACCTTCCAGATCATCATCACCAACACAACGGGCCGCCTTGGAACAGCCAATTACTAAGTTTTCATTATGCATACTCCTCATTAAAAGAGGTTTGATATTACAACAACGAATAAAATAATGAGCCTTAATAGCTTTTCAATCAAATTACATACAAAAATTGCTTTGTACACAAACTACACTTGGTTTACATTGCATTTATCATAAAATCTGACACTAAAACAAATATGCAGATCTAATCAAAACACTCCGCATGACTGACTAGAGCTCTGGCATTAAATGTTTATGCAGTAAAAAAATTAAATTATGTAACAAAACAAAACAGAGCAATGTTTACCATTGTAGACTAGTAAAATCTAGTCGTATGATGTAACAAATGTGGAAAAAACGAAAGCATCCGGAGATACTCAAACCCAATCTCCTCTCAACCTTAGGAACAACTTCATTTCCTCCGCTGAGACTCAGGGCAAGCGAGGACGTTAGCAGGAGACAATGATGGACATGTTTCCCAGCGCTCCGCGTGCCGTCTGAGAGGCATAAAGCTGTCACGTACCAGCCTGTAAATCATTACGCAAAGGTTTTTGACTTCTTTTTCACATATGCCTGTTTACCAGCCTGTGAAATCCACTCACCGGCTCTCTGTAGCGGAACATCAAGCTCGCGGATTGAGATGTTGGGGTTGATTCGCGTGCGCGGCGAAAGGACGCGCTAACGTGCGCTTTGACTGACGGTGATTTGATCCACTAACTGGGTTCAGGGTTATCGAATTGAAATGTTTTATGTATACACAGACTCTTGACAGTATCATTTCCAAAGTACAGGCATGATATGTTTCGAAGAATATTCCATTTTTGGACAGATTTTGCATGGTGTTCAATGTAAGTCTTCAAATCCAGTAAAAAGGGGAATTTGCATTGAAACCACTGGAATATTCATACTTCCTCCCATAAAAAAACCTGACCTGCACGATGTGATTTAACATTCATAGAGGACATAATACGAGCCAGAAGCAGCTCAGCTCGGTTAACTATCCAGTAGAACTAGGTACTTCCCAGATGTTGAAGGTATCAAATTCCTTGCATCCATCCAATCAACGGGACTTACGATTCGGACAAGCCAGTGGAGGGTGGAGGCTGCTGTGGAATAGTGGGTTGTGTAGTGGCAGGGTGGAGTTTCCTCATCCCATGATTCATAGCGATCGGCGTAGAATACAGCACGCTTTGGGTTCAGTGCTCCGATTGGCTGAGGAAACAAACAGATGTCAAAAAAATTCAGGAAGTTTGTCCATATTGACATGCATTTTTTTTAAAAACATAAGCAATATTAAGCACATTTTCTTTTTTCAAACTCTATTGATTGATTTGAATTGCATAATAGGTGCGCAAGAATGACAACAAACCATTCCCCACAAACTGTTACGTTGACAGAAGCCATGTTGTTCTCATTCCGTGCACTTTCTGTACACGAACGATAACCAAACGTCACATAAAAAAGACTTATAGCACACATTACATCGGTGGAGCTGAGAGCTTTGCGTGCATTGGTGTGTGCGTGTGTGTTTCTTCATGAATGTTTGATGGAGAAGGCTGAGCAGAACTCCTTGAGGAGAAACTAGTGGATTTTTCTTGAGGTTTGTCTGTCACGCAGTATTACTATCCCATGTAATCTTAGTTTGAGGTACTCTAAGTCTGGGCCTGCTGGTGCACAGAATTTAGAAATGCAGGACATATAAACAAGTACACATAAGTAAACATTATACAGTAAACTTCAATGTTTCAGCATGGTGTGCCAGATCTGTTATGTGTTATTATTATGCTCATATGTTTTTAAAAAAAGTACAGTTCACATTAAAAAAAGACTTTTTGCTCAGCCCCATGTGTTTCCAAATCGGTTTATTTATTCTATAGTACAATGGGGGAAAAAAAGAAGAATTGTACTACTCCTTTTTTTTTTTTTTTGCAAGAGTCAGATTGGTTTTGACTGGAAGCCAATTTCTGCCACTGAATTAAAAAAAAAAGATCATTGTGACTTTTTATCTTACAATTCTGACTTTTTTTGCAATTGTGATTTTACATCTAGCAATTCTGGCTTTTTTTCTCTCAGAATAATTGCGAGAAATAAAGTCAGAATTGCAACATATATACTCGCAATTGCAAGAAATAAAATCAGAATTTGGGGATATAAAGTCACAATTGCGAGAAATAATGTCAGATTGCAAGATATAAACTGACAATTGCAAGAAAAAAGTCAGAATTTTGGGATATAAACACAATTCTGACCTATTTTTAGAATTGTGAAATTTAAACTCGCAACTGCAAGTTATAAACTTAGAACTGTCAGATATGAACTCACAATTCTGACTTCATTTTGTAGAATTACGTGACATAAACTCACAATTCATAATTGTTTTCTTAGAATTGTATGATATAAACACGCAATTGTGAGAAATAAAGTCAAGATTGCAGAATGTAAACTCAATTGCGAGAAATAAAGTCAGGGATATAAACTCGCAACTGTGAAAAATAAAGTCAAGATTGCGGGATATAAACTCACAATTGCGAGAAATAAAGTCAGAATTGCGGGATATAAACTCACAATTCGTAATTCTTTTTTCTTAGAATTGCATGATATAAAGTTGCAATTGCGAGAAAGTCAGAATTACGGGATATAAACACAATTCGAAATTCTTTTTTTTTTAGAATTGCAGAATATAAACTCGCAATTGCGAGAAATAAAGTCAGAATTGCGTGACATAAACAATTCGTAATTCCTTTTAGTTAGAATTGTGTGATATAAACTCGCAATTACGAGAAATAAAGTCAGAATTGCAGGATAAAAACTCACAATTGTGAGAAATAAAGTCAAGATTGCGGGATCGAAAAACTTGCAACTGCAAGAAATAAAGTCAGAATTGTGTGATAAAAACACAATTGTGAGAAATAAAATCAGAATTACAGGATATAAACTCACAATTCTCAGAATTCACAATTCTGACTTTTTTCTTAGAAATTGTGTAATATTAACTCGCAATTGCAAGAAATAAAGACATAATTGCGAGATATATGACTTTATAACACAATTGTGAGTTTATATCTCAAAATTCTAAAAAATTCTAAAAAAAAAAAAAAAAAACTTAAAGATGTCAGAATTCGAAGTTTGTAACATGGAATTCTAAAAAAAAAAAAGAATTGTGAGATGTGAACTCGCAACTGTGAGGAAAAAGCCCGAAATGTGAGATAAAAAGACGCAACTACCTTTTTTACTTTTCTATTCAGTGGCAAAAACTTTCATAGTTTATTTATTCCATGGCACAAAATGCTTAAAATTTTCAGTGAATAGCTAATTTTTAAGTTAAAATGAGTAAATGATATCTATTTCTATTTAGTGAACTAATACTTAATTACATATACTTAATACTAACAGTACTGATATTTTAGACAGAAGAATGTTGCTTGCTCGCTTGTGAAAATCCATCTATACTGGAGTTATCTGCCTGCATGTCTGTGTTTCTATGTGTTTATGTGTGTCTAAGGCAATCTGAAGGGCCTCAGCTAAAGACAGCGAGTAATCTAGCCTGGCTTAACCCTGTCTGACCTGATTTACACCCTGTACGTCTACACTGCTCTGCCTTGACCATCCTTCTGCTGTTAAACCACTCTAGAAAATCCTGCACAATGTCTAGAGTAAACAGTCATACTGGCATTCAGAGGCCTGGAATTCTCTCTCCCTCTCGTTCACACACATACGGATGTTGATAAACCTGTCATCATACAACGTAAACAATTTGTAACAGTCTCTCTTCTCTAAATCCAGTAATGGCTGAAAGTCAAACTTAGACAGTGGATGTATCCAACTACATCGTAAGCGCTATTCGGACTGTAATTGCTTCTCTGGGTAACATCTGTACAAGAACATCTGCATGGCTCCCCAATGATAAAAAAAAACTTTACATTAGCTCATTGTATGTAAACACATGAAATATTAGTCCTATAGCAGTTACCAGCAGTCCAAAAAAAAAACAAAACTATCCATCTTTCTATCTATGCATCCATCCATCCACCATCGTTCTATCGTTTTGTCTTTCATTCTCTATCTATCTATCTATCTATCTATCTATGCATCCATCCATCATTGTTCTATCGTTGTTTCATTATCTATTTATCTATCTATCTATCTATCTATCTATCTATCTATCTATCTATCATTCTATCTATCTATCGATCGTTTTGTCGTTCTGGCTTTCATTATCTATCTATCTATCTATCTATCTATCTATCTATCCCAGTCCAAAAAAAACTATCTATCTATCTATGATCCATCCATCATTGTTCTATCGATTCTCATTATCTATCTATCTATCTATCTATCTATCATCTCTTCCATTATCTATCTATCTATCTATATCTATCTATCTATCTATCTATATCTATCTATCTATCTATTATCGATCTATTCTATTTTCATTGTCTGTCTATCTATCTATCTATCTATCTATCGATCGATCTATCGATCGTTTTGTCGTTCTGGCTTTCATTATCTATCTATCTATCTATCTATCGATCGTTTTGTTGTTCTGGCTTTCATTGTCTATTTATCTATCTATCTATCGATCTATTGATAGTTTTGTCGTTCTAGCTTTCATTGTCTATCTACACAAATATAACATACACAGTAAAACTTAGACACACACACACACTTCGAACATCTACTGCCCTTAGAAAAAATAAAGAAATGACAACATTTCAAAATTATAATCATTACTATTAATGACCAAAATATTTTATTTTACCACAAGGGAAATTAGCTCTAGCATAAGACCTTGTTGCAAACGAAGACTGCGACCAAGTAAAATATTTCTTTAAATGAGCTCATGAAGGTCAGTCGAGCTTTTCAGATCCCTAATTTTTAACAAAATAAGCAGTCATCACTCAATTAAGAAACTTTTACATTGCAACAAATTGGCCTCCACAGCTTTTCAATCAACAGGCGACGCAGGTACTTGGGCAGTCAATATTAATATACTACGTGTTATTGACAAGGAGGACAGCGCCAGCCCTAGAGGGAGATCAATACTCCCCGAGATCTCGAGTGTGAGCGTGGGAGAGCGTTTGGTTGTTTAGAGCAGTGTGGGAAATTTGTCTAGACCCAAAGCATGGCATAAATAACAGAGCAATGTCATAACAAATAGCTCTAAGAGCATAGATATATCTGGCATTTTTGAATAGAAAGGAAACAACACTGCATGGTTTAATGCAGAGGATAATGACCACAAACAAATTCGTCATTTGCTGTTTTTCCAGAAAGATCTAAGCATACATGGATCACACTTTTGGCAAAGCAACTTCAAAACCGTTCCTCAACCCCGCTGCCTTTCATTCCCTTGCTTTTTAATGACCATCCACGCCGATGTTAGCGCGGTTGGGGCGAATGAAAGAGAAGTTTATGGAGATCTGCTGAGATTTATGAGCTGATAATGACCTGCCATGTGACGTCTAGGGCTGACCGTGATTGGGTGAGCAGCCACAGGAAGTCTAGCACACTGTAAAAACCTTCTGAGTGGGACCGGCGCTGGCTGCAAGATGAGTCCATCTCATAGCAGCAAAAAGACCCACTTAACCAGGGAAATATTGTGCTTGGCATGACATGGAGTGTTTGCCCGGTTCAGCACAGCAGCTGTGGAACAGACAGGCAACACAAATGTTTTCCAGCGCTGAGTCAAATAGCATCAAAACTGTCCATCTTTGTTTTTGGTTGTGTAGATATAGTTGTTTTAAAACTGCACTGTGACGACTTCTGGAGCAGCTAACACTCTGAAAACAAATCCACATTTAGTTTTTTTTTTTACATTCTGTACATAAAATTTGTTTTGTGTAACTTCTACTATTTTAACAAGCGACAAAGCTGCTACTGTCCTTTTTTGGGAAACACGGGGGAAAAAAAACATCTATGCTAACCGCACTAGCCATCTAGCAATTTACTATTTCCTATTCAAAGTTCAATGACATGCTCAGTGCACTTAACAGGGTGAACAAAGAACCATGTAATTGTCTTACGCAAGAGCCTGTAGGGAATCGGTCTTAAATAAAAAACAGGGCTTGGTGTAAATTTAAGGCTTTCCAGACTCCCGTTCCCCGAGTTATCTGGGGAAACACCCTGCACCAGATGCTAATAGTGAGAGCAGGGCAGCCGATAAAGAACTCAATCCCCAAAAAAGCAAGTTACACAAATCTTCTGTCAAAACTTATTTAACAAAAAAAAGAAACTCCCAGGACTGCAAAGAGAATTATTATTATAGTAATATTATAATAATATAAAAATATTTACTTAATTTTTTAAATATATACATATCAAAAGTTTGGGATCAGTAAGATTTTTAATGTTTTTTAAAAGGAGTCTTTTCTGCTCAGCAAGGCTGCATTTATTTTATTAAAAATACAGAATATACAGTAATATTGTGAAATTGTGGTTTTCTATTTTAATATAGAATTTATTCCTGCGATGCAAAGCTAAATTTTCAGCATCATTACTTCAATCTTTAGTGTCAAATGATCCTTCAGAAATCATTCTAATATGCTGATTTATTATCAATGTTGGAAACAGTTGTGTTGCTTAATATCTTTTTGGAACCTGTGATACTTTTTTTCAGGATTCTTTAATGAATAAAATGTTAAAAAGAACAGCATTTATTCAAAATAGAAACCTTTTGTAACAATATACAGTACCGTTTAACAGTTTTGGGTCAGTAAATTTTTATTCTAAGTATAAGAAATTAATACTTCTATTGAGCAAGGATGTGTTAAATTGCTAAAAAATGATTTAACAATTAGTAGATTAGAAAAGAAATTTATATTTTGTTAAATTGCTAATGATTTGACTTTGAATAAATGCTGTTTTTTTTTTACTTTTATTCATCAAAGAATCCAGTTTCCAAAAAAAAAAAAAAATTAGCAGCACAACTGTTTTTAAATTTAGAGCAAGAACTGACAACAGAATTGTAAAAATATTTTATAAATAAATAAATAAATAAACACATGCATACATAAATACAGTATAAATACATTTAGAGAGAACCGGCAACCAAATGTACAAATGAACTTTAATATTTACACAAAAAATAATACAATTTATGTAAAAGTTATGTGAAAATTTTAAATAACACATTTTAGTCTGATACATGGGAATTTCTCCCGGTGTGGGAAAAAGTCTCCTCCAAATAATTTTCAACATAAAGGACCAAAAAATAATTACATAAATAAATAAACAAATAAATAGACATGTTGAAATAATAATAATAATTTGCATCACAGAAATAAATTATATTTTAAAGTATACTAAAATAGAAAACTGATCTTTTAAATTGCAAATATATTTCACTTTTTTTCTGTATTTTTTATCAAATAAATGGAACTTTGATGAGCATAAGAGATACGAGAAAAAACATTAAAACAGCAGTGTATATATACATAAGAAACAGCAAATAGTTAATTCTACGGCTGTGTGATATCTGTAAATTTCCTTAGAAGCTCATTTTTACTCAATTATAATTAGGACGCATATATCTGTGGGCACAAAATAAAGGTGGCCAATGCATATATCACATCACACATATTACTCAAGTATTTAATGAAGAATATAAGCATATCCCTTGTGGCCTAATTTAATCAAACCCTCAGAGACACCTGTGTAGAGACAATATCTATTCAATAAGCTAATTAGCTGCAAATTAAAAAGCTATTTGCTGTATAAGAGACAATGAGATTTTATTCAGTCTCTATAAAAGAAAAGCATTTGACTTCGGGTTAAGCTATATATAATGACTGTCACATTTTTTAGAAGAAGATGCAAAGATTTATTCTACTAATGAGCTGGAACGATATAAACGCAGGCTTTGAGTCTAACATTGCACATTAAGTTTAAGATAATCGCACTGGATGTGTATGTCGTTTCTTCTTTATGAATGCAACCGTGCAATGAAAGCCCGTGCTTACGGAAATTAAAACAAGTACCATGAGACAATTTATAAATACGCTGTCATTATAGTTTACCCACACTCTAATCATGAAGCTACAGCTGTATGGGCAGCAGCTAAAATGAACTTTGTCAAAAAAGTCTTCTGGTATAAAATAGCAAAAAACTGCTTCTGACAGGTCTGCTTTGTGAAGCTTGTGAAACGTAATGACAGCTAACCACAAAACAACATTTAAAACAAGTCCTCCTCTCACTCGGTTTACCTCATTTTGCTGCATACAAACTACAGCCTCAAGAACAATTATCATTCAGTGGACTACTCTCTCATGTTCAAAAGATAAGCCAGTCATTTATATCCATAGCATCGCGCTAGAGTGCCGTCATTTGGTGCAATCTGTACTACCTCCCCCTGGAGACACTCATTCTGTATTTCATATATCAGAGAAAACTGCATTAAGGATGTGTGTGCCGGCAGTGCGCTGTCAGGAGGAGTAGCACTTGTTTTCACTGGCCTCGTCAGCCTGCGAGAGCACAATGTGCAGCTTCGGTCTAATGCAATCAAGCTCCCGCAAGTCAAAACAAAGCAGATGTGGCTCTGAAAAAGACTTGCCGAGCACCGAGAAAGTGGATGAGGATGGTGGCAGAAAGGAGAAAAAACAGATATGGCATCTTGAGAGCGAATGCAGCAGGGTCTTTAGCAAGCCCGCTCGGCGTTACCCATAATGCACTTCTCTGCGGAGAGCTGGTAAACAGCTGGAAGGCAGGGTGTAAGAAAACGTCTTCTCCAATGATTGTAGATTTAAAGTTTGAACATAAAGGACCGAAAAGGCAATCAGAATAATATTTAACGTATAAATAAATAAATACATACATAAATTTGGAGCGAGAACTGGCAACCCAACTACCTGAAATTCTACACTGTAAAAATGTATACTATATTTATGTAAATGTTATATAATAAGTATTTTATAAATAAATAAATACATAAACACATAAACAAATAAATAAACAAATACATTATGAATACATTTAGAGAGAACTGGCAACCCAATGTAAAACTGAACTTTTATATTTACGCAAAAATTTATACTATTTTTATGTAAAAGTTATGTGAAAATTTTTAATAAATTTTTGACTGATAAAGGGAATTTCGCCCCTTTATAAGGTGTGGGAAAAAGTCTCCAATTCTTTTTATGTTAATTTTCAACATAAAGGATCAAAAATACAATTAGAATGTGAATATTACAATTATTCACAAGCAAGCATTGGGCATTAAATTTCATGCATTAAACAAGTAAATTAATTTAGATATAAAGAACCGACAACCCAATGTAAAACTGAACTGTTAATAAAATAATATTACTTTTTACATAAAACGTATGTGAAAATTTTAAATAACTGATGCAAATTTTTGTCTGATATATGGGAATTTTTAAAAGGTGTAATATAAAGTCTCCTGAAATTCTTTTTATTTTAATTTTCAACATAAAGAACCAAAAATGTAATTAATGTAAATAAATAAATAAAAAAAAATTAATAAGCAAGCATTGGGAATTATATTTTATGCATTAAACAAGTAAATTAATTTAGACAGAAAGAACTGGCAACCCAATGTATAACTGATATATACATATATATTATATATATTATATATTTACTTATATATTTACATATTATAAGTTAAATTATAAACAACTTATGAAAATATTCGACTATATATATATATATATATATATATATATATACATATGACTTAAGAAAACGCCTTTTATAAATAAATAAACTCTTTAAACAAATGCATTATAACTATATTTAGAGAGAGAACTGGCAACCCAACGTAACAGAAATTCTACATTTATGAAAAAATTAATATTATTTTTATATAAAAGTTATGTGAAAACTTTAAATAACTTTACATTTGAAATTTTTGTCTGATACATGGGAATTTCTTCAGGTGTAAGAAAAAGTCTCCTCCAATTCTTTTTATTTTAATTGTCTACATAAAGGACCAAAAATGTAATTAGACATGTTTAATTAAAAAATAAATACATAAATAAAATAAAATAAGCAAGCATTAGGCATTATATTTTATGTATTAAACAAGTAAATTCATTTAGACAGAAAGAACTGGCAACCCAACGTATAACTGAACTTTTATATTTACATATTATAAGTTGTAGAGAGAACTGGCAACCCAATGAATAACTGAACTTCCATAATTTGCATATTATAAGTTATAATGTGCAAACATGATAAACAACTCGTGAGAACTATTTGACTGATACATGGGGATTCATATTTGGCGAGATAATTGTGTGAACGCAAGTCCAGTCAACTAGAATTATGTTCGCTTGAACAATCAGACATTCATAACAAGAGATTTGCACAACTCAGGTAATTATGTTTGCTGTCAGTTCTCCGCTCTACCTCGCTAGCCCACTCGAAAAGATCCGTTAGAGACACTTCATCTAATTTCCTGTCAAAGCTGCACAAAAGAACTGGAATAACGCGGTATCGCAGCAGAGAGTTGGCGCGGGTGTAGCGTATGAGGGCTTCGCATTAGCACGCGCCAATTAATAGCTGCGAGCGAGACGGCTTCCCTTTTCTATCAGCCACCTGTCCGTCAAAAAGGAAATAATCATTAGATTCTAATAAATCTGTCCGCCATGTCAATGTAGCTACCATGCAAAAATGTGCTAGTCTTAGCCCCGGGGTGCCCAGAGACCTGTTTTTCGTTATTCGCTGTACAGCTGAATGCACACACTGTTGGTGGAATAACTTCAGGTGTGTATTGTAGGTGGGGTTGAGAGGGGAATTATGGTACATATCAAGCGGGATATTTCGGCTGTTCTCCACAATGCTGCCTATCAGGACAGCGCTGCAGGGCATTCTCACCAGTATGACTGGCAGCTGTTTCCTGCCGGACAGGTCACGTGATCACGGCTCACGGAACGCCGGTACATGGTTTGCGTGTCTGGGGCTTTGGGAGTTGTGTGAGAATGGCAGGTGAGAATTTGAGGGTGTGTTCAGAAGAACCGGCAGCCCAACTTGTATGTTTTCCAAAACACGTTTGCAATGTGAGACGGCAATATGTGCTTTTTGGGTTTATTGAGGACACATATTGAGGACCAAGTTTGCATGTGTGTACATTACAGTACAATGTTGAGATGTGCCAATCTGTTAAATAGACAAATGGATGGATGGATGAATGGCTGGATAGATACATAGATAGATGATAGACAGATGGACAGACGGATGGAGGGACGGACAGAACGATAGATAGAACGACAGAATGATAGATAGATAGATAGATAGAACGGTAGAACGATAGATAGAACAACCGAACGATAGACAGATAGATAGATAGATAGATAGATAGATAGATAGATAGAACGGTGATAGATAGATAGACAGATAGATAGATAGATAGATAGATATAGATGAACAACTGAAGATTCAGTGATGATGAACAGAGTGATAGATGGAATCAATGAATGATAGATAGAACAAATAGATAGATAGACAGGCAGACAGACAGACAGATAGACAGATAGATAGATAGATAGATAGAACAACCATAACAGATAGATATAGATGGATGGATGAATGATGGATGGACAGATGATAGATAGACAGATAGATAGATAGATAAGATAGATAGATAGGACGATAGAAGATGATAGATAGACAGATAGATAGATAGACAGATAGACAGATAGACAGATAGATCTAACGGAGGGACCTGACCTGACAGATCTGACGAACGATAGATAGAATAAACAGAAATGATAGATAGATAGATAGATAGATAGATAGACAGAGATGATTGATGATAGATAGATGACAGAATGATGATGATAGATAGATAGGATAGATAGATGGACAGAGGGATGATAGGATAGATAGATATGATGGATGGACAGATGGATGGATAGATAGATAGATAGATAGATAGATAGAGGATAGATAGAATGGACAGGAGGGATAGAAGATAGATAGATAGATAGATAGATGATAGACAGATAGGACGGACGGAGGGACCTGACCGGACTGGACAGAACGACAGATAGAATCAGAATGATAGATAGATAGATAGATAGATAGATAGAATCAGAAAGATAGAATAGAACGATATAGAACAATGACGACAGAACGATGAAAGAATGATAGAGAATGATAGATAGATAGATAGATAGATAGACAGACAGACAGAATGGTAGAACCATAGATAGAACGATAAAACGATAGATAGATAGATAGATAGATAGATAGACAGACAGACAGAACAATAGATAGAATGACAGAATGATAGAACGATGATAGACAGATAATGACAGACTGTAATTCCAGTTCAAACTCTAACTCAACTTCCTGTAGTATGTGTCCAATTCAATTCAAATACACACGTGTATTCAAAGGAAGCCGATTCTTCAGTTCTGAATTAGGCCCAGCCCTACTGTTAATCTGTAGCATGGTTGAACACACATTTTGGTTACACTGGGGTGAAAAAGAAGAGGAACTGAACAAAGCATATTCACCACAAAGCCAAAAAAGCCGCCTACCTCATTATCTACAATAACACACACTCCCCTCCTACGCACATTCACCCCGAGGCTGCACACCCCTCTATACATTATTGAACAAAGGCAGGGGTCTTCACAGCAAGGGACTCAGGAGGGAGGTTAAAGCCCCCGTTTTTGTTTCAGCAGCGCTGAACCTTCAGAGGTTAGAGCCCCAGGTTGGCCAAGGACATGCGTCAGGACGGCCGCAGGCCTGTGAACTCCTGCTAATGAAGGCAGCTCAAGCTGGTAAACAGCACAGGGTGGATGTCACAAGCATACATTACAATACATCACTGTCTTCCTCAGGCCAGGGGGCTTCCTCTGCCCACCTGGTGCCACACTGACATATTCAGGGACTACAGCACTGTAGGAGAAGAGATTTCAAACAGATATTACTGATGCTGAATGAAGAAAGGGCAAGTGTTATAACTAAGGTTAAACAATCTTACACAGCCATTAACTATCAGTCTTCTTCACAAACTTATTCTGACCAAAAGCCGTCCACTTAGTCTCCACAAATGGCTGTTGAGAAAACAGCAAAACTATAGCGAAATAGTCTTTTAGTCTGCAGATTCAGAAATGATTTGGAAATGAGGATGAGAGTGGGTGTAGAAGAGAGAGAGTTAGAAAGATATGCTCAGACAGGAATGTGGTTGTTTTCAGGTCAGTGAGCTTGTGAGATGTAAACGTAAGCAAATGAGCGCATGAGACAGAGAGGATGTGACAACCTGATGAAGGTATAGAGTAGCTGGAGAGAAGTGGAAACAGAAATGCAAATGATTTACCTCTAAAACATACAAACCCAAAACATTGAACTCTGTGAGTGTGTTTGCTGTATTTCAAGGGAAAGTTCACCCAAAAATGAAAATTCTGTCAATAATTATTCACCCTCATGTCGTTCCAAAATCGTAAGACCTTCGTTTATCTTCGGAACACAAATTAAGATATTTCTGATGAAATCTGAGAGCTTTCTGACCTTCAATAGAAGGTCAACTACCACGTTCAAGGCCCAGAAAGGTAGTAAGGACATTGTTAAAATAGTCCATTTGACATCAGCGGTTCAAACTTAATTTTATAAAGCTATGAGATGAGACGTGGTACTTTTGCGAATGTGCAGTGAGCGCAAGTGAGCGCAAGTGCCTTCGCAGCTGGTGGAAGAGATCTGCGTTCATACTCACACAATAGGCTAAAGCTTGCAAAGCTCCAGGAAAAGTAATTACCATGAATGTGTCGGAGGGAAATAAGGACATACTAGTGTTTTC
Source organism: Labeo catla (assembly GCA_012976165.1). Lineage (NCBI taxonomy): Eukaryota > Metazoa > Chordata > Actinopteri > Cypriniformes > Cyprinidae > Labeo > Labeo catla. Next base: position 243,295 of record VONZ01000784.1, on the reverse strand, counting down.
TGAACCAGTGTCGCCAAGATGACGATCCTGACTTGCTATCTGCTCACTGGACGCACCTTTAGAGAGAAATGCATCTTTACGGATTTTACAATTAAAGAGTTTTTGTTTTCGATTCGAATTTTTTAGTTTTAAAGTAGCGAAGTAATCATTTAAAGCTTTCTATAGACATATTTATCCTGACTATAAGGCAAGTATTTGCTGAGCTTCGTTTCATTTTTCACCGAGACATCAGAAAGCGCTTCTTGTTTATTTTCTTTATTTTTACAAAAGCACAACATTTTGTTGACATTGTGAGTGCACGCAAATAAAATTAGACCCTTTACAGCTCCGGATGATATATTATGCTTACCTTTATGAGCAAAGATTACGGCGTATTTAAATTTTTTTGCGATTGCGCTGGCGCCTCCATGTCCTGCAAAGCGCATTTAGCTTCCACTCTCCAACAAATGATTGTATGCACATAACAGCGTGCATTTATCTAAGTTAAACATTTGAAAATAAAAAAAAGAGGTGCTTGAAGATTTTATTTTAGGCAAGTCGTGATGATTTGAGAAGGCAAAATTGATCAAAGATAGGCTGTGATCAACTCACTGCCTGCCTCTGGCCGCTTGGTCGTTACTTTAAAAAGCAAAAACCTTAATTTAACAAACAAAAAATGTTCCAAACATATTTCTACATTAACTTTATAATGAAACGAAATGAAATATAACTACGTTCCTATTAAAAACAAAATTGAGCTATTTTAATGGATGCAACAGTGTAATGGGAAAGCGAGAGAAAAGACTCGGGGTCCAGTCCGACTCGGGCTGGTAATTTCGATGAGTCGTCGAACAAGGGTTGGGCGAGGTTGTTACGAATTTCTGCCACAAAAGTTTGTTTAATATTTATGGCTACTTTCTTATTTAACTGTATAATGTCTTTGGTATTTACTTTAGTGTTTTGTAGGCTGAAATAAACATTACCACCGTGGTGGAAAAAATCTGCCACCATCACAGCCCTAATAGATAGATAGATAAACAGATAGATAGATAGATAGATAGATAGATTTAATTAATATTTGTGTGCTTTACCTTTGAAAGATCCCTAAAGTTGCCAGGAACTGTGAGGTCCAACTCTTCCGACTCATAGTTTGTGAGAACCCATGGGAAAACAGGATACTGGTTCAGATCATTGTATGTCCTTCCTGAAAGAATAAAGGTGGTATCTGAAATTACTAGAAGGCAGGTGGGCAACCAGCAATATTGACTCATTATCATCAGTTATTTTTGCAGTGCTCATGACTACTGGTTGTCTCTCGATGAAAAGTGTGTGAGAAGACTTACTAGGACACCATAAATTCATAATTTGATAACATGATTGACAACACATCACTGCCTCGTTTATAAAAAGGAAGAAGCGTGTTGCGTGTAATGACAAACATCGCATCCCACTGCGTGCTGAAGGGGATAAAAACAACTCAGGTTTCCATGATAACATGTACAGTAATAGAGTTTTCAACAAGATGAAGAGGCAGATGTTGGTGTGGTTGTCTGTCACTGAGCCTAATGACTGTATTACAGCAGTGCAGGGTTAGAAAAGGTTTCGTGGTACTACTTTCTTGGTTGAAGTTTCCTGAAAGTGAAAATTGCGCGGTGAAGTTGTGGCGTGGGTGTAATTAAAGGCATGCAAATTCTTCTAGAAGATGACACCGTACCCTTGACACCCCTCCCTGTGGCACAGTCAGGCCTCTCCTCTGATTGGCCAGAGAGTTGTGGTAACCATGGAGACCTATATGAAGTATCCATGACGGAGCACATATGCGGCAATGCAATAGACGCCAGATGTGGCTTTGTCTCTTTCTCCTTCCATTTCTCTCTCTTCATCTTCCCTTATCTCTCGCTCTCTCTCTCTCTTTCTGCGTCTGTTTCCTTGCTGCTAGGAATATGGATTTCAGATGGCAAGAACTGTCACAGGAGAACCAATCACTAGAAGAGAGCTATAAAATGGCTTGCCTCTTTTCTAAATGCTCTATAATTTCTCTCAGATGATAGAGTCTTCACTGGATATGATGTGTAAGACTCATAAAAGGCTATGGATGCTAACTTATTAAGTGGACACAAGTGGCAATCTATCTGTCTATCTATCTGTTTATCTATCTATCCATCCATCCAATTTATATAATATGTGACTGCGATGTAATTTATTCATTATAAATAAATTAATATTTTTATTAAATCAGTTTTTATTTAAATTTGTGTGTCCTCTCTCTGTATAAAATTCATTTGGAAATTATTTGTTTAATTCTAATTTATATTTTTTGTTTAATTTATATTTTTTGTTCTCTATGAAATAAGTTAGGAAACATAAATTAGTTGAAGTAATTTACTGCATATAATTAATTTATAAATAATTTATTTAAAAAAAATTAAATAATTTTAATTTTGAAATCTCAATCTTAAATATTTATTTTACATTTAATTCTATTTCTTTTTTATTTCTTTCTCTCTTTCTCTGTACATAATCAATCAAGAAACATTAAAAATTCATTTGAATAATGAATTAAAAAAAAAATATATATATATATAGTTAAACTACTTCAATGACATTTATTAAATTATTATTACATTATATAAATTATTAGTTAAATACAGGTAAATTTCAATGAAATAAAAATTACATTTCATTTCTATTTAATTGTAATATGGCTGTAATTTAATTTCTATTTAATTTTAATTTAATTTATATGTAATTGGGAAATTACAAATTCATTTATAGATAATTCATTTATAGATCATTTATAGATAATTCATTATTCATTTATAGATAATTTATAGTTTCGACTATATTGTGCATGCAAATGGCCTGGATATATTTTAATAAGCATAATAACTATGTTGTTTCATTTTTACATAAATATATTACTGCTGTAATAGATGAATTTTAGTGCAGTCAAATCGATTAATCGTGATAATTTATAGAATATTGAATAAATTAATTTATAGATAATTTATTTAAATAATTAAAATAATTTCAATCTATTTATTTTTTATTTTATTCTATTTATTTTTTATTTATTCTCTCTCTTTCTCTCTCTGTCGCTCTCTCTACAGAATCAATCAAGAAACATTAAAAAAATTCATTTGAATATTGAATTAAAATAGAAAAAACTAGAAAACGTACAAGTATATTTATTTTTTATTTATATATATATATGTATATATGTATACAACTTTAAGAAACAAATTAATAATAAATTTCATTACTGAACATATATACATATATATATATACATTTTCTACAAAGAAAGCTGTAGCCAAAAATTAAACCTGAAGCTGCTGAATGCACAAAGAAACTAAAAAATGATTTTAGGAAAATGCCAATCTGATATATAGCCCTGTGATATTGCAAAGGTGCTGGCGTGATTTGTGCTCGCTGCGTGAACAGAAAAGTTTCCAGATCGTCTGGCTACCACTGTGATCTGGAGCTGTAAGGACGCCACTGAGGCTTAGCCGTGCTGATATATAGATCCTCTTAAAGAAGAGATACACTGGGGCTATTTCATCTTTACAGTGCGATTACTCAGACAAGGACTGGAAGCCTGGTATTTCCTGTGGAACTCAGGGAGGGCACAAATTAAACCTGATCCTGACCTTAGTAAAAATCCTTGAGGTGATACTAACCCACAGGGGCATCTCAGTTCAGATAACTGCCTGAGAATGAGAGCATGTGTGCGGAGGGTGTGGAGACTTTGACGATCTGGGTTTGGTTCTGGGTTCTTCAGGCCTGTCATGATGGTTGGAGATGATATCGTGTGTGGGCTAATTACCAGAGCCATCACAAATGACTGTCATTAATCTTCCATTTAAACAGCCTCTTAGAGAGTACAGATAAAACATCTCCATGATTTATAAAGCCCTCAAGTGGTTTAATACAATACGAGCAGTTTAGTTTTAATGCTGCTAATTAAACAAACGTGGCATTAATTACTCAGTTGTTATTATTACGATAAACATAATATTATTACTGATCACTTTAAGTAATAATGCTAGCTTGTGGGAAAATAAATGTCCTTTTTTCATTAAAAATAACTCTAATTTATTTACATAACAAAAAAATATTTTTATTCATTAATAATTAATTCTAATTTACATTTATATTTTTATCTCACCCTATAAAAAACAATAATAATAGTAATAATAATATTACTGATGATTTTAAGTAAAAATGCTAGTGAAACGTTTAATTGCAACTAATCACATCCAAAATAAAAGTTTATCTTTACATACTTTATTTGTGTTTACTGTATATATTTATTATGTATATATACACACTTTTAAAAAGTTTATATGAATATACATTTCTACTTGTATATAATTTAGATAATATACAAATATTTTATAAATAAATCTAAAATATTTTTCAGCAATATATACATCTATGTGTGTGTATTTATATATACATAATAATTATACACAGTAAACACACATAAAGTATGTAAACATAAAAACATAGTATGTAAAAATAAAAAATAAAATAAAATAAATAAAATAAAATAAAATAATTACGGCTGTGAAGCGATTAATCATGATTAATCACATCCAAAATAAACGTTTATGTTTACATACTTTATTTGTGTTTACTGTGTATTTTTATTATATATATATATATATATATACATACACACATTTAAAAAATATTTATATGTATATACATTTTTACTTTTATATAATTTAGATTATATATACATTTTTAATATATAAATAATTTTTTTTATCAATATATACATCTATGTGTGTGTATTTATATATACATAATAATTATACACAGTAAACAAACATACAGTATGTAAACATAAAAACATAGTATGTAAAAATAAAAAAATAAAAAATAATAAAAAAATTATAATAATAAAAAATAATGCGATTAATCATTTGACTGCCCTAAAAATAATATGAAATGAAATAATTAATATAATATAATATAATATGATATAAAATAAAATATAATTTAAAAATAAAACGTAAAAATAAAATAAAATTAAAAAATAATAAAATAAAAAATAACATAAAAATAATTGGTAAGCACAGTCTTTTGGTTTTTAGATACATACACTGACACCAAATCCATCCCGAACCCTTAGCATAATGATCTTGAGATAGGCCGGGTCTAGGATGAGGTAGACTTGATTAACCAGGTTAATGCCACATGGTGAAGTGGGGCTGAGCAGAGGAAAAAGGTTGCGATGAGGGGAGGTTGAGCTGACAGGACCGAGGCCCGGGTGGAAGATGTTAATATTACCGCAATAGTGTTTAATTAGGAGCGGACCGGCTTCACATTAACACCCCTCTCCCTCTCCTGTCGGTGGGCCCGGGCTTCACTGACACCTCTGTCAGCACAGGTCATTACCACTCCTGCCTTTAATGAATTTTACCCCGTTCCAACTCTGCCTTACATCTAATTAGCTGACAATAATGTTTCGAACTCACGCCGGAGCTAAATATAAATATGCATGAATATGCAGCGCGAGCAGGGATGACACATTTCAGTGTCAAGAGGAGGTGTGTGCGCGCGCCAGAGTTCTCACTAGTTCACATCAGAGACTTTGCAACAGAATATTTCAACTCTGCACACACTCACAGAGACACACTAATTATCCCAAAGAGTCCACAGCTCTCAACAATAGAGCGTCTGAGTGTAAAGAGAAAATATAGCTTCTAAATAAATAATGAGACAGTAGATTTCTGTCAGAGAGTCTTTTTGTTTGAAAAAGAGAAACGGATAATGCCATTTAAATAATAAAATAAAATAAAGTAAAATAAAAGAAAATACAACTGACCTGCAATGGTATTGAGAAACATCAGGTACTCAAAGTTGGAGATCTCCCGTCTTTGCCAGCGCTGAGTCATATTAGAGGACTTGAAGAGCTGACGTGGGGTGGCCAAAGAAATCCGCCTGCAGAAAAAAAAAGCACAAAACTGTACCAATAAGTAGGGCTCAAGTCCAGCTCGACATTTGCTTTCATTTACTTTGATTATTGTGGACTTGGCTTGTTCCGCAGATGGATTATAACTCAAAATATGACATTGTAACATTTAGCTTCCAAAAAAAGACAAAAGAGTACACCAGCTCACACACGCAAGGCTGTCACGCTCTTTACTGTGGTGTGTAATGAATGCATCAGTTCCAGCAAAAGAGATTCTTTGCAGATGACCATAATGCGCCTTTGCTCTTGAAGTATACGCAGCACACATGCTAAAAATATGAGAACAACAGAGAAATTCTGGTGCAGAGCCTGAATCGGACCTCTCTCAGGGATTCTCATCCACGTGCAGGACTTCACTGTCTTTTCTTGTGTCATGTTTTTATCTTCTGTGTTTTTTGAATAATTATGTGAACCTTCCTTGCACTTATTCTGACTAAGAACAAAAGAATAAAGTAAAATCCTTATTATTAGATATGATACCAGAAATACATTCCTGAATATAATGAAGCACCAAATGACAGATTTTCAAAATTAAATGCATTCACACATAATGAGTTGTAGTGTGGCATAATAAAATGTACGTTAAGTCATCAGATCTGCATAATAACTGCTAAATTAACTATTTATTCATGCAACGGAACAGTAAAGTTTCTTGTAGTGCTATATATATCCAGATCATCAAACAAAGTCACAAGTCAAAGTGGATTACAGTACAATTTGTTTGCTGTAAGTATATAAATAATAAAAAATATTCATATTATGAAAAGTATATGTATACACAAGCCAAGTTACCAGCCATAAATATTTTTTATCAGCCATGAAACTGTATGTGTTGTATGTATTTTATTAAAAACAGCTAATTGCAATGTATTATTATTATTATTTGTTTATTGTTAATTATTATTTGATCAAATTACAAAAATTAAACAAATCAGTAATAAAATATCACTATAATAAATAAACAAATTATAGTTGTACTGTTGTTATATAAATAATAATAATAATTATTATTATTAATTATTACATAAGTTATTATAGTGATATTTTATTACTGATTTTTTTATTTTAAAATTTGAATAATAATAATAATAATAATAATATATCTGCCAACTTACAGAACAAAAATATTTTTTTTATCAGCCATGAAACTGTATGCACATTATTTAATTAAAAACAGATAATGGCAATGTATTATTATTATTATTATTATTAATAAATCAAATTATAAAAATCAGAAATAAAATATCAATATAATACTACTGAGATGTACTTAATAATAATAATAGTAATAATAATATGTTGGCCAACTTACAGGCCATAAATATTTTTTATCAGCCATAAAACTGTATGTGCATTATTTAATTTAAAAAACAGCTAACTGCAATTAATCATTAATTATTATTATTATTATTCAATCAAATTCTAAAATAAAAAATCTGTAATAAAATATCACTATAATACTACTGTGATGTAATTCATAATAATAATAACAATAATAACAACAACAATAATAATAATCATCATTATTATTATTTATATAAGAGTACAACTATAATTGATGTTAGTTTATTTCTTTGCTTTTTTTTTTATATATTTATTTCTTCAAATGTTGAAAAAGGACAGTCTTTGCAATTTAATAATCATGCTAATCCATATCATGTCCTCAAGGATTTTTAGAAGAAAAAAAAAACACTGCTTCATATACTCACTATTGCAAATTTTTACTCTCATTTGATGTGCTGCAAGTGTTAATTTTGGATAGGTAGACAGACAGATAGATAGAGAGACAGAGAGAGAGATAGAGAGATAGATTCTACACTTATTATGACTTCACGGACTTGAGTTGAAACCCCCAAAACAAATATGGGATCATTTGGTAGGTTAAGCCAGGCACAAACATGCAAAAACACCCATGCCGCAAGTCACTACCTCCAAAGTATTCCAAACAGTTGCACAGTAAAGGAGTACATTCAGGATCAATCGTTTCTGACATTTGATGTGGTCATCATGTTAAAGTTTTAAACAAAATAAAGACGAAGTAAACATTGTTTTGAACAATATTTTGAATGGCAACCACGTGCAGGTGTTCCAGCGAACTAGAAACAGACTTGCCTGGCCTGCGGAAGGCCATAACTTGTGCCGACGCCAACGCAAGGAAGACTGTAGACCACCTTCTTCACTGTAGCCTGATCGGGGAAGTTAAACATGACGGACGCTGAGGGAGGGAATGACATCACATGTTAAACAAGGGCCTACAGTACAGTACATCCAATTACGAGTAAACGTTTCCACAAACAACACAAAGACTTCAGAACAGGTAAACAAATGCTGCTTAGCAATCGTTCAGTCTCACACTATTCTAACTCTTGCGGGCATAATAGAAATTCTTTTATAAAGAACAGAACATATCTCAAAAAGGCCAATGGGGAGGCACTATGTTGCACTATAAAACTGTGCCAGCACTGAATCTGGGAAAAATGGCTTAAAAGCTTTTTGGTTGAATTTCGATTGATTTGATATCAAATTTCACACTCAAATTCAGACTCTTCTTTGATCTAAATACACATTATCCATTAAGAAATAAAAAATTAAATAAAAATAGCCATGCTACTCTCCAGTGAAACTGTAACACTTTAAAGTAAGGTTCAATCTGTAAAGATTAGTTAATGCATTAGGTATCATGAGCTAATAATGAACAATACTTATTAAAATAATTTAATTACAATAACTTCTGCACATACTAAAATATTGTTACGTTATACAGTTCTGTTCAAATGGGGTCTTTTTTGTACTGTATGTGTTTAAAATAAGTATTTTTACTAAAATCTGCATTATCTGAATCAAAAATACAGCAAATATTGTTACGTATTATTACAATTTAAAACAACTTTTTTTTTCTTATTTATTATATTAAAAACGTAATTCATTCTTGTGGATTACTCCAGTCTTCAGTGTCACATGATCATTCCAAAATAGTTTGGTAACACTACAATATGGTGTCATTTGTTAACATTAGTTAATGTAATAACTAACATGAATTTATTAACATTTGTTAATGTTAGTTAATAAAAGTACAGTAGTTCATTGTTTGTTCATGTAAATTTACAGTGCATTAAATAATGATGGCAAACACAACTTGTGATTTTAATAATGCATTAGTAAATGCTAAAATTAACATGAACTAAGACTTGTTTATTTACTTGTTCATTCTTAATTCATGTTAACTAATGCAGCCAACTAACGTTAACTAATGAACCTTATTTTAAAGTGTTACCAATAAGTCTAATATGCTAATTTGGAGCATTTCTTTTTTCTATTATTAATGCTGAAAACAATTATTTTGCTTAATATTTCTGTAGAAACTATGATTTGTTTTATAAAAAGCTCAAAAGAACAGCATTTATTTGAAATAGTAATCAAAGGTATGTCTTTAGGGTAATTTTTGATTAATTTAATACATCCATGCTAAATAAAAGTTAAAAATTTTAGTTAAAAAAAGATGTTATGACCCCAAACTTTTTTAACTGTAGTGAATATTAAGTATGAATTAACATCAATGTATTATGAACAACCGAAAATAGTATAATTTTTAAACTAACATTAACCAAGATTAATAAATGCTGTCAAACTGTTCATTATTAGTTCATGAGATCTAACAACGCATTAGCTAGTCTTAATTGTGAAGCACCTTATTGTAAAGTGTTGGCCTACCAGTAAAACCTGGTCATGCATTTGTGAAGCTGGTTGACCAAGCAGTTTTTGCTGGTTAAAGTTAAGTAACAGAAAAAAAGGTAAAAATCTGTCACTGGGATGCTACAGTTTCAAAAGCTATTAATATGGGGTAAATAAGCTAATATTTAACCCTAAAAGATAACATATATCTTTTAGGGGTAGATAATAGGGCTGGGTAAAAAAAAAACATAGGTTTCTCGATTTCAATCGATTCTCATTTTTACAAAATCAATACCTTAAATCCCAAGAATCGATTAGTCTAGCCTGCTTTCAGTTATTGAAGGAAACATTGCAACGCACCTCCCATTCAATAAATCGCAATAAGCTTTGAATTGTGTTACTTTTGATATGAAACATGTCTTAGATTTCAAATTCTGTCCATTTTATTACAGTATTCAAACAATAAATGCCGTTTTGGCGCTGTTTACTGTAGAGTGACAGATCGCTGTACCACCTCAGTTCAAGAGAAGCGGCAAAACAGATCGTGTCTTCCGCTTTAATACCAGTTTCAGAACGAAATAAACACGAACAAACATCTGGAGGAAACGTTCCGTTAAAAGAAAGAGTACAACTTACTGAAATCCGTGTCTGATGTAACCGTTCAATCAGTGTTTCAACCGCGCAAAGATGTCAAAATAAAAGCTTGCCAGGTAACGTCACATTTACCTCAGAAAAAACATATTCGGTGACCATAAACTCGTTTTTAGTCAGCTAAAATAATTAAATCTAGAGTGCTAAATATACGCACCAGATAACATATTCATTATTTTTACTGTTCTTCAATGTTTAATTTATGTTTAAATAAATCCGTCAAGTTTTTATGAAAGCCACAATTTAAATGTTTATATTTAAAAAAACGAATCGGAGTAGAAATATAATTATGTAATTGTACCTTTATTATGAGTGTAATTTAAGCGTTTGTATAGACCATTTCGCTAGATACACTTCCTGTTTTTTTTACTTTACACAAACATCACAAAAAAATACAACCAACATAACATTTGACTGGATGAAAATGTTAAATTAGCACCTTTAAGAAGTATTTGTATATGTGAAATAAAAAAATAAAAAACAAAAATCAGGAAGCGCTTCTGGACCAGTGTTGTTTACATCTAGCGAAATGGTCTATACAAATCAGTTAAATGTAATATGCATGTAGCACCAACTAACTCTCAGCATATTTTACAGCATTAATTGAGAGATTTTCTTCTTCTTTGAGAAAATTTGGCCTGTACTGTACCTGATACACTGCCCTCCAAAAGTTTGGAAACACCCCTGGCAAAGTGTGGTTTTGGACAATATCAGCATAAATCCTTATCATTTTTTGGTGCAAATACATTAAAGTAACTTGACATTGTCATTGAAGACCAGCAATAATAATTTTCATTTTGATTAAATAATAATGGCAATATATACATGTCAAAGTCAGACATGGCCCCTTGCCAGCTGTGATGCCTGGTTACTGGTTTAAATTTGGCCCAGGTTTTTAAAAGATTTTTGGGTCAGGACACCTTAATAGCTTCAACAATTGATTGCCAGTTAAGTTTAGAATACAATGAATTTAGGCCCAGATTATGCAGAGCTGTAATAGCTGCTAATGGTGGATATTTTGATGAATCGAAAATGTTTATGTTTATTTTGATTAATCGAAAATGTTTATGTTTTTATGTTTATGTATATGTTATAAAATATGTTTTCGTAGTTTGTGTTGTCCCTTATCAGTGCAAAATTATCACAAATTAAAAAGGATTCATGCCAATATTGTCCAAAACCCCACTTTTCTAGGGCGTTTCCAAACTTTTGGAGGCCAGTGTATATATCCAAAATAATCAAATTGAACTGAAAATCGAATCATAAGCTTGTGAATCAGAATCTAATAGAATCGTGAAATTTGTGTCAAAACCCAGCCTTTGTAAATAAGGTACCTTCCCCGTGACAGCTTTTGTACCTTTTATTCTCAGAGTGCAAGACAGAGATCTTAATTTCTTTGTTATGAAATCGCTACTTTGAGCGCCCATTCTTTTTGTATTCACAGAGTGTTAAACACATAGGGCAGCTTTACTTCTGTTGGCCATGAAGATCTCCAGCGCTGTGTTCTGAAGCAGGAAGCGTCTGGTGAACACAGCTCGGATCTCGCTGAACATCCATTTGCCGTGAAGCCCCTCGGAGTAGACCAGCACCTACGCGCAGGTGAAAGGAAAGAGGTACGTTAACTAAAGTTTTCCAGACTGTTTTTTAATACGTTGTCACACGTGTTATGATCGTTGCTCGGGAAACACATTCCGTAGTCGCAGTTTGATTGTCACTCCAATCATCGTGCCATGAAGCCACTTTGACGGAGCTCTGCGAAACATTCCATTCCCGTCAAAAATGTTGGCTGGTATCCATCGAGTGACGGCAGGCCAGGCTTTGATTATCTCAAAATGGAGGCATCTGTAAAAAGCCGCTGCTTTCTGTTGATGATGCAAAGGCCCATCTTTCTACCTTTCCTCCATTTTTTTTGACACATCTTTCTCTTGTGGGGCCGACGCACTCACCGTGCTGTTGGAACACAGTCCCTGTGGGGGTAAGGCAGGCGTAAATAATCAATACTAACACGGCGCTGGGGCAAGAGGGGGATCATTAGTGAGTTTCTCCTCGGAGACCCCCAGGGACCTTGTATGCTGGATCAAGAGCTTCATCTTGACAAGTGAGAATGAGCCAAACTCCTTCCCCACCTACCACCGCTTTAACGGACCTGAGGTACACAAACGCATGCGTACACAAAGACATACTCACACACTTCAAGCCCAAAACAGAGAATGCCTTGTGTCATATAGATAAGAGCCTATTCCAGGTGGGTGCAGAGGTGAGGAAAGGTTTGGGACATTGTGTACAGTAACAGTGTGAAAGGGAATCGGGTAGGGTTAGCACCTAAAGCTGATAGAGATACCGAAAGCTTCCACCAACCAGACTGGCCTTGCTTAATTTCTCTCTGGAATATTGTGCAACGCTGACACCGAAGAGCCTCCTGTCACTTCGGGGTCTCTGGGGCTTAATTAAAAATGGATTATATCAAAATGCTCACCATCCACCATCGTAGGTACCCTCACTTCATACAAACATCCAACAACCAATGTTAGATGCACAGATAGGTTTGCCTTCCTCTTTGATATAGCCATAGACCTAAACTCTGTTATCAGTAGACCTAAACGCAAAGAGACACAGGTTGTATGAAAAAACAGTGGATTGGAATTTAGACTAGGTTTGGCACATTTGGTATTAGAAGTTCAATAACTGTCTACATGAGAGAACAATGGGGAGAGCAATAGCAGAACAACAGCAGAAAAAATAATGAAGGGAAACCATGATGTTAATCTGAAATCAATCAATCAATCAATAAATAAATAAATACAAAACACAATAATAATATTATTGTTATTTAACTGATAAAAAATAACAATAAAAATTATTATTGGTAATGATAAAAGCAAATGTGTATTATTAAACATTATAACAAGAATAATAATACAAATAAAATATTACACTAATAATTATAATAATAAATACATATTATACTAATAATAATTGTATTAATTGTTTTACATTATTATATATTATATTACCACATTATTTTATTTTTATTATATTATATTATATTATATTATATTATTTTTATATTATTTTATATTATTAATAGTGATAATGATAAAAAATTATATATATAAAATTATATAAATTTATATATATAAAATAATAATAATGTAATGATGATAATGATTATTATTACTATTATTATTATTAATGACAAGTAAATAAACAATAATAAAAATTACTGGTAATAATAAAAACAACTGTGAAATATTAAATATTAAGACATGAAAAATAATATAAAATAATATTATAATATTGTATAATATAATAATATGAATTATTATATTAATTAAATTAAATATTACACTAATAATTTAATAAATACTACTAATAATTTAATAAATTTTCCATTGTATTAATAATAATAAAAATAAAAATAATAATAATAATTGTTATAATTCTTATTATAACAATGACACAAAATCAACCATAAACAACAATAAAAACAATTAATATTATTATTATTATTAATAATAATAATAATAATAATAATGAAAAGCAAATAATAAATAACAACAGTTATCAAAATTATTATTGGTAATAATAAAAACAACTGTGTATTACTAAACATCATGGCAAGAAAAATAATACATAATAAAAATAAAATATTACATTAATAATGATAATAATTAAAAAGAAATAAAAATAAAATATTACACTAATAATAATTGTATTAATTATTAATGTTATTATTTTATGATAATAATAATAATAATCTTATTGTTATTATAACAATCACAAAAAATCAATCAGAAACAATAAATAATAAAACAATAATATGATAAATAGTATAATAATAATGATAAAGAGTATAATATTTTAATAATAATGTATGTAATAATCATGATGATAATGATTAATATTATTATTAATGACATATTAAAAACAAATGATTACGAATAATAAATGATAAATAGTATTTTATTTTATATTGTATATTAAAATATTTTTATAATAATAACAATAATATATAAAATAATTACAACAACAAAAATTATAAATATTATATACTAAAAATAAATAAATATTTATTAATAACTGTTATTATTATCAGTAGGGTTAGTAATTGATGACATAATAAAGATTATACTACTACTGCTGCTACTACTACTACTAATAATAATGACAAAAAAAAAATGTATTAGTAAGTAGTACTTTTTATAGTAGCCGTTTTATATTTATATCTATAGAAAAAGAGAAACAAAGCCAAATAATACAAGACCTCTTTTTGTTTCAGTGGGCATATATTTAAATTCATATGCATCTACACATGCCCTCGCCTGTCTCTTCCTGTGACAAAGCGCAGGCCAAAGGTTCAGCCGACAACAAAAGATACTGCAGGAGAAAAAGCGTCTCAAAATAGGTCACATCAGAAAAAAATTTGTCATAACAACAGAGCTGGCACATCAAACATCAACAAGCCAGTGCCCCTGTAGACACAGAGGTCTTTGACAAAGTGCAGTCGTTATTCTCTCCCGTCTTTTTGTTCTCATAGCAGAGAAACAGAGAGAGAGAGAAGGAGAGAGAGAGCGAGAGAGAAGGACGGAGGCCCAGCTGTAAAAAATGGGGCTTAATGAACCTGTCTGGCTGGGCTGTCCGCTGCCTGTCAGAGGTGTCACAACGGTGACGAGTGTCAGGGACGAGCGGCCCCGGGTCCCAGACAGGCCTGCCAGCTGGAGGCTTCTGCCCCAATCTAATCACACCAGCAGCGGCCGAGCAGGAACAGGCTCCAGGCTTTTACCTCACTGCTCACGGCCTGTCAGCACACACACAGGGGCCGTACAGCTACCTAGTCCACGTTCGGATGCTCCATGTGCTGTATATGCAGCTGTTAAGGTTGCAAAAGGCTCCTAACAGAAGTATATTAACATCAATGCAATTTCGGAATAATGCAGTTGTTTTGAAATTTGGCATCTGTATATAAACACCGGGCCCCTATTGATGATTGGCCCCACATTTCTTCTTGTTGTGTTCCTGTTAACAGCTATTATTAAGCATGACATCCAAGCCAAATCTTTTTCACCATTTTTATTCTTCAAAAGACGCCCGCCGAATGGAACGTTATGACAGGGGTGAATACATCAAAAAGATCCGTCATTTTTAAACCGGACACAATTTTTCACACAGCCCCTCGAGAGATGAGTGCAATCCCTCTCCATGTCAAATGTATGCTGAGTCTGGCTGGGGATAGAACAGCCAGCATGACTGATATGTTTATAAAGCCGGTCGTCTGTCGCACTGACAACCTGCCATCATAGCACCTCTGCTGGGCTCTCTGCAGATTTGTCTAATAGGCTTCCACTGCTGGGACTGAACGTGTCTCTGTGTGTGTGTGGAATGAGAGAGGGGAAAATGTGTCCAGAAAGTGAGAGCACTTGTCTCGTCTCAAGAATGGTGACTACTCCCTATGGTGCGTGAGAGAAAATGTATATATGAGCTAAAGAGGTTCAAACCCACAGCCTAACAGTCATTTTACCTGCACACAGATACTTTTAAAGGAACAGTGCACCCAAAATGACAATTCAGTCATTGTTTACTCACCAATATGTTGTTTTTACATGTTAATACATGTTCAAAAAAACTGTATTACTAAAAATAATAAAACACTGAAAACAAAACCAATGTACATGACATTATAAAAAAGTCAAGCACCTAAAAACAAACAAACAAATAAAACTACCATAAATGTATAGCCCAAATGACTATGACTGAAAATAAATGACTAGAGGTTTAATAATAAACAATAATAATAGTTTCTGTTAATAAATATTCATACTTTTTTTATTACAAAAATAATAAAACACTGAAAACAAAACCAATGTACATGACATTTTAAAAAGCCAAGCACCTAAAATTAAATAAACAAACAAATAAATAAATACATACATACAAATGTAGGTTTAATATAATAATAATAATAATAATAAAATTACCATAAATGTATAGCCCATGTGACTGTCTAAAAAAAAATAAATGACTAGAAGTTTAGTAATAACAACAACAATAATAATAATAATAATGTTTACATGTTAATAAACATTCATTTTTTTATTATTAAAATTAACAAAACACTAAACAAAACACAATGTACATGATATTTTTAAAAGTCAAGCAAATTAATACATAAATAGTCCATGTGACTAAGTCTGAAAATAAATGACTAGAGGTTTAATAATAATAATAACAACAACAATAATAAAATGATGATAATAATAACAATAATTGTATTATTATAATAATAATTTAAAGTTAATATATGTTCATTTTTTTATTACTAAAATGAATAAAACACTAAAAAAGTACATGACATTTTAAAACGTCAAGCACCTATAAATAAATAAATAAATAGCCCATATGACTATGTCTGACAACAATAATAATAATAATAATAATAATAATAATAATGTACATTACATTTTCGAAAGAAGTCAAGCACCTAAAAAAACAAACAAACAAAATAAATATAATTACCATAGAGGTTTATTATTATTATTATTATTATTATTATTATTATTATTATTATAGCTTCTCTATTTAATAAATGTTTATGTTTTTATTACTAAAAATAAGAAAACACTGAAAAAACAATGTACATGACATATTTAAAAGTCAAGCACCTAAAAAAAAATTAAATTACCATAATGTACAGCTTTTATGACTATGTCTGAAAATAAATGAATAAAGGTTTAATAATAATAATAATAATAATAATAATAGTTTTTACATTGTAATAAATGTTTAATAAATGTTTATTACTACTACTACTATTACTACTACTACTATTAATAATAATAATTGTTGTTGGTGTTGTTGTTAGAGTTTTAATATTAATAAACATGTATTTTTTTAATATTTAAATTGTTTCCTGTTATATTATTATTATTATTATTATTATTATTATATTATCAAATCAAAATTCTTATTCACTGCAAATCTTAACCTAATCTTGACTAGCTTTCAAATCTCATTAAAACTTAAATGCATTGTGATTAATTACGTGTGTGAGAACCAATACACAGTAAAACAAACAAACAAAAAAAACATATGGCTATTAAGTTGTGACATGTTTTTACAGTACTTTAAATTGACAAAATAAGTCATACAAGGTTCAATTCATTTTTTAAGGCCAGTTTTAAAGTAATGTAGGTCAAAATGACTTAAACAGCTAAGTTGATTGTACTTAAATATTTAGGGAAGCAGCTTATTTTTTAAAGTGTAATTTTTGGTACAAAAATACTGTGACATGTCATGGGTGAACTGATGACAAATTGTATTTGTGGGTGTATTAAACAGAAATTAAAGAGGCCTTTAAAACAATCCCTGCCACTCAACAGCAGCAATGGACACATTACGAAAAGGCTGAGCGACTTTTGTAGCTTGTAAAAGGCCTTTACTGCATGCAGGCTAAAGTGTGTCTGCTGTAAGGGGCAGCTGAGTTTGAAAGCAGACATGCTGTGGCACTGTAGTCATAGAGAGGAAAGACCAGCACAGTATGTGACAGTCTTTACCAAAGGCTGTGTTTGTGAACAGGTGGGGGTCTGGACTGTTTACCGCCGGCTGTTGCTGGCTACTGGCTTCACAAGAAATAGCACAGGATGACAAGGTGTGACTACTCCAGTCTGTCCACCATGTGTATGAATGTGTGTGTGCCCTCTCACCTAGCCTTGTCGCTGCCAAATTCATTCTTACATACTTCTTCCTCAGAGCCACTGCTGCCCTTTCAACCTCAATTTACATCACAAGGAAACTAATTTTTGTATTTTTGGTCAACATGTGCTCCAAAAAAGTGTTTGTAATCAAATATACCATAAATGGGTTCGTTTTGAAAGCCTGCAAATGATTATATTTTTCACAAAAATATTAAGCAGTAAAACTGTTCTTACCTTTGATAATAAATAATGTTTCTTGAGCACCACATCAGTACATTAGAATGATTTCTGAATGTTTATGTCACACAGAACAGCTGAAAATTCCACTTTTGAAGGCACAGTATGTATTTTCACCAGTAGATGGCGCATATTCAAAACAAAAAAAAACAAAACAAAAAGTCGTAGTTTGATTACGTCTGCGACAGACGGAACTCGGGAAGAAATCATGTTCATGAATGAGCTAATGTATTTAGGAGTTATTAACGTTACTGTAGTATGACATAGGATGAAGCTGAAAGTCATAGAAGCGAAACGAGGCTGTTGGAGCAATTGCTAATGAGAGATCAGCGCGACACACCACTCGAAAGCAGCAGAGCTTTTATTATGCCACACTCAACCGCTTCTGGTCCTTGCGGTCATGCGTACGTGGGGTAAAGGAGGGCGATTTTATCATACTAGATACATTTGAGTGTGTTGAAAGTTGTTATTAAGATACTCTAATAAGACGCATAACATATTAAAGTTAATAAAAAAATATTAACTTTAAAAAGGAAATCGAGGGTGTATGACCTCACTGGCAGGCGATGCAATGACAAGGTACGGGACATTAGTTTAAATTGCATATTTCTCTGTAATTAAACATTCTTGGAAACATCTGGGATAATGTTACATACACCAGTTCAGATAATACAGTTGAAGTCAAAAGTTTACATATGCCTTGCAGAATCTGCAAAATGTTAATTTTATCAAAATAAGAGAGATCATACAAAATACATGTAATTTTTTATTTAGATATTTCAAATAAAATACATTTACATATAATCCACAAAACAAAATAAGAATTTAATTTATAAAATTGACCCGGTTCAAAAGTTTACACACACTTGATTCTTAATACTGTGTTGTTACCTGAATGATCCACAGCGGGTTTGTTTTTTTTTAGTGACAGTTGTTCATGAGTCCATTGTTTGTCCTAAACAGTTAAACTGCCCGCTGTTCTTCGGGTCCCACAAATTCTTTGGTTTTTCAGCATTTTTGTGTAAAAGCCGGGGGGTGAAAACTTTTGAAAGGAATGAGGATGTGTACATTTTTCTTATTTTGCTTAAATAATTTTTTTTTTAATTTAGTACTGTCCTTCAGAAGCTACAGAAGATACTTACATGCTCCCCAGAAGACAAAATAAGTTAAATTTACTCTGATCTTCACATTTACCAAATTTAACAGTCATTGTTAGAAAGGGCTCAAATACACAAAAATGCTGAAAAACCAAAGAATTTGTGGGACCTGAAGGATTTTTCTGAAGAACAGCGGGCAGTTTAACTGTTCAGGACAAACAAGGAAACCATGAACAATGATCACTAAACAAAAACACACAGCTGTAGATCATTCAAGTAAGAACACATAAGAATCAAGCGTCATTTTTATATATTCAACTATTTTCTCTTGTGTACTATATGTCTTTTATGTGAAATATCTTATTCAGTTCAGTACTAAATAAAAAAATAACATGTATTTTGTATGATCCCTCTTACTTTGGTAAAATAATTAACATTTTGCAGATTCTGCAAGGTGTATGTAAACTTCTGACTTCAACTGTAACACTGTTCTAGTGGTTTCTGAATAGTTTAATCAAATAATAGCACGTATTGTGCCTTTAAAAAATATTAAATCAAAAAGCAGATCTTTTAAGTTCAAAAATATTACTGCTTTACTCTATATTTGATCAAATGTCTAAGAAGTGAGTTATTTCACTTAAAAATTGCTGAATACACTTTAAATTTGGGCATCTGGAACGTAGCTGAGCACAAGTGTAATTTAATATAATTTAATGCACAATGGATGATTTAAAGAAATGAATAAAAGACAGGGCTCTTTCAAAACCATGTTAATAAACAAAACTAAAGCACAATTAGTGAAATCCATCGATCTATATCTCAAACTGTTTACCAGAAGTTTCTGTAGACCCTTTTAAAAGATGAAAAACAGTCAAGTGAAAGGAAAACACACACATACACACACATCAAAGGATGTATTTCCCATCTGATCTCTTCTATTTGTGACATGTGCTTTAAGGAGTGAAAATAAGCAAAATGTAAAATTCCTTCAGATTATCAGAAGCCCCTCATTGGACGCTCCTCACGGAATCCATTTTTCAGCCCCAGTAAAGGGGAATGGCTCCCAGAGCAGGTATCTCCAGAAAGAGGATGTGGTTTTTGCATAATCACTGTCAACATACATTTAGGGTGTGTGAGAGCGTGTGTCGGGGTGACACGGTTTCAGTCGCGAAGCGAGACCGCGGTGATAAACGGATGAATATGAGCTCTGCTCGCTGCTCAGATCACTGCCTAATATGTCCAACCCAGTTTGTCAATAATGGTTTTGCTGCAAGGGCCGTATTTCAGGCGTACTCCTGAGGTTGTGCGTGCCATGAAAACAGATATGTTACTGATGGTGGAATCTTAATGCGGTTGAGCCATTTTGTTTTTCATTAAATAATGCTTTGTGTGGAAATGAGAAGCTCATCAAAAAAACAAAATGGCTACAAAAGGAAACAATGAGCAGAAAGAGGCATATAAACGTCCCCGTTGGCACATATGTACACATGCAGCTAACACTAATCTAGATAAACAGCTTGAGAGGCTTTGTGTTAAGGGCTTTTTAAAAAGACGGAGTGTAATTTTCTATGGGGTCCATTTGCTGAGCCCACACTAATGGCCCTTCTTAAGAGACTCATCACGCTTAAGATGACAAGAATCGCGCTGGCCTGATGAATAGCCTCTCTTCAGCTTGACACAGAGAAGTTGCAAACAAAGCAGTGCTTTTCACAGTAAAGAGATAAACTACATGACCAAGAATATGTGGAGATCCCTACCAGCGAACACAAACGAATCTCAGACTATTTATTTCCGTAGAACTGCACATACCTTTGCTCTTTCAGCATCAAAATGCGCTTCTCACGAACGAGGTCCACACAGAAGTGATTTACAGAAATTGCTGTGGAAAAACTAGCCTATGCTGTACAAAAGCCAGACCTGAACCCCACTGAACACCTTTTGAATGGGTTCTCAACAGCTGACCTCACTGATGCTTGTTAAAGCGAGCAAATCCCTGCAGCCATGTTCCAACATCTAGTGGAAAACCGCTCCAGAGCTGTTATTGCTGCAAAGGGAGAACAAAGTCTCTATTAAGGCCAATGGTTTTGAAATCAAACGTTCAACAAGCTCATATTGGTGTATTGTACACAGAGCTGGGTTGTAACTAAATTAATGTAATCTGGATTACGTAATCTGATTCAAAAAGTACTCGTAATTAGAGTATTTTACATTTTATAATGCTCGTAATCAGATTACAGTTACTTTTTAATGGATTACATGATTACATATGTGACCCTCGACCACAAAACCAGTGATAAGGGTTATTTTTGTATACACAGCTGAATAAATAAGCTTTCCACTGATGTATGGTTTGTTAGGATAGGACAATATTTGGCCGGGATGCAACTATTTGAAAATCTGGAATCTGAGGGTGCAAAAAAAATCAAAATACTGAGAAAATTGCCGTTAAAGTTGTCCAAATGAAGTTCTTAGCAATGCATATTACTAATCAAAAAGTAGGTTTTGATATATTTATGGTGGGAAATGTACAAAATATCTTCATGGAACATGATATTTACTTAATACCCTAATGATTTTTGGCATAAAATAAAAATTGATAATTTTGACCCATACAATGTCTTGTTGGCTATTGCTACAAATAAACCCGTGCTACTTACGACTGGTTTTGTGGTCCAAGGTCACATATTATTCACACAATGGCTGTAAATTATTCAGAATTGATTGATTCTGCCTTTAAGTTTAACTATATTCACAAATGTCGTGTAAAAAAATTTGCAAATCACACTTCTGATTTCGAAGGGAAATAACACCCATCATGCAATTATGCCATGTATGTTATATTTATGTAATAATGTAATATTTCAATACCTTAACAACACATTTGCATGTTTACAGTTTGATGTCGCTTAATGGTCACATTGAAATGCTGGTAAACAAATTAAATATTTATATTTTTAGTGTTCAAGTGTTTAATTAATGGTTTAATGCAATGTTTAATGCATTTTATGTTGTTCATGTCAACAAAATTGAATATATTTTCTTTCTTTTTGCTTTTTTATATCAATATGGTGCATTTAATGCTAAGTTTAAAACAAAAGTAATCTAAAAGTAATCTAAAAAGTAATCACAATACATTATCTAAAATGAGTAAGCTAAATGACGTTACTAACTACAGTTTTCATCATGTAATCAGTAGTGCTTTCAAAAAAGCACGTTAACACAGGCAATTAACTTTTCCGGCGTTACAAATATTTCATGCAGTTAACGTGGGGCGGAGCTAGGGTTGGCCACCCCATATACAACTGCTGCTTCTGTCTCTTTTTTTTCTTGACAAGAAGTGCATTTATTTAGTTGCAGAAGGTCTTTATGACCACATCAAACTGGAGACTTTTCAGACAAGCACTTAAACTTACAAAGTTACTGTGTTTATGAATAATTCATTAAATAATTCATTCAGTTGATTTTTTCAAAACAGATTTGTGTAAGAATTATACAAGAAACAGCTCTGTAAGTAAGTCATTGAATTATTCACTCTACAAATTTGTTCAAAACACATATTCGTTTATGAGAGAATCATTGAATCATTCAATCAACCAATTAATGCAAAAACAGTGATTCATTCAGCAGACACAGCACTACTGTGTGTTGCTTTAAACAGGTTAAAATCCTTATTTTCTAGTCATTTCTGCTTGAGAAACTCTGGGTCTGCTACAAAAGTAAAAATAAAATAAAATAAAATAAAATAAAAAATATCCAATAAAATTAAATTAAAAAAATATATAAAATAGAATAAAATAAAATATATATTTTGGCACAATAAGACCTAGAAAAAAAAATTCTGCTTGCACTAGAGTGTGTATGCTAGGAAGTCTCTGCATTGAGTGGGAGGGGTGTTGCTTTCATCCTCAGGGGCAAGTAAGATGGAAACAGTGGAGGGTAATCTGGCTGTTGAGCATGGTAGATAATTTGCACTTGATCCCCTTGTAATTATATAGTTTAAATCTTTTTACCCTCGCTAATCCAGTGCCGCATGGAGACGTTTTTCGGGCGGCGTTGACGGGGCTGTTGGACAACCCTCGTCAACTTATGTCAAACGCTTCCTAGAGGATTTCGGGAGTGGGAGGAGAAGACTGGTGTTGATATAATTATTTTGACTGTGTTTATTTCATGCGCACACGTACTTTGCATATCGCTCCCCACCATGAGGAAGAGATGGAGGTGGAGGAAGTCTTGAAAGGAACAAGATCGAGGGGGGAACTAAACGCATTTGATGGTAAAACCAAGTTTTGCAGTTAAATCTCACAATTAATTGCAATTTCGTAATAATTTAAACACAACTTAGTTTCTCTTTCAGAGTCACCAATGCTTTTGAGACATGCATTGTTTTAAAATCTTGCCATGCGTGTTGTTTTTAGACTTGAATGAAATGAAATAAGTAGATCATTATGTTGCAGTCAGACAAAAATGATCTCACTTGATGACCCATGGTTGATTGCTAAGATGAAGCATGTGGGTGTTACGTACGTGTATATGCTCTCGGTGGTATCCCTGCTGGCCAGCGGGACAGCAGACCATCTTGCAAGCCTGCCAAAGCTGACAGCCTGTGACAATCTGCTTGGCGTGTGGCTATTTGACTAATTACACTGGATTACAGCATATTAATGCAAGCTGTTTTCTCCAGGGTTAGTGACCTAGACATGCTAGCACCAACACACGCTAAGCTCACAGGAAGAGAGATTTTTCTTTAGCAAAAAAATGAAAAAAGAAGTGGCTTCACGTCTTTGTCTCGGTTCGTCAGCAACTGGAGACCTAAGTCATGCTGTCTCTTCTGAACCCCCATAGGGCCATAAGAGGAGAATACAGAGATTAACATTTCTATCCGTTTCTTTTTCTCAATCCCTGATTTGAAAAAGGAAATGTTTGTAATATGAGTATACAAAAGACAGCAAGTTCACAAAGTGATTTATTACTCATAAGAGTAAATGTTCCCCAAAGCTGGATCATAGGCATTTCCTCATTGATTGAGGTTTTGTGCTGAAATGAGATCTTGATTAATGGCGGAGAGTCACACAGGAGAGGTTTAGTCTGTAGGATAAAATCTTTATTTTCCGGTCATTTCCGCTTGAGAAACTCTGGGAGTGTTCCAAAAATAATCACATGCTAGCATGTGCGTAAGATGTATCTCTAAATCAGTACTACTTGAATGTGGAGTGTGTATTTTTATGCAAAATTGGCTTCAAGGTCAAGCAGAACCTGCCTTTCTGCAGGTTACAAAGTTACTGTGTTGATTAATAATTAATTGAATAATTCATTCAGTTGATTAGTTCAAAACAGATTCGTTTAAGAATGATACAAGAAAATACCTTGTAGTAAGCCATTGAATTATTCACTTAACAAATTTGTTCAAAACACTGATTTATGAGAGAATTATTTAATTAATCGATTAATGCAAAAACTGCTTCATTCAGCAGACACAGCACTACCGTGTGTTGCTTTAAACAGGTTAAAATATTTTGTTTTCTGGTCATTTACACATGAGAAATGAATCACCTGCTAGGATGTGCATAAGACATATCTCTATATAAATACTACTTGAATGTGGAGTGTGCATTCTTATGCAAAAATTGAGTGAAAGTGGTAGGGATTTTTCAATGAGCCTTTCTGCAGGTTACGAAGTTACTGTGCTCATGAATTATTCATTGAATAATAGCTCAAAACAGATTCATTTAGGAATGTTACGAGTAACTGCCATTCATTCAATTACTCACTCATCAGATTTGTTCAAAACACTAATTCATTTATGAGAGAATCACTGACACAGCACTACCATGTGTTGCTTTAAACAGGTTAAATCTTTATTTCCTGGTCATTTCTGCTTGAGAAACTCTGGGAGTGTAAGACGTATATCTAAATCAGTACTTCTTGAATGCGGAGAGTGTCTTTTTATGCAAAATTGGCTGAGTTCAAGTGGTTGGATTTTTCAGTCAGCTTTTCTGCAGGTTCCAAAGTTGCTGTGTTTAAGAACAATTAATTGAATAAATCATTCAGTTGATTTGTTCAAAACAGATTCATTTAGGAATAATACAAGTAACTGTCTTGTAAGTCACTGAATTACTTCCTCAACAGATTTGTTCAAAACACAGATTTATTTATGAGGGAGTCACTGAATCATTTTATCAACCAATGAAAGCAAAAACAATAATTCATTCAGCAGACACAACACTACCGTGTGTTGCTTTAAACAGGTTGAAATCTTTATTTTCTGGTCATTTCCGCTTGAGAAACTCTGGGACTGCTCCAAAAGTAATTACTTGCTAGCATGTGTGTAAGACATATTTCTAAATGAGTACTTCTTGAATGTGGAGTTTAAGTGGTTGGGATTTTTCAGTCAGCCTTTCTGCAGGTTACAAAGTTATTGTGTTTATGAACGATTCATTGAATAATTCATTCAGTTGAGTCGTTTTGTAAAGGAATGATACAAGAAACAGCCTCGTAAGTAAGTCACTGAATTACTCACTCAACAGTTCTGTTCAAAATTGATTAATTTATGAGAGAATCACTGAATCGTTCAATCAACCGACTGATGAAAAAACAGTGATTCTTTCAGCAGACACAGCACCACCATGTGTTGCTTGAAGATTTTTGGGGGGAAGCTAAAACTGACATTACCTTAATGTGCAGAGTTGACCGTAAAAAGACATTTATAGGTTAATTACTCCTTAACATGAAAACTTTGCTTTGTTTGTTTAGGAATCAGCATTGGCTCAACCAATGGCCTGAGTTTGAAGGTGGGACTATTGATTACCCTGACCAATAGCAAAAGGGAGAAAGCATTCAGGGAAACCCGCTTGATAAGAAATTTTACTAAAATGTACAAAAACTAAGTGAAATTCTTACTAGCAATCAAAGTCCCAAAGTAATGTGTTCTCATGGGGCCTGCTATCTATTCATATGCAATCACCAAAGTAAGTACACACTGTGTCTGGGCCTCTGCTATCAACAAAAATGGAAGCCGAGACCTTAACAAAGGCAAAAGGGGAGAAATGAGGCGTACAATGAGTGTGTTTAGAACACAACGACTCTCCCAATTGTGCTAAATCAATCCCAGACTTGCAACAAAGAGAGAGCGAAGCTTTGCTATTTGTATCCTCTCCTCTGGCTCAAGCGCAGTGTAATAATAGTCTTAAAGTAGGCATTGTAAGAAGAGAATACTTGAGTAGCTTACACAGGCCGTCTTATGAAACATTTAGGCAGCGGTTTCCAAGGGTCCAAGGAGGATGGAAGAAAAGGTAACGTGGCAGAATGGACTTCTAGCGTTCCGCCGGCCTTATTGTACAGAAGTCACATCAAATTAACTCTGAGGGCCATTTGCAAGGCCTTTCTCCCTCTGCCGAGCTTTTCAGAACAGATTAAGCTATGAAAACTTCAGAATTACTAAAGCACCTATTAAGCATTATGCTCCGTCCTTTCTTCAGCTCTCTCTTTGAACACGATTGAATGCAGTGGGGCGTTCAATAGGCTCTTAGAGGAGAAAGACTGGAGTTATTGAGGAGGAAACATGATGACAGAAATATTTAAAGATAAAAAATGACTGCCACAGAACTTGTGGTGTCGAATTGACCAAACAAGTTTACAGAAAGCCTCTGTAAAGCTTAAAAATTGACATGGAAGTTCTGGTTTGCATGAAGTACTGGAGCTCAAACTACAAGCCGACGTCAACTTCTTAATTGTATCGAAGAACAAGTATTTTAAATGCCTAAATTTGTAGTAAAATCTGTTTCTTGTCCAAAACCAAACTCTGCAGGGGACACAGGGCTGGAGCAGTTCAAAGCAGCATGGAAAGTGCATGAATGGTAATTGTACTTAACAGGATTGGAGAGGGCCCTGACGGTGGCTCTTGAGACGCAGGTCGTGTGGCGTTAAATGGCTGTCACCCACTCAAAGATCCACGGCTTGGGAAGAGGACAAACAAAAGCCCCTGCTATTCGCAAGCCCCAGAGCTCACATGCAATGTCAAGAACAGGGTCCCTGCAACTCCAGGCAACCTGAAATATGTTGTTCATTAAGTCCTAAGGTCTTGGGTATCTAAACTTCAGGACTTATGGAATGCAGACTTGAGTTTCAACAAAATGTTATATAAATATGAAGCAAAGACATCTGCTGTACGGGAATATAACTGAGAGATGGGGTTGTTCTTTTGCCCTAGACTATGGGCTATAATGAGACCTCAAGAGAAATCTGCTTATTAAAACAGCAGGTATCTAACACCTGTCCACACATATTGCTTTGGCTATAGCCCTCTTACACATATACAAAAAACAACATAGCTGTAATGGTGCCTAGATTTTGCACTCAACCCTTTAGCTATGAAACTGCCCTTTATTACAAGGAAAATAAGAATTTGGGGGATTTACAAAATTATTTTTTTAATATAAAGTTAACTTCTATAGAGTAATCTATGGAAGCCTGTTTCCGCTACTGAATAAAAAAATTTAAAAAAGGTAACTGCAACTTTTTATCTCACAATTCTGACTTTTTTCCTCAGAATTGCAAGATAAACTCAAAATTGTGATTTAAGTCAGAATTGTGATATATGAACTCACAATTTTGTGAAACGAAGTCAGAATTGTGAGTTAAGTCAGAATTGTGAGATAAAATATCACATTTCTGACTTTTTTTCTCAGAATTGGGAGATGTAAATTTGCAATTACAAGTTATAAAGTCTGATAAAGGAACAATATATATTATAAAGGAAAAAAGACTAAATTTACTAACAAAAAAAACTAATTTACGTAAAAAATTACGTAAGTAAAAGTCAGAATGGCGAGTTTATATCTTGCAATTCTGGCTTTATAACTCACATTTGTGAGTTTATATCTCAAAATTCTGAGGAAAAAAGTCAAATGCAAGGTACAAACTCACAATTCTAAGAAAAAAAAGTCAGATTGGTGAGTTTATATTTTGCAATTCTGGCTTTACAACTTGCAATTGCAAGTTTATATCTTGCAATTCTGGCTTTATAACTCACAATTGTGAGGTTACATCTCAAAATTCAGAGAAAAAAGTCACAACTGTGAGATACAAACTCACAATTCTGAGTTAAAAGTCTGAATTTCGAGTTGATATCAATTCTGGCTTTAGAACTCGCAATTGCAAGTTTATATCATGCAATTCTGAGAAAAAAAATGTTATGTGTAAAATTTATATTTTGAAATTCTGGCTTTTTAACTCACAATTGCAATTGTATAGCTTGCAAGTATGAGTTTACATCTCAAAATTCTGAAAAAAAATGTCAGAATTGTGAGTCTGTATCATGCAATTCTGAGAAAATAAGTCTTGGTTTTGTCAGTTTGGGTTCACTTTTGGAGGACATACATATACACACATAGACTACAAAAACCTCTAGCATGAAGACCCCTTAAATTGACCCTTATCAAACCTCTAATTGGATTGCCAGTTCTTGGAAGCAACGATTCTGGGCTTTCTGCCTTTCCTCCTTTTGTATTCCCATCAGCCACAAAATACCAAAACAATTGGATTGGGATCAAATGGACTGAGAACTTTTTGTTCCCCTCAAACACAACAGGCTGACTAGAATTGGACCGGGCAAAAGCCTCAGCCCTTCGTCCGAAGGATGGGGATCATTTGAATTTCACAGGGTCCAAGTGACATATCGAAACAAAGCTCCACATTGGCCATTGTTGGTCTTTTACCAGTCTAGTCTTAAAACAGCAACACGCGGTGCGCCATTTAAACCAGGACTGGTTCACATCCTCGTGAATAATAGTTTAGGAGGATGTGATATTTCTGAAACAATAACCTTCAACTTTACTGCATCTATTATGTACGACTAAAGGAATGAACCAGAGCAACTTGGTCGCATTTTGTGTGATCGAAGAGTATCCCCTCATCTATTCAAATGCCAAAATAAACCCTCCCCTAGCACCAACATCAATCACGTTAATTACGCCAAACACCATAATAACAATAATTACAATAATATCTCATTAAGAAGGAGAGAGTGAATGACGGGGGAGAATTAATAGCAGGCAGGTGTACAACACGCTGCAATTACAGAGCCTGAAATTAGTTCATCGCCCAAAGGCAAACTGAGAAGAAAGAGAAAGGCTTGTAGTCAGAGAAAGTGAGAGAGAGGGAGGGAAGGCGGAGAGAAAGTGGGAGTGAAGTTTCTGTAGCCCCAAAAAAAATTAAATAAAAAGAGAATTGCAAATAAGCAAATAAAAATGTCTTAAATGTGTAAATTAGGGGGAATAAAAAAATCAAAAAGAGGTGGAGGGAGGAAAAGCAGCTTTTCCTGGCAGAGTTGTGGGCGCGGATGAAAGGGGAGCGGCCCACCGTGATCAAGGGATCCACGGAGCTCCGCGGCAGCCATCAAGCCTGCACCTCTGCCGGCGACTGGCAGCTTCTCCTTCTCCTGTCAATCATTCATTACGCCAAGCCGGAGTCGTAGAGGAAGCACCTCCTTGCCTTGACCTATCATATTACAGCTTCTGTAAACGGCTAATCCACGTTCGTCAGATGGTGTCAACACCTCCGCCTGTTTTTGTGCGTGCTCAGCTCCGCCAACTGCTAAATTGACACAATAATAAAACCATTTGAATTTCAGCACAGTGTAGTGCAAAAAGTCAAAGCATATATTGTAGACTGGCCAAGTGTGTGTGTGCGTATGTCTGTGTGTGTGTGTGTGTGTGTGTATATATATATGTGTGTGTGTGTGCACCTGGTATTCATCACGTTATGGGGACTAAATGTCCCCACAAGGATAGTAATACCAGTAAATTTTGACCTTGTGGGGACATTTGTGAGGTCCCCATGAGGAAACAGGCTTATAAATCATGCACAGTGAGTTTTTTTGAGAAAGTAAAAGTGTGCACAGTCTCCTGTGAGGGCTAGGTTTAGGTGTAGGGTAGGTGTAGGGCGATAGAAAATACGGTTTGTACAGTATAAAAACCATTACGCCTATGGAATGTCCCCATAAAACATGTAAACCCAACGTGTGTGTGTGTGTGTGTGTGTGTGAACAGTTGATTTGGAAAAACAGATAACCCTGTTTTTAACTATTTTTAAAAAAGGTAAAAATAAAAAAATACGGCTCACTAACACAATAAAGCACAATAAAAACATGATAATGTAATAAAAAACATGATTTTTGAACTCTTCTTAGTTTATTTGCAAAAAAACAGATAACTCAGATTTCAAAAATCATGTTTTTTATTACATTATCATGTTCAACTATTGTTCAAAAATTACTTTATGGCTAGCTTATATTATATTATATTGACATCACCAATAATCAAAAGGTGAACATTTGTGAATAAGCAATTTAAAAAATGTTTATTATTTAATTATTATGTATTCAACTTATTAATAAGTGTTCATTTATTGAACATGTTAATTTCCAACCTATTTTGGGTTCATTTTAAGCATTAAATATAGTCATTTTTAAGCAATAGCTGAGTTAAATGAGTTAAACATTTAACTCAACCGCTGGGTCAAAACAATCCAATCACAAGGTTTGTCTGTATTTCACCCAGTGCTGGGTTGTTTTGAACCCAGGATTTTTTAGAGTGTATATATTTTATTCATCAAGGATGCATTAAAATCTTCAAAGAATGCCAAAATTATATATAAACAAGTCAGCAAAGATTATGACACAGATTTCTGACGGATCATGTGACACTTAAGACTGGAATAATGGTTGCTGAAAATTCAGCTTTACCATCACAGGAATAAATTACATTTTAAAATATATTCAAAAAGTAAACAGTTATTTTTCACAATATTACTGTTTTTAGTGTTTTTTAATCAAATAAATGCAGCCTCTCAACTGTCTTACTGCTTTTAAATAAAAACAGCAACAACAGCAATATGACAGACATCATTGCACAAATATTCCAAAAATGTAATTTATTATTAATAATAACATTAATTCTAATTACTGTAATTAAATGTTACTGTTAACTGAACATCTGTGTCTTTTATTGGTCAGTAATTTTAATAGTCAGTAATTTTTTAATAGTTAGCTAGTTTAATTAATTTTAATTAGATTTATTTTTTAATAACAATAATTATTATTGTAAATAAATGTTACTGTACTGTATTTTTTTCTTCATTCCTTCATTTTTTATGTTTATTTATTTATTTATTTAAAAAAAAGCAGACTAGAAGACGTCTAGGCTGCTGAATGTTTTATCGTAGGGAGAGCACGTGGTCATCAGGATGGCTCTTTTAGCCCGAGGGCTGTTCCAGCGTGCAGAGAGAGCCCTCAAGGCAGGAAGCGGCATGTCAGCTCTTCCCCTGCCCTCTCCAGGAGTTTCAGCAGGAGCTGCACACATACTGAATTTTGATTATAGAAGCCAGCTAGCTCAACCTACACTACAGTAATGAGACCGGCCGTGAACCACCACAAGCTGGAACCCCAAAAAAACAACAAAACACTAGAACAGGAGGCCACTGCACACATCATGCCTTTGAGTCTGGGTTCTATACAGTATGTCACACCGTGATTCAGGTGGAAAGAGCTAAGTAGCAATATGCTAACATATTTCTGAAGTTGTCTAAGTTTAACAATTAACATATAAACCTACACTCTTAAAAATAAAGGTTCTTTATTGGCATTGATGGTTCCATAAAGAACCTTAAACATCCATGGAACATTTCAAATGCAGAAAAGGCTCTGTATAGTCTTTTTTTTATAGTTCTTTCAAGAACTATTCACTGAAAGGCTCTTTGGGGACCCAAAAATGGTTCTTCTATGGCATCACTGCAAAAACACCCTTTTGGAAACTTTATTATTAAGAGTGTAAACATGTGTTTACACCCTTAAGGTCATCCTCCGAGAACTCCAATGTGTTGTAGGCTATCAAAACTGTAAATATCAAATACTAGCTTTGCTTAAAAGATGCAAACCAATTAACTGGTTAGTTATTTTGTCATTGCCTGTTCTTAAAAGCACCACTGACCATAAAATGAGCTTCCTAATTCGTTTGGGCCTGAAATCAGACTTTCACATGAAGCAGAAGTAAGGATATCAATCATTTTAACCTTCACTGAGGCTACGTGTCAGCGTCACAAAACAGCTCATGTGGTGTTAATGAGCGTGTAATATAAAACACCGGCCACTAGCTCCATATGTCGCAGCATTATGGAAAACAGAGTTTTGCTTCTGTTACCAGCCAGATTTGTAAAGCCATAGTCTAAGATATATATAATAAATCAAAATAAATGTTACCGCAACAAACTATATACAATTTTTCAGAGTCTTTCCACTTCAAAACTTAATGTATAATTATACATATGTACATAAATACAATATGAGCCTGGACCACAAAACCAGTCATAATGGTCAATATTTGAAATTGAGATTTATACATCATCTGAAAGCTGAAATACATAAACTTTCCATTGATGCATGGTTTGTTAGGATAGGACAATATTTGGCCGGGATGCAACTATTTGAAATTATCTGAAATTCTGGAATCTGATAAAGTTGTCCAAGTTAAGTTATTAGCAATGCATATTACTAATCAAAAATTACGTTTTGATATATTTATCTTAATGGAACGTGTACGGACATTTAAAATTGTACAAAACTGTTGCCAAAATTGCAACAAACTTTGATTACTTCACCACTTTTACATTAATTTGGCAAGTCTCAAACCACATCTCCATAAAAGCACATCAAAATCTGTCCCAGCCAGTCGGCTCTCCATTTCACATTGTCAATTAAGTGTCATTGTGGAGGGATTCTCTGTATAAGTCAGCAGGCGGAAACGAGGCGGGGGCTCGTCCGCATTATTAATGGAAATGATATACGTCAATATGGCCGTGTCGCCTCCCACGTGTCAGCCTGTCGTCTTACACAAAGGAACTGGCAACTTATGAACTGCCTGCGCCAGTACGTCGAGTCCATAAAACAACTGGCCCCGGTCACCAGGGAGCCCCCCTCGGCCCCGCCCCCCTCCCTCGAACAGAAACCGCCCCCCCTCACAACAGATGACACAGATGGGGAGAGGGCAAACAAAAAAGGGGGCTTCCTTTGTAGCAAGTGGGAACCTTTTCAAAAAGCCATTCATGCAACAAATTGGGGAAAGCTGGACCTCACTGCATCACTATAGGTTCTTGCGTTTTCAATGGCTAACCTATAAGCGCAGACAAATTTATGACTTTCTTCGTGACGGAGCAATAAAAAAATGCGCAGCTGAGAGTTGCAGGATTACAAATGATTATTTTCAGTATTTCGTTTTGGCACATCGATACAAGTTAAGGTCACGCATGCATTGAAACGCTACTGAAAGATTAAAAATGTAATTTAAATGTCTGAGTTCTGCAGTGATTTATCTAATGGATTTGACTGTTCTTATACTTTAAAGTGTTTAAAAAACATACCCTCCCTCTCTTGAAGGCTCTATCTAGTCTTTACCGCTTCACGAGACGTTTCGCTAGAAAGCACCTGTCTTACTTTGCAGTTTGCTCACTTTCTTTCAGTTTATTCTCGCTCTCCCGCAGCGGCTTCTTCCCCCCTTCTACCTTTTCTCCTCCCTTTTGCAATCTGCATAGAGAGACATTTGTCATCATTAGC
Source organism: Labeo catla (assembly GCA_012976165.1). NCBI lineage: Eukaryota > Metazoa > Chordata > Actinopteri > Cypriniformes > Cyprinidae > Labeo > Labeo catla. Next base: position 209,383 of record VONZ01000784.1, on the reverse strand, counting down.
CCAGCTCTGACAGTTGGCACCCAGCACCTCAGATCTCAAGGACTGGCAATTATGAAGCCTTCATCCCTTATTTGGGTTACATGGCCTAATTTCATCATGGGCTTCAACCACCAGCATTTCATTACCCAAGCCCCCCAACCTGGGGAAAAAACGCAGTCTTTTTCTCTCGTTTTCTTTCTCTTTGTTTTCCCCCTCCAGAACCGGCTGTTGAGCGCACGTGCTTCTCAGAATAGGGCGGTATAATTAATTTGAAATGCATCAAGGCATTGTCCTCACCGGGGCTGTTGAGAGGATGTTCTGGTTGAGTATCATCGGGTCAGTGAGCGAATGATTACGGACTCAACCTCTAAACATGGGATGTCTCCAAGACATTAAGATTAATCACAGGGAGCTGAAGAGGTTGGTGTCTTGTGACGGCCGCTTGTTAAAGGTGTTTTACCGAGCTTGGGGTTTGTGTACGCCGCTTGAAAACAAACAGACGAAAATAAATGGATGCGTTTGCTGAATTCAAAATGACGCTTCATGGAAAACTTGCGAAAGTTTAAACAGTTTATAGAAATTTAAAGGGAAAGTTTACCTAAAAATGAAAATTCGAACATTTATTCAACCTTGTGATGTTCTAAACTAATGCCGACAGAATTGCGGAATCCAGTCATAAAAACGGAATGTCTGAATTTTCGGATGAATAAATCAAAAGTAGGTCAGTACACTTAAATCAAAACGTGATATTGACTAGTGTCTGTGAACATTTAGCTGGAAAAATGCTATTTAAATATGAATCCTGCATGTTCTGAGTGTCTGTGTGTGAATGAATGGCGCAGACACGCAGTTTTGTTTACTACGAAGTATTTTCAGCTTCTGTTGCCTCAGCTTCTGTTGCCTCAGTACATGAACATATAAACATAATCTCTAGAACTGTTCTGAGCTGTTCTTCATGAGCATTTTACCGTTTCTTTTAAGAAAATCTTTTGTCATATCATATACACTCTTAAAAATAAAGGTGCTTGAAAAGGATCTTCACAGCGATGCCATAGAAGAACCATTTTTGGTTTCACAAAGAACAATTCAGTCTTTAAAGAACCATCTCTTTCTTACCTTTTTCATAATCTGAAGAACCTTCTTTCACCACAAAGAACCTTTTGTGAAACAGAAAGGTTCTTCAGATGTTAAAGGTTCTTTATGGAGCCAATTAGACAAAAAAAGGTTCTTCTATGGCATCGTGAAGCACCTTTATTTTTAAGAGTGTACAAACAGAAACTTGTAGGTCTTCACAGCAACCCGTCGAAATAAAAGTTTGGTTTAACTCGAAGAAACTGTGACAGAGATATATTACTTAGCGTAATTATAGTACTAATACTAACAATAAAATTATTATTAAAACATTATTTATTAAGGATTATTTACCCAGATTTGTATCTGTAAAAATTTTTATATAAAAATCATTTCATTAGAGATGCTTTTGATTAATAAATTTAATGAAATTTAATTACTGAATTAAAACACAGAATTTGTTTAAAAATGTTTAAAAATGTATTTCTTAAAAAATGTAAATTTTGTTAATCTTTTAATAAATCGCTGTGAAACTGTTTCATGATTTCAATTAATTAAATTAATATTTTTAAATGTAACCAGTCTAGAAATATTAAAATGGAAAAAAATGGAATCCAGAAGAAGTAAAACGGAACAAATGGAATTTGAAAAAAAAAAATAAATAAATAATACGGATTTCACAGGATTTCATACTAAACATATATGGCTTGCTTTCTTCTGCAGAACCAAAAATGAAAGTCAATGGAGTCCAAAACAAATCACGTTCAACGTATGGAGGGGAAAACGCGCACAAATACATTTTTCAAAATATCTTCTTTTGTGTCATACTTGTTGAGAAATGACACAGTTTTCATTTTTGGGTGAACTATCCTTTTAATTCGCCCCACATATGCAGACTAGATGATTTTGTGAATGCACAACATCTCATGAGCTTCTAAGCGTCCACGCCTCGAAAAATCTTCAAATGCGTAAAATTTCAGATTAAAGGACACTGAAATCAAAAGGTCCTTTTTTGAATAAACTAATGAAATCAATGCTAAATCTATGCAAATAAATGCACGTCATTAATCAGAGAAGCTGACAAGCAACGCATATTGCTGTGGGGAGAAAGGGTGATGGCAAAGCTCAAAAAAGTGATTAATTTTCCAACGTTCCTCTCTCTTTCCCTTGCGCTTGAGGGTTACTGTTTTGCTTAAACCTATCTAGTCCACCATACCAAAAAATCCTGCATTTTACGCAGTGGGTTTTGTCCCTAACTGAGAGGAGGCTTCTAATACAGCATGGAAAACAAAACAAATGGAGGGAGAGAATTCAAAGCGTGAGAGGTAGGGGGCTGACAGCCGATAGGCAAGAGAAAATTAACTGGGAGCCCTGCAGTGTGGCCATATTGCCTGGAATAACCAAATTCGCTTCGCAAGAAAACTCAATGACAATTTTGATATCCATTTGCAGGAAGCTGAAAGGGATATGTCATAATAAGTGTCCATCTTGTATAATGCAATCCCCACCAGCGCCGAGCTCCACGCTAATATTGCTTGTCTTAAATGGCAGGGCCTTTAATATGATTTATATTTGACTTCTCCACTCCATTAAGTGCACTCGATAATCTGTGCTTTGACCTAGCGACGCCTTTTGGCTCAGATCCATTTTTGCTATTCTTTTGCCGCTGTCGCAAAATGATGATGGGATCAGTGTAAAGAACTGTCTGTGAATGATGATGAAATAAAGCTGAGCTGACCTCCTTTTGTCACTGAATAATAGGATTATTAATATCAGTGTGGAGAATGACTATTAACTTCAATTAAGACTCTCTAAAGCTCTTGATATATTCAAATCTGCAAATAACTCTCCTGATGCTATTAATATTGGCATACAATGTTCTAGCCACATAAGAGTGCTATCTAATGTTGTCCTGTAATTATTTTTTTTTAACTATTATGCTAGATTATTGATGATACTAATTTAAAACAGTGATGCAAAAAATTCAATGCATTTCATAAATATTAAAATCTTCTTATACACACCTAAAATCAAGAAAATGAATCAAAGAAACAGTAAAAGTCATGTTATATTAAATCAAAATTTTAAAAATATATATATTTTTAGCAATAGCCAACAATACACTGTACGGATCAAAATGAGCGATTTTTCTTTTATGCCAAAAATCATTAAGATAGTAAAGATCATGTTTCATGAAGATATTTTGTCAATGTCCTATCGTAAATATATCAAAACTTAATTTTTGATTAGTAAAATGCATTAAGAACTTCATTTAAAGGTGATTTTCTCAATATTTTGATTCCAGATATTCAAATAGTTGTATCTCGGCCAATATTGTACTATCCTACATCAATAGAAAGCTTATTTATTCAGCTTTTAGATGATGAATAAATCTCAGTTTTAAAAAAACTGACCCTTATGACTGGTTTTGTGGTCCAAGGTCACATATAAAAAGTAATAAAATTTAAAAACGAATTCTTAAAGTATTATGAGTTTTAAAAAATACTGAAATATTTTTTTCCATTTATAATCATTAATTGCAATTTTAAAACTTGAAAAACGTTGACTAAACCTGCAGCAACTGTCAGAGCTTAATTTAACCATCAATTTGTTTAAAAACAATACTATTCTGTGACAGTTAAACATGGTACATGTGTTTGACAAGGGCCTTTATCAGCACGCCTGACCATTTTGACAGGAGAATCGCTCTTCAGAACGAGACGGGAGGGAGAGAGAAAAATGAAGAGATCATTGGCGAGGAAACTCCAGAACAAAGAGGCCTTCAACGAGCTAAACGTTTCCTGGGTCATATGCTCGTCCAAAAAGGGGCGGAAGCCCGAGTCATTGTATTGATTTACACGATCGAGCATCCCATTCGCTGGGTCTGAAATAGCACCCATACTGTTGTCACATCCTCATATATCACAGCAAAGCCTGTGGATAGTGTGTTATGGTCACGGAGACACACAGATCGCAATGTTGTGCAGACGCGGAGTGCGTGAGACGAGAGGGGGTTCGAGGTCAAGGGGGATCTGAAGTGCCTCCAGGTCACACTTAACAGGACACTTGAGTTACTTGATTGGTTTGTATTCAAATGATTTAAGATGCAGCACAAACGTTTCCAATACTTAACAGTTCTTGTTCATTTTTTTTAAAAGTGTGTTTGTAAAATCAAACACTTCCTGCATCCGTTCCATTTTAGAAAGTACATTGCAATAGGCTACTTTCCAATACCAAGTGTAAAAGTCTAAATGGTGTTAAAATATTAACAGGAGCTAATCCGGGATGAAATTATGCCAGATACTATAACGCCGTACTGCTATTTACTGTAACACACTGGCAAACAATAGACAAGCAACTGATTCAGACATACAAAAGCAGCGCTGAACACATCAGAGCATGAACCAGCGAAGGGAGGGAGACCGTCTGATCTGATATGGTTGGGTACCTGCCATGTAATGTGTGTGTGTGTGTGTGTGTGTGTGTGTGCATGAGAGAGAGAGAGGTGGTTGAGGTAGAAAGCAGGGTTAAACAGAAAGCACAAAAAAATCTGAGTGTAACAAAGTGTCAGTATAAAAGTATTTTTCTCCTTTTCTCATGTGTCAAATCACCCCACAAAAAAATCTCATAGGTTTTTTGTCACCTAATGCATGTAAAACAGTCCAGATTTAAATGAATCTAAATCAAGTTATGCATGCTTAAAAAAAAGTAACAATAATAATAAAATATTTGCTTTAAATATAGTGTTACACTTATCCCTGCCAAAGGCCCAAACAGCTTTCACCTTGCTTTCATTTCATGACAGAGACGAAGGCGAACTGATAAGTGTGTGATCTCTGCCTGCAAACAGCAGAGCTCTATTAATTATGGTTGGCAAAATCATCCGGGCAGAAGGAGCCAAGCCGACTACAGTGAGGTTTGGAGCCAACAGACCGTGATGCCTGAGTACAGTGACCTATAACAATCTGCTCTATACTTGCGTATAGATATATCTACAACATGTATATCAATATATATGTTAGTCTATATTTATTAAAACATTCAAACTAGTCTCCGATTTTTTTTTTTTTGGAAGTGAATAAGTGCGATACGCGCCGCGTCATGTGATGGTGAGGATTTAGAGAAAAGGGCACGAAACATCTTGTCATGTAGCCACGAGGTGTTCTCGTTGTTTGTTATTTGATTTGTAATATTTAATACCGCCAGAAGGTGTTTCTGCATTTCGCGCAATGCTACACAACTTTTTCTAGAGAACAACAAGATCTACACTTTTCTAATAGCCTTGAAATAGCGTTTAAATATTTCCTGACGAATGCATTTGAAATTTTGTACGTTTAATCTTCTGAAACAAAAAATTAGGAATAAAAAGAAAATGCGGGTACGTTGTAAAAGCCTGTGGTTTTGAAAGAACGCTCCAAAACGTTGTAGGCTAATTAAAACTGTCCAAAAAAATGTCCAAAGAATTGGACACTGAACAAGAACAGAAAAGTGCATTTATAGAAATTAATTTGAAACAATAAACGAAGTTAAGATTAATAAGATCATATTTTTCCTTCCATCGAACAAATAAAGAACTAATTTAAATTAAAAACATTAAAGAACTGTCTTGAAAGACTAATTAAAACGATCAAAAAGACGCTTCTCCTGTTCAGTTTGCTACAGCACTTCGGAATGCCTTATCTCTTATGCAAAAAGTAAAACTTTAAACAATACTATTTTTATATAATTAAAATTTAAATAACTAATTAGACACAAAACGCGAAAGAATTTTAAATAGGCTATGCTAGGAAAAACGCCTTGGCGCACATTGTTTAAAATATAAAGGCCTTCATCTTCATTTAACAATGAACTTCACAAACATTTAACCTAATCATTTTTATATACTATTTTAAGCAAGACGACGACGACACAACTAATCTAAATTAACCTAATGCTTCATTTGCTCTCCTGTAAGAAAACAAATAACACGGATTAATGTTTGAAATATTTAAAATGAAACAAAAGATTCCGGCGTTCGGTACTCGAGTCATGTTTACCATTATATCCATTACCACTATTATACTGCAAAATAATTAAAATACTATCTCTATTAGCATAATATAGAAAGCGAGTTTTAAATAACATACACTATGAGGAAATATAACGATACGTAGAAATATAATTTCAAATGTAGACATACAAACACTGAAAATAGCATCTCGTGGAAAAAATATACTACAACACAGAAAGAAAAATCGAATTAACAGGTTACCGAAAAACATTATGCATGTAAATCTAGAGAAAATTAAAAAAAAAATACAAACGATATTTGCGTCAACTTAAAATACGGATTTTAAAACGATTATGAAATGAAACTCTCAAAAATATATATCAAACTAAACATCCAAAATATTCTATTCTCAAACTTATGAAATTACATTATTTCTGATAAAAAGAAAATAAACATTAACAGATATACTATATATATATAAAAAGAATAGTAGGAAAAGCCCATATGTATCGCGAATAAACCTGTATCTTCTCCCTCCAAAGTGTAGGTGTGTTTCCACCAGACGATTTGGTTGTGTATAAAAGCGGAGGATTAATTTGTCGTCAATAAACTGAAGGCTGTGACGACTCGAGCCGCGATTGGACGAGCTCCTCTCAATCCCTCCCTTTATAATTTCACAGGAGTGAGTTCGGAGTCTTAAACACACCAACACAGCTAGGACACACACTTAAGAGCACCCTGCACTTTCCAACCCTTGTTGCAAAGAGAGAAAAGACACCGCAAGTGGATACAAGAGGTTTGCTGAACTACTGATCCGTGCGTATGGACTTTTAATTGCCGAATTAAGCAAGGGGTTTGACTTTTTTTTGTTGGTTGCAATTGAAACAGAAGCTGATGATTTAACTGCCCGATTGTGTGCATGTGCTCCACGCACAAATAAAAAGCTATTTTTTTTACTTCATAAACCCCTTTTTTTCCTCTGAATAGTCCACTTTCTTCTCTAAAATTGGCTCCTGTACAAACAGCCGCGTTGGATCCCTCGGGTTACTGCGAGACTCCGGTGTACAACCCGGATCTCTGTCCAAATATGATCGCCGCCCAGGCCAAGCTGGTGTATCATCTCAATAAATACTACAACGAAAAATGCCAGTCTCGGAAAGCGGCCATCTCCAAGACCATCCGGGAGGTGTGCAAGGTGGTCTCAGATGTCCTGAAGGAGGTGGAGGTCCAGGAGCCCCGCTTTATCAGCTCCTTGAACGAAATGGATAACCGCTTCGAGGGGCTCGAGGTCATCTCCCCGACAGAATTCGAGGTGGTCCTGTATCTGAACCAGATGGGGGTCTTCAACTTCGTGGACGACGGCTCTCTGCCTGGCTGCGCCGTGCTCAAGCTAAGCGACGGGCGGAAGAGAAGCATGTCCCTCTGGGTCGAGTTCATCACGGCTTCGGGATACCTGTCCGCCCGCAAGATCCGCTCCAGGTTCCAGACGCTCGTGGCGCAGGCGGTGGATAAGTGCAGCTATAGGGACGTGGTTAAAATGGTCGCGGACACCAGCGAGGTGAAATTACGCATCAGAGACCGATATGTGGTTCAGATCACGCCCGCGTTCAAGTGCACCGGCATATGGCCGCGCAGCGCTGCCCACTGGCCGCTGCCGCACATCCCGTGGCCTGGTCCGAACAGGGTGGCCGAAGTCAAAGCCGAGGGCTTCAATCTCTTATCGAAGGAGTGTTACTCGTTGAACGGGAAGCAGAGCTCGGCGGAGAGCGATGCCTGGGTGTTGCAGTTCGCCGAAGCGGAGAACCGACTGCTCCTGGGAGGGTGCAGGAAGAAATGCCTGTCCCTGCTCAAGACGTTGCGCGACCGTCACCTTGAACTACCCGGGCAGCCTCTCAACAACTACCACATGAAAACTCTTGTGTCTTACGAGTGCGAGAAACACCCGCGCGAGTCGGACTGGGACGAGAACTGCCTCGGGGATCGACTGAACGGGATTTTATTGCAGCTCATTTCGTGCTTGCAGTGCAGGAGATGCCCCCATTATTTTCTGCCAAACCTAGACCTTTTCCAAGGAAAGCCACATTCGGCACTCGAAAACGCCGCCAAACAGACTTGGCGACTGGCGAGAGAAATTCTAACCAACCCTAAAAGCCTGGAGAAACTCTGAGGTAAAAAATAAACGGCATGTTTGTGAATAGGAGGTCTGACTGATCAAAGTTCTGAGGCCTAGACGATGCTAATCAGGAACTCTTCCACAAAATGGTCACTGTTGAAACCACCCCACGCTGTTTTTGTTGTAAAAATATTTTAGAGAGCTCCGCTTAAAAATACTTCACATGACATTCATTTGTCTCGAGGAAGGAGCAAATTGTATCAACAATCAAAATGAATGGTTACCTGTCAGTATTACTGTTTCTTTCTTTTCTTTTTACGAGCCCTGCCCAACAACACGTTTTACCTAAAAGCTTTCGAAACGAAGCTACGTGACAGAATCCAACTTGTACATTTTTTACTGTAAATAGACACATTTGTAGATTGTGAATCCGGTGGTCTGCAGTTGTGAATGTTGTTCTGTGACACGTAAATAGAAGTATAATTTCACCTGTTTTAACATTCGCCTGGATTATTTCTGAAGAGAGAAAGAAGAAGAAAAAAACATTTAGACCTGCATCAGCGATTTAATCTATTGTCAATGGCAAATCTCTAAAGTTTACATTTTGATGGTACTATTTGTTACGTTCCTAAACATTCCATACGCATACTTGAATTCTTATTTAAAGTATATTCGACCGTTTTTGTTTGTACCTTGCTTACATGATAAAAGGCTGAAATTGAGAATATATATATGAAAAAAATATACCTGAAAATAATGCACTTGAAATACACTGGAATATAACATTTTGTGATTTGATTTTTTTTATATCTGTCTCTGAGTTTATTTAAAGAGTTAATAAAAACAAATTAATATTTGTGTCCAAATAATGATTCATGATGCATAAATACTGCAGTGCAAGAATAGGCACGATTTTTGGGGATGTTTAAGCATCTGGATCTTCGGCATAAAAATGACACGATTCAGCCTGGTTCTTATAAAATAAAAAAGCGGGGAAAACACCAAAACAGAAAATAAGAACACATTTCTTCTTGTGAACAGTGACTGTTGAGAGAAGGACAAAGATGAACTGAAACATAGATTGCAGGAATGTGTGGCTTAACGATAAAATTCTTTCATGACAGTTTTACACATCAGAAATGCACCCCTTCATTTATAAACGTTAACATAATTTCATTTTAACCTACAACTTTTTAGACTAGCCTATATTTCCTTCACTCAGTGTTATTTCGTGTAATTCTCGACAGATGTGAGGACTGCCGAATTACGCGATTATTTTAAAGGCGTGAGCTTTTTAATTTTACAAAGGCTATATTTGTACATTAATCGTCATTCTAAATGATATTTTGTCATGAATGCAGGTCTAGTGAAAACTACATTTATTCTAAGCCTTTTTAAAAACAAAACCAAGATTGGTCTTTGTGCGTGGCCTCATGGGGCATTCAAGGATTGGGCCTTGATTTAAAAAATATTTATTTTTAACGTTAAAAAAAAATTGACGGCATTAATAAAGCTGTAAAATGACTAACTAATTTATGGTATTTTATTTTATTCCATGTCACTAGAAATGCAATTCTGCTTTGTATTTTCATTCGCTTACAAATACATAACACAAATGAAACCTACTTTGGCATCAATGCGTCTGAAGGCTGGGTCATCTTCGTCCACTTCAAAATAGATTTCCGTGGTAGTAATAGAGAGAGTCCCACGAGCTACAGTGACCGGGGCAATAAGCTGGGCCGGGGTGCTCAAAACAACAGGGCCTAAAACAAGGAAATAGATTTTATTTTCACAGGGGAAAATACATGCGAATTGTCACAAGCAAAAGATGCGTAATGCAAGTTAGCAGCTGGTGTATTTATACACACCCATACACACACATTAAACAATTTGTGACATTTCTTCAGAATGTATTTGTAATAGTTTTTCAAGGTTTTCTTTTTGAATACATTTTTGTAGACTTGGACATGACGGTGGTCTAAAGATTTTACGCACTGGCGTGATTTTGCATGTCATGAGAAGTAAATTGTACGTAGTCTATTCAAAATAGTTGATTTTCACCAAAAATAATTTAGCTTAGTAAAATGTTTTAGTAATATTTTCTTCTAATCTAATCAAAAGGTAAATACAATGCAGTTTTACACAGACATGCGCATAAAAAGGAAATGGGGATTATATGTAAATTGTTATAGCGAATAATTCCAGCAATTACACGAACAGTCCTCTAAACTGAAGCATTGGCTAGGCCTATATGAAATTAGGCTATATGAAGAAAAAAATCCCTTCGATAATTTTAATAGGTGAGATTTTCTATGAGGCCTAACGGCAATAATTTCACAGTCACTTTCTTTCATTATTTTGCTACAAAACAAGTCTTATGTGAGTGATACGCATTTATGCGCTTCCTAATCAAATCAGTCGTTGAAATTCCCCTTTGATGATATGGAACCTGTAAAATTGACCTTACAAATATTATTAAAATATTTACAGACATTTTGACCTCCGGTCAGATGATCGCAAGTGCGCGGGAGCGCGCTCTCTCTCTCTCTCTCTAATTTTTTCTTCTTTGACCAGTCCTCTGGCTTTTATTAGTTCACCCTTGTAGCAGCCCACGGGTCCGTCCTGGAAGTGAGGAGAGGCTCTTGAAATTGGGATATTTATCGATCCCCCTGAACTCCAAAGAGCCACTTTAACGTCTCATCAATCTTAATCTGCTCTCCTCGGCCAATTATGCCCGATACTGTTGCAAGATTACATGTGGATTTGGGTTTCAATTCCCAGAGCACTCCTTCACTGCTCTCCCCGACCGCTCGTAGAAACCAAAGCCGCTCTGCCTCCTTTTGTACCAGCTATAACATCCGCCATTGCACTTTCCAGCATATATTAGGCTACAAACGCGATCAGTTTTCAATTAAGTATATTATATTATGATAAAAACAATTTGTGTAGCAACAAAGCACTTTACATGGCAGACATATTAGCCTGAAATAAACGATACGCGTGTATGCTTACCATACGTTTTTAGGCGAAACAGATGAACACACACAAATAAATGTTTTTGAGTAGACTTTGAATAAAATTCCAGTAGCCGAGGAATAAAACCATACGTAGGCTATCTTTTTATTGTTGGCGCCAATTCAACACCTATTAATACAACCAACTACAAATATTATGTTGTTACCAGAGTAGGAATAAGAATTAAACCCATTTTCATCACATCTCAATTTATGTTGAACGAATAAACATTTTGCATGATCGCAAATAATTCAATAAGGCAACATGGCTTCACCTGTGAAAAGCTAGCGAACCCTTTAATCCGAATCAAGGCCCTCTCATGTAGACTAACACGTTTAATAGAGAAAGAGGCAATTGTAACGTGGCCTAGAGGGACACTTGTGAATCCAGACGATACAGCATTAATCCATCTCGCAGAGAGGATTAACGCTAAAGCCTCAAGAGACCTTTAAAAAATTGGGATCAAACAAAAATACGTTCATATTACATAATAAGAGCGACCAGGTTTCACATATGACATGTAATCTCATCTGCCGCTGGGACTGCACCATTTCTCGACTGTTTTAACACTCAATGAACGACATTTAGGCCTGTCTATGTTTCTTATAAAGGTTAGCTATAGACCTACTATGCTATACTATAGTATAGTATAATTATACGACACCCAAAAATATGAAATAGTAAATTAAAATACTAAAATAAATAAAAACGACTGTTATTTGTCATTTTTCCCGTTAAGCCTATTTGATTAATTTGTGTTGCTAATGTTCTAGTGATGTCGGCTAGTGTTGATCTCGGAGAACTAGTGAGGATTAGCAGATTAGCATGTTGGAATGAAACAGGTGCAGTTGTACTCAGCAAATCTGAGCTGTATGCAGTCGGCCTTGCCGCTCTGTCCTGACGTCAGCTGTTAAACAGACTGCTTCGCGCTATCGACTGTGATGTCACTGGAGTGTGGCGAGACAAAGGCATGCTGGGAAAATAGATGATTGTTTTCTCTCTCTGTCTCTGTCACTACAGGGGCCCTAATACGAATTATATGAAAATAAGACAATTATCTGTTTGATCAGAGTGCAAACGTACATATGAAATATGTTAAAACGCAACACATACACATACTCATTACAATTTTTGTGTGAAAGAGAGTAAGTATGAGAGAGGGAGAAAGTGCGTGTGTGTGACAGAAAGAACGAAAGAAAGAAAATAAAAAGAGAATCATTCAGTATATCTCTTTCACATCACACCTATTCTGTCCATGTTTAGCTGTGGGTGTAAATACACTCATGACAACTCCTGTACTCTGATTGGCTGCAGTCTAACTGAGCCCTTCCCACTGGCTGTGAGAAGGCTGTTGTTGATTGGCCTGTTGTTTACACTGTGCTCATTAGCACTAGCATTAGCGTGTAGGCCCGCTGTCAAAATAGAAACAGCACACACACAGCATACTGACACAGATGGCACTGCTGCCCTTGTGGCGAAGATACACAATTCAGATAACAGATCAACTATAACAAAACAAACACCCAGTACAGGCAACATGCATAAACACAATTGAAAACTAAATGTCGAGCAGATAAATAGGCCACATGGTAAGCCTACCTTCAATGAGTTATACTGAATAAAACAAATTAGGGTTTTGTCATCCATGACTAGTGCACAAACTTACAGTGGCATGTGACTGAAGGTTTACAAGTTTACAATAATCAGTACTGTAAAGTACTGCAGCATCTCATTTTAAATGCTGAAAACACAAAATCAGTGCATTTCATGCTTTATATTAATTTTGATGGTGTTCATGTGACCTATCAGGAATTTACAGTATAAGCTGTGCCAGGATTTATGATTAATTGCATTCCAGTAAAATTACTTTTAACTTAGATGGAAGAAAAAGAACAGCAGCAACACCAGTCTGCATTCCTGGATTCTGAGTTGGCTAATGTTGGTGGGAACATATTAGAGGAAATTCAGGCAATCCTGATTTAGAGCTGATGAATGAATTCCTACAGAGTTAAAAAAGTAGAATGGCATACAGAACTGTTGGAGAGTTTGGACATGTTGAACGCTGGGAGCTTTAAGACACATGATAAGCTATGCACAGAGGACTGAGCATTACACTTCAGATAGCAAGGAAAATAAATAGATAAATTAGGGCATTGGCTTTCCTACAGACACATAAATATCTCACCACTCATTTTTAACCTTCATTGACTAATGAAGGTCTGCGAAGCGAGCGGGGGCATTGATTATTCAGGGTGTTATTAATAACATGTCTGCTGCACATTCACAATACATATATCATATATAACATCTTCCAATGTAGAGCAGATAAAAATGTACCAGGTTAACAAAGCACAGCTAACACTGAGAGGACAGCTAGTCAGTAGTAATTCAGCTGCAGAGAATAATGGAATTCAAGTGATTAAAAAAAATCTAAAAATAAGAATAGGGATTAGACAACATTAGTTGCAAAGGGGAAAAAAATCAGATTATCTTCCAAATATTAAAAATAACGTTTGATTCAGCAGATGAAATTTTGGAAAGGTCTGTAAATATAAATAATTTACTTATCTATACTGATCTTGATTGTGTTGGATTGTTAGTTAGAATCATATTTGATTTAATTCTATAATATTTATATTTAAAATAATTTGATTTAATTTAATATGAGTGGTTCTGCAATATTAATCTCTCTTAAAATAGCCAAACTTGCCTCTGGAAATAAAAACCCGGGGACAGAAACTTGCTGTGAGGAAAAAAAGAAGAAGAGAAAGACATTTTTAAAATAACGTTATAGTATAGACTTAAAAAATAAATAAATATACATTCAGCAGAAAAAAAAAAAAATGTAACACTGTCCAGAGCAATACTTAACCCTGCCAGACATACTGCCAGAAAAACATAAACACAGTCCTAATGCAAAGTAACCACGCTAACTACACTGGTCTGCCTCTAGAGTGACAGGTAAGATATATTTATATATCTGTTCTATGTCAAATACTGTCATTCTGACAAAATGCCATGCTTAAGCGATATATAAATAAATAAATGCTACCCAATGTGGATTTATGCGGACATTCAGATGAAGTGCTTATGGCAGGACGTCTCTGTACAGGTAAACCTACAGGTATGCGTGAATATGATTTTAGAGTTTCATTAATATAACAAATTGTGTCTAAAATGGTCCATCCAAACCCATGTAGCACATAGAACTTTTAAATTGAAGTACTGAAGGAAAGCGTCATGTCATGACTTAACTTATGCATGCTGAATGGAAAACCATCTCTATACAGATTGCATTGTGTATAGATTGACTCACCTGCCAAGTTGTCCACCTCTTTCTCCTGCAGCAGACTGACAGCGTCATCATCCCCCTCCAGCATCAGCTCCGTCTCGGGATTCTGGTTTACCACCGTCTGGCCGCGGAAGCCCTTCCTCCCTCTCAGTGCCTCGTCTTCCTCAGGGCCTGTAGACAGGCAATATGTGTACTTATGTGACCACAAGTCATAAAAATAACACTGTGTAGTTTATCATACATGCATATGTTGTGTGATTTCTTGTCAAGGTCCTTGTGTATCTTTCAATGAATATTAGAAATATGTGACCCTGGACCACAAACACAGTCATAAGGGTGAATTTTTTTTTAAATATACATAAAAATACATAATCTGATAGAGGAATAAATAAGCTTTCCATTAGTAGTTTGTTAGGATAGGACAATGTTTGAGATAAAACTATTTGGAATTTAAACACTGAGAAGATCACCTTGTCCAAATGAAGTTCTTCAAAAATTAAGTTTTGATGCATTTACGGTAGGAAATTTACAAAATATCTTCATGGAACATGATCTTTACATAAAGTCCTAATGATTTTTGGCATAAAAGAAAAATCAATAATCTTAACCCATACAGTGTATTTTTGGCTATTGCTACAAATATACCTGTGCTACTTAAAACTGGTTTTGTGGTCCAGGGTCACACATTTAAGTCAATGGAAAATCAATAAGCCATGACAGATAAATAGATTATGGTTGCCAAACAATGCAGGAACTTGGTTTATTTTTTTAAAGACCCGTTCACACCAAAAACAACAACGATAAGGATACCTGTAACCGGGGGTGCATGTAAGTTTTTCACTGTGGTTTCGAATAAGACCACCTTGAGATTTGGTGCTCACACTGAACACCACAAAATATAACTTTAAAAAACTAAATAATTAAAAATAGCAGTATTAGTATTATTGCACTTTATTTAGTTTATTTTTAAATAAATAAAATAATAAACAAAATAATATAATAGTGATAATACTATTATATTTTAAAATTAAAAATGAGTAGTAAGTAAAAATACAATTATTTTATAGTAAACGCTACATCATACATACATATATATATATATACACATATATATATATATATTATTATTATCATTTTAATAAAATCATAAAATCAGCACGCTTTTATTTTGGCGGGTTGCCTGCGCATTCGGTGTTGATTTTAGCACTGCCTAGTGAATTGATGCCGAGAGACCAGATAAAATGCATCTTTTCTATGTTAATCGGAGTTTTTGCCGAATCCAGACACCACGGCGACAGGACAAGTTTCTATTTTTAGAAACGGTTTCTATTTCTGCGACGAAATTGTTCAATAAATTTATTCAATGTTAAAACTGTCAAATGCAAGTTTGAATATCATTTGCGTGACTTTTACCAACAAGTGTAGTTCATAACAAAGAAAGTATTAGTCACAGTATGTACTATTTAATAATGTAAAAAAGTTTAATATTTATTAGCCATGTAGCTGCCAGTGCAGTGCATTTCTTGCTTCTGATTGGCTGTGATATCTGAGCGATTTTGTCGCGTCGCGTCAGGTGTGGACAGTCAAATTGCTTGTTGTTGGAATATTTTCTCGTCGCGTCTGGTCAGGTCACGGTGTGAAGCGCGTCAGTGAATGTTTTGTGTAGCCTAGATTTATACTTTCATCTCGAATGGCAGTCTTGTCCACCTTGGAGCTCTAGCTCCCCCTCTCTGGAGGTAATGGGTGGACACCTAACCACACCCTACCCCTACCCCTACCCTATCCTTAACATTAGGGCTGTCAAACGATACCGGGTTCGGTACTTTCGGTACTGGGATTTTAAAAACGTCCATTTCCCGCTCACATTTGAGCGCTGTTGAGCCGATTTTTAAACATCGCTGATTGGCCATAGTGTTTACGCGCTCAACAGACATGACTGTGATTGGATACAATGATATGCGCAAATAAGCACAACGGGAGCGTCTGAAAGCTACGTGTGTCAGCGGATCCCTAATATATCTGCATATAGGCGGATCCGCTGACAGACGCGGCTTTCAAACGTTCCCGTTGTGCTTATTTATGAGCGCTCGGTGAGGAGCGTGAAACGCTTATCATTGTAGCTAATCACAGTCATGTCTGTTGAGCGCGTGAACACTATGGCCAATCAGCGATGTTTAAAAAAAACCGGCTCAACAGCGCTCAAATGTGAGCGGGAAATGGACGTTTTTAAAATTTCAGTATGGAAAGTACCGAACCCGGTACCGTTTGACAGCCCTACTAAACATAACTCCACCCATTAGTTCACACAGAGGTGGAGCTGGAGGCCATTTGGCTCTGCAGTGAGCAGTACTTGCCTTTTTCTTTCCCAAAGAGTGGGCGCGGCCCTTTGTAAATTTTATGGGTTTGGCTTCCCGTCTCATCCATATCCAGCGATTTTTAGCTGTACAAAACAGCTTGATGTTGCAAACTGGTGTGTAATACCATATTATTTTAATGTTTTATATTAATAATATTGCAAAGAGTAATACGTTTTTTTTCACATTGCGTTGTTGTGTCACATCTGGTGTGGACAGCCAAAATGCTTGTCGCTGGTATCTTGTCGTGTCTGGTTAGGACATGGTATGAAGCGCGTCAGTGAATTTTTTGCGTAGCCTAGATATACGCTTTCATTTCGAATAGAAATATTATACAGTATTACAGTTTGTCGATCAAAAATGATGATTGTGCATTAACAGCTGTCAACTGTGTCTGTACACAAATTCAGACTGATAAGAAAACACTACATATCTTGCGATAGGAATAAACTATCCAGCATGAGTATCAGCAATGATGTCAAAATTTGTACAACTGTTTATTTCAAAATTCTGACTGGAACCACCAGGCAAACTATTATGTTTTACTCTTTTGTTTATTTGATACAGTTTAAGACACTTTAATTCTCCCTTAAAGAGACTCATGATAAAGCATGTGTAGACCTGTCTACATTTCCAAGTTCATTAGGCATAATGAAATCTGCTCTCTAAATCCGGACGAGAACGAGATTGAACCGACAGCGCAATTAAGCGACTGCAGATAACACCAAAGCCTTATCAGAGGGAAAAAGAAAAATGATCCAAAAAAGTGTGCAGCCGCTTTAGTATCGAACAAAAAAAAATTCATTCATCAGCTTTAATTACTAAATAAAAGAGAGAAAATGGCAGTCAGGCCTGACACATGTCACTGCACACTGGATTCGTCTTGTATAAGGTCAGATTTGCCTGACACACCAGAACAGAGAGATTTTGTGCAAAAAAAGCAAATAAGAAACGCTTATCAGAAATAGAAAGTGTCTGACACTCCTTTGACATGTTTCTTTTCAGTGCAGTGTTTAAAATGTTCCCTACACTCCCGTGGGGTTCATGTACCTTGTCTCAAAGCGGTCACGTTCGAATGTTGTCAACACCACTACACAGACGAAGAAGGAAAAAGAGAAGGAGAGAGAGGAGAAAAAAAATAAAATAACATAGCGGGCTTCCTGCTCTGTCTCATATCTCAGGAGCTTTCATCAGAGCCGAGGAAGAAGTGGGACCGCTTTTCGGAAATAGGGAGCGTGTAACATTTAGAGGCACAGAGCCAGCTAGCGGTCATGGATCAAAGCAGACAGAGGGAAACTTAAGACCGTAATTCTGTAAACCGTCATTACGCCTGCATTAAAGCAAAGAGAGCTGATGGAGCTGAGCTCCAGTCTTGACTGGCAAGATAAAGCTTAGGACCTCAGTGCAATGCAGACAAAATAAACCAGGCGGATTTTGACAAGAAAATGATCCTGAGCAAATGGAGAGACTTTGAAGGGGAAAAAGTGAGTTAAAAAAGTATTTAGCTTTAGGTTGTTTTACACAAGAAGGCCACAAGAAAGAAAACAAACCTGTGTGGACATAAATTCTCAGCGGATTTGGTCACTGCATATCGTCAGTTGCTGTATTTGTTGCTAACTTCTAGAAATTCCTAGTTTTGGTAGCCCCTAGTAACAGCTACAAACATCACTGGTGATAATACATCATTCCATGTTCACACTGAATCAATTTTATATCATTAATAATGAATATTCAATGTGAACATGAGCTACAAACATCATTTTTCAGTATTAAATAATGAAACATTTCTGAAAATGTACCCATCATGGACAAGTTTGTTTCTCATTTCTTCACTGGAACATATTTTGAAAAATTTAGCATTGTGTCACTTCGTCACGTATGGATCCTCTGCAGTAAATGGATGCCAGCTAGAATGAGTCAAAAGAGCTGATAAAAGCATTGCAAAAATCCACACCACAACTGCATTTCATCAATTAATGTCTTGTGAAGTAAAAAAGCTGCATGTTTATTATAAAAAAGAATAATAAAATATGGATCCTCTGTAGTGAATGGGTGCCGTCAGAATGAGAATCCAAACAGCTGATAAAAGCAAAGCAAAAATCCACAACACAACTCCAGTTCATCAATTAATGTCTTGTTAAGTAAAATGCTGCATGTTCATCAATAAAAAAATAAAATATGGATCCTCTGCAGTAAATGGGTGCCGTCAGAATGAGTGTCCACACAGCTGATAAAAGCATTGCAAAAATCCACAACACAACTCCAGTTTATCAATTAATGTCTTGTGACAAAAAGCTGCATGTTCGTTAATAAAAAAATTCAAAAATAAAATATGGATCCTCTGCAGTAAATGGGTGCCGTCAGAATGAGAGTCCAAACAGCTGATAAAAGCATTGCAAAAATCCACAACACAACTCCAGTTTATCAATTAATGTCTTGTGACATAAAAGCTGCATGTTTGTTAATAAAAAAATAAAATATGGATCCTCTGCGGTAAATGGGTGCCGTCAGAATGAGAGTCCAAACAGCTGATAAAAGCATCGCAAAAATACACAACACAACTCCAGTTCAGCAATTAATGTGTTGAGAAGTATATAGCCATGCTTATTATTAAAAATAAATAAAATATGGATCCTCTGCAGTTAATGGGTGCAGTCAGAATGAGAGTTCAAACAGCTGATAAAAGCAATGCAAAAATTTACAACACAACTCCAATTCATCGGTTCATGCCTTGAAAACTAATGAGCTGCATATTTATATATATATATATATATATATAAAGAATATCAAAATATGGATCCTCTGCAGTGAATGGGTGCCATCAGAATGACAGTCCAAACAGCTGATAAAAGCACCGCAAGAAATCACAACACAACTCCAAGTTCATCAATTAATATCTTGTGAAGTGAAAACCTGCAAGGTATTATTAAAAAAAAATTAAACCATCACTTCTAGTCAGAGTACAAGTCCATAATCTATAATAACACTGCATTCTCACAAAAAACTTTTAGCTGGAAAAAATGGTTTAAAGATGTATATCTTTTAATGATCGATATGTTTATTAGAAACACACAGCATTTCATTTCATCATTAACTGATGAACGGGAGTTGTGTTGCAGAGGACCCATTGGTGAGCAAATGATATAATGGTAATTTTTTCCAAATCTGTTCTGATAAAGAAACAAACTCATCTACATCTTGGATGGGCTAAGGGTGAGTACATTTTTGGGTGAACTATTCCTTTAAATGTTTGCCAACAGTACTGAACACTCTACATAGGTAGCAACTCTGTGCATCATATTCAGTTCAATAAACAGTGGTAGAGGCTAAACACGTGAGGTGGGCTACGTGCCCGTCACTATGTAGCACACAATAATATTAGGTTAAATAGTGTGTGTTTTAATTCAACAAAGTACTGTATATTTACATTTCTCTTGCTTCGTCTGCCATCTTGGATACCTTTTTTTAAATCCAAACACACTGTAATGCAGTTTGGCATCATCTTCTGTGCAAAAAATACATGTGGCGCTGCCAAGTTAGGAAGTTGGCTATAATTATGTTTCTACCTTTTGGAACATCCTTCACATCATGAATCTTGCCTACAAAAGCTCACTAGGTTCTGGAACACAGTGATACATGTTCCTGTTTTGAGCAATGACACCGGTGCAGAAGCTTCCTGTTTTTTCTCTTAAATGGCAAGCCTTTGATAGAAAGCCTACATGGTCACATATACAAGATATCTAGTAACAGAGCCGATCATTTGTCAGTCTTAGGAATGGGGCTTGATGGGAACTCGAGATCGCCGCAACTCAGACTCGAAAGAAGCCCTCGCTTGTATTGTCAACCACCTCGTTTATCGGCACCCCTGAAGCTCGCTCACTGGACTCCTGTGAGCCATCACGGCCAACAGTGAGGCTATTCAAGCCCAGCATGGCTCACCCGCTCTGCCATCAGAGGGTTTATGTTACCCAGGGCACAAATTTGGCATGACACAGCAGGGTTGAGAAAGACCAGGTGATGGCTGGACTGCCAGTCGTTGCGGGACTTGAATGATGTTCTTCGCTAAAAGCTTGGATCGGATCCATACAGCTGGGGGACGGCGAACTGTCATTGACTGACTGACATACGTGTAGAATAACAAACAAATCAAAATGTGCTGAAGTAGTAGGTGTAGCTCTAAACTTGTATCCAATGTCTAGCACAATATGATGAAAACCAAATATTTGAAGTGGGCTCAAAATAGCTCCTTCAGCGGTGCAAAACTGTTACTTGATGAACTCGAGGAGAGCTTGGGGTTTTAAAGCTTTCGAAAAAAGGAAAGAAGAGAAATCCTAGTTTGCAATTCAGTTCTGTCATTCCATCACTGTGTGACTTCTTCAACACACTGATCTCTTTACTTGGCCTTTTTCTTTCAAAAGTCACATCAAACGAAAAACTGCACGGTGCTTGTGGCAAAAGGAATTTTACAGTTTGTGAGAGCAGCTCCCAAGGTGGAAATATTTAAGTGCTCAGTAGTTTTACTGTTTCAGATGAGCTTCAAATAGGCCTTCATTTGGTTGGTTATTGTTGCTCAGAGTCCATGTTTTATTTATGGCAGGAACTCTAGAGTATTTGCCTTGCACTTTTATTGCCCCACTTGAGTCATGCGCACTTGTAGCCTTAAACGAAGGAGCCAAAAAATTAGGGAAAATAAAAAAAATGACATAATATTCCATTTAGGCAGTAATTGCATCTGATGTATCTTTCCATTCTGGGATTGACAGATGAGATGCCTTTTGTAAAAATACACAATGTAGTAAGACGGAAAAAGGGACTGCGGGACGTGTAGATGTACGTCTCTCCAGTTGACTGTTATATAATAACTCAAACAAAATGTTGCACGTGTGCCATAAGTGCATTCGTGCACAAACAATGTGGCAAAGTGGGCTTGGTGTGCTCGTCGATCAAACGCCAGGAATTCTGCAGTCAGCTCTGGAAAAAGAAACCCAACTTCGTAAAGTGAAACCGGAGACCCATGCAAAGTTTTTGTTATGGTTTTACTCATGTGAGAAGCATTTGGTATCACACATACAGACCCAATATGGCTGATTACAAGGCCCACATGGAATCTATATGCACAGAATTTCACAGACAGCTCAGCTGATTTAGAATTAGATCGCCTGTGTGTTTAAATATTTGGGCTAATTTGATTAGGCTTTCACATGCTAATTAAAGGAATATTCCAGGTTCAATACAATTTTTTCATTTTAATGTTTCATTTTATGTTGTTCCAAACCCGTAAGGCTTTCGTTCATCTGCAGAACACAAATTAAGATATTTTTGATGGAATCCGAGAGCTTTCTGACCCTGCATAGACAGCAATGCAACTGACACATTCAAGGCCCAGAAAGGTAGTAAGGATGTTAAAATAGTCCTTGTGACATCAGTGGTTCAACTGTAATTTTATGAAACTACGACAATACTTTTTTTCAGAAAGCTCTCGGATTTCATCAAAAATATCTCGATTTGTGTTCCAAAGTTGAACAAAGCTCTTAAAGGGGTCATCGGATGCCCATTTTCCACAAGTTATGATTCTTTAGGGTCTTAATGAAAAGTCTATAATATACTTTGGTTAAAAATTCTCAAAGTGTAAAACAACACCCTTTTTACCATATCAAAATGAGCTCTGCAAAAATCATCCCATTCTGAGGGGATTGTTCCTTTAAATGCTCGCCCCACCCCTCTCTTCTCTCTGCTGCTCTCAGAGATTGTTTACTTTAGCCGCATTTAGCATTTAGTGTTTAGCCACGAAAATTGCTAACTAGCACATTATTAGGAAAGGTGATTGCAGAGATTCATAAAAAAACACTTATACTCACTTCTGCTGTAGGTGAAGCTGGATCACAAATGATTTGCGCGAAAATAGACGCATTTATGTAGATGGGGAGGCGCATTCCCTTCACAAACAAACGTAATCCACTGCATCTTCAGCGGCTCAGATGTCGGGAGTAAATGACGACCACTCTGTTCATTATTACTTCCAGCAACGCAACACCTTAATCGCTCAATCGGAGATATTCTTGTCTAATTTACATCCCTGCTCCGGCATCGAAACAATGGAGGTCGGACTGTTACAGCTGATCTGAGGTAAGACACTTATGTCAATCAACTATTGCGGGAGCGGCCTCTGTGACACCACACGTTAATTAATACAAATTAATTAGATATCGACCAATATTGGAGTTTGCTGAGAAAATAAATCCTGTAAAACACATTTTATTGGGGTTTAAAGGTCCACTAAAGTGCTTTGAAACATGTAGCGTTATTCTATGTGTTGATGTTATTTAAACTGAAAGAGGAAAACAGGGCCTGCCTGTTTTTCTGTCCCCATATTTAAGACCTTTTAAAACATTAATTAGACTTTTACTATATTTAAGACCTCTTATGACCTTACATTTTTAAGACATTTTAAGTACCCATGGGGGCCCTGAAAATGGATGTTAGGTAAGGCTCTTACAATGGAAGTAAATGGGGATTTTTTTTAGCACTTAAAGTTCCCATGAAATCAAAATTAGTATGAATATGTTAGCCTTAAGGTTATCCATAAGCTAGTGTGCTCCAAAACGACGACAAAATTTGCATTTACAAGAAACAAGCATTCAAAACTTACATTCTCTTACTTCCACCAATATGAAGCAACGATTCTGATGACATCAACCTGCACTTCAGCTTCTCATCAAACATTCTGTCCAATCAAATGCTCTCTAGAATCCGTAGCGTCCTGCCCCCATACACTATACACAGACGCAGCAGTTGCGGCTGACATCGGTCATTTGTTCAGTGTTCCGTATAGTGAATGGCATGTAGTGCACAGTGTAGGTGACAGGGAACTTCATAAGCTGTCAAATGCGGCTTTACCCATATGTATATATATATATATATGTATATATGGCTTTACCGAGCTCAGCAGCTCTGGCCTGAGGAGATATAAATAAAACACTATTGGCTATTTTAAAAAGGGGGTGGGGCTGCGCAACATGTCCCGCCCTGCTTTCCTGTTTCTGTTGAAGTTACAACACATCATGTTTCAAAGCACTTCAGTGGACCTTTAAATTTGTTCTGTTAAAACGGATATATTTTTTAATTGTTTAAATCATACTTTTTAGTCATTTGAGGGTTTTACACATTGTCATGACAACACAGTTTAAAAATCTAAAAGGTTACCACACTATAATCATGTTAACATGCATACTGTTTACATCTTGAGGTCATACAACATAAATAGTGAGTATGTCAACATTTACGTCTTGGCCCCAGTTACTTCCATTGTAAGCTTTCTGCTTTTCATAAGCAAAAGGAAGAACAAGTCAACATTAATTTTTGTGGTAATCAACATCGTTTGTCGATTTACTTCTATTGAACTTGTATTGAATCATCACAGTTCTCGTACTTCTGCCTTTCTTCTCGCTCTTTCACTATTTCTCTTATAACAAGCTATAAAGATCTTTGTCCAGAGGGGTTCATTGGGTCAGGGCAGAGCTGCTCACCTGAAAATGAGACTGCAAGGACACCCGGAGGTAGAACAGGCTGTTAAAGAGCAAGATCAATATTAACCTGACTTCCATTTCATGCTTGCCCAATTCCAATCAGCTAACAATATACTCGCCCACTCGTGAATAAGGGGGAAGGTACAGTATCAAAACACACTCACTATGTCTAACGGAGCTATTTTAAAGCAAAGTTTCCCAAAAACATATGCAAAGGTGCTTGGGAATGCACAGTTTATCAAATGCTTATACAACATAGTCAGCCGTTTGAGGTTCCATTTAAATTCAGGCCGTTCGTCTATTTTCAGTGATTGAAGATTGTATTACAGCCACAGAAAATACATTAAATTACCATGAATCAAATATAATGATGTTGTTTCTAGGGCAGTTAGAACATTTTTCGAATGAACCTGAGGCATATTTCATGTCTGCCCAAGTCATTTCGCACAAGAAGAAATGTGAAATATTGCTCAAACGCTGCGTACGTTCGAACGCAGACAAGCTCTATGAAAATATGTCATTGTGAATAAAAACAAGGCCCATATGCAGTGACTGCTGTCAACCGCCAGTGTTCTGACATTTGAGAGCAGTCATTTTTCAATCTCTTTGGTTTCTGGCAAAAATAATGGAAACTTATATGCACCCTTAACAGTTAATTCATTCAAATCACCTACGTTAACTCAAGGTACCTTGACCGCCAGTTGCAAAAGCAGCTGTAAACCTCCAATACTGCCAGTTCAGCAAAGCACAGAGCTACTGACTTTTACAGTTTCTTAAAAGGATGATTCATGTACCCTATGCACTGTACAGAGTTATATATAGCGTTCATTCTATTGAAAAAAATAGTGCTTTTAAAGGAGAAGTCCACTTCCAAAACAAAGATTCACATATAATGTACTCACCCCCTTGTCATCCAAGATGTTCATGTCTTTCTTTCTTCAGTCGTAAAGAAATTATGTTTTTTGAGGAAAACATTTCAGCATTTTTCTTCATATAATGGACTGATATGGTGCCCCGATTTTGAACTTCCAAAATGCAGTTTAACTGCGGCTTCAAACGATCCCAAATGCAGTTGTAAACGATCCCAGCCGAGAAAGAAGGGTCTTATCTAGCGAAACGATCGGTTATTTTCATAAAAATAGTACAATTTATATACTTTTTAATGTCAAACGCTCATCTTGTCTTACTATGCCTGGACTGTTTTTTTCCGGTTCATGACAGTAAGGGTATGTTGAAAAACTCCCATCTCATGTTCTCCCTCAACTTCAAAATCGTCCTATATCGCTGTTTTACTTTTTTAGTTAAGGGTGTTTGATCTTCTTTGCATGTTTACTTTGCAAAGATTGGGTCAGTACTTCTGCAGCCATGTAGGATGATTTTTAAATGATTTTTTAAGTTGAGGGAGTTTTGTCGACATACCCAAACTGTCCTGCGCCAGAATACACAGAGTTCAACGAGAGCTAGGCAAGACGAGCGTTTGAGAATAAAAAGTATTTAAATTGTATTTTTTAAATGAAAATAACTGATTGTTACGCTAGATAAGACCCTTCTTCCTCGGCTGGGATCGTTTACAACTGCATTTGGGATCGTTTGAAGCTGCATTTAAACTGCCTTTTGAAAGTTTCAAATCGGGGCACGATACCAGTCAATTATATGAAGAAAAATGCTGAATTTTTTTCCTCAAAAAACTTAATTTCTTTACGACTGAAGAAAGAAAGACATGAACATCTTGGATGACAAGGGGGTGAGTACTATTATATTATATGTGAATCTTTGTATTGGAAGTGTACTTCTCCTTTAAATACAATGGACTAAATTAATAAAATAAAACATTTAAACATTTTATTTTTTAAAAAATATATACTGCATTTTTTTTTTTTTAATTATTATTTAAGTCAGTTGCATTTATGAGCATATTTAGCTTAAAAGCTTAGCACTGTTCTGCTGGTTTAGGAAAACGGTTCTCTGTTTCTATAAAACCCATCTAGAGAAGTCGTTCTTTGCTCTCCCTCTCTCTCAGTCTCTCTCTGTGGCATTGTGGGGGTAACATCTGACTACAGGCAATCCCTTTCACATGACAATCTTATGCATTATTCCACTCATTAAGGACTGGGAGAAGCCTGGGGACCTCAACAAGTCCTCAATCACAGCGGCCCCAGACACTAGACTGCGGTTCCACAGAGATGCACTGACAACTTACCAAGGACAGGCAGAAAAAGAAGCCGGGCCAAAAGGAATACTGCAGTGGTGTGAGCTTCTGAAGAAATGCATGGGTAATATGTTTGAAAGACAGTGTGGATTTGATATGGTGGCAAAATGAATTAGTGGGGGAAGAAGTCTGTTGTGACATGAGCAGGGGCCACCTGCAGGTCAAGGAACAGCTGGCATGTGTATGTACGAGTGTGCATGTGTGTGTTCTGGCTCTGACACACAGACCATCTGACATGGCCTCAAAACAGTTGGGCACAACTCTTTAATGCATTACTTTTCATAAAAAGTAACTTAGTAATGCAATTATTTACTTTTTTATGAAGTAACACGATATTGTAATCCATTACTTTTAAAAGTAACTTTCCCAAATCATATGTACAGTTAAAGTCAAAAGTTTACATACACCTTGCAGAATCTGTAAAATGTTATTTTACCAAAATAAGAGGGATCATACAAAATGCATGTTATTTTTTATTTAGTACTGACCTGAATGAGATATTTCACATAAAAGATGTTTACATGTAGTCTACAAGAGAAAATAACAGTTGAATTTATAAAAATGAAAAGTTTACATACACTTGATTCTTAATACCATGTTGTTAACTGTTTCTTAGTTGTTCATGAGTCCCTTCTCTGTCCTAAACTGTTAAACTGCCTGCTGTTCTTTATAAAAATCCTTCAGGTCCCATAAATTCTTTGGTTTTTCAACATTTTTGTGTATTTGAATCCTTTCCAACAATGACTGTATGATTTTGTATCACTCTGAGGACAACTGAGGGATTCATATGCAACTATTACAGAAGGCTCAAACACTCTCTGATGCTCCAGAAGGAAACACGATGCATTACGAGCCGGGTGTGAAAACTTTTGAACAGAATGAAGATGTGTACATTTTTCTGATTTTGCCTGAATATCATATTTTTTTTTTATTTTAGTACTGCCCTTCAGAAACCACGGACGATACTTACATGGTTCCCAGAAGACAAAATAAGTTCAATTTACCCTGATCTTCAAATTCAAAAAGTTTTCACCCCCACCTCTTAATTTGTCATTTTTCCCTCTGAAGCATCAGTGACTCTTTGAACCTTCTGTATTAGTTGCATATGAATCCCTCAGTTGTCCTCAGTGACAGATCTCAAAATCATACAGTCATTGTTGGAAAGGGTTCAAATACACAAAAATGCTAAAAAACCTAAGAATTTGTGGGACCTGAAGAACTTTTCAGAGGAGCAGCAGGCAGTTTAACTGTTTAGGACAAACAAGGGACTGGAAAATAACACAGCTGTAGATCATTCAGGGTACAACACAGTATTAAGAATCAAGTGTATGTAAACTTTTGAACGGGGCCATTTTTTTAAAATTAAAAATTATTTTCTTATATGAACTATATGTAAATGTCCTTTATGTGAAATATCTTATTCAGGTCAGTACTAAATAAAAAACAACATGCATTTTGAATGACCCTTACATACACTCTGCAAGGTGTATGTAAACTTTTGACTCATCAATTCAATGGTTAATGTAAGATGTTTAAACCATAGTGTATTATCAATAATCAACGTGTATCATTTTCATTACATTAAAAAATGCAATCCATTATCATCCCAGGTGGCCATTAGCAGCATTATAGCAAAACATGCTGTCAAATAACACCCTCATATGGCTCTACCCACAAGTATGAGCTAATATCAAGGGTTCACTAGTGGATTTTTTAAATAAATGGGCCTATTTCGCTTGCCCCCTTGTAAGTTTCCCCATGTGTAATGGAAATAGTTACAGTAACTATTCAGTGCACCAGAGAGAAGTCGCCCCATTGTACTTGAGAATCAATAGATTTGCCCTTGTTCGGTTAATACACTCCCCCTCGTATCTTCAATTTGATGCCTGGAGGAGAAGCGCCCGCAGTGGTTAATAGTATTGAACCGTTTCTCTTTTAAATCCTCTGTTGCGAGACACAGAGCCAAATCGACAGCCGTGCGGTGGGCAACGCTGCAAGATCAAACGGGTCAATGAGGAAAAATGTTTGAGAGCAAAAGGCAGAAACAGTAAAAAAAAAAACACAGCACGCAATTTTCCTCTCAACAATGTGTGCCGTTAGGATATAAAAACCTGCCATAAAGCCCTCTTGCCATGTTCAATTGACAAGGCTCATAAATATACAACCTATAAAGCTGACAACGAACTGTTTCTCAGCTCTGAGAATATTAGTTGCGTCCAAGAGTTGATTGGAGGCTTTCTAATTCGCATATGTGTATCCCATTTGGTGAACAATGATGTCATTGTATGAAATGAACGCAATTTGGGCATAATGAACTAGACTGACAGAGTCCAGCAACATTTTTGATTGGCTGTTGGCAGAATTACTGACCGTAGTCCTCCAGCGATTTGCACGTGATGTCCAAGTGGGTGGAGCCAAAAGGGTTGCGGACGAATCTCCGCCTCCTCCGGAGGTCATCCTCCCAGTAATCCAGACGCCAGAAGTCATGCAGCTGACTGGAAAAGGGGAAAAGACAGGAACTCCTGTTAGGAAATCAGAAAAAAAGAAGTTGGAAAGCTCAAATGAAAGCGCTGAACATCATTTTATATTTACATCATACTTTGGCACATTTATATATTATTACTCGTTTTGTTCAAAACACATTCACAAATCTGAAGCACTACAACAGAAACACATCAGACACATATGGAAATACATTTTTGTCACAGAAAAAAAAATGCTGTAGTAAATCATATGAAAGGTCATACTTGTAATAAAAAAATTAACATTTAAAAGCTGGAATTATAACACAAGTCATAACTATGACAAAAAGCCAAGATTATGAGGTACCAAGTCATAATTATGAGATAAAAAGTCAGACGTATGACATACTATGTTATAATTATGACATAAAAAGTTGGAATTATAACACAATACATATTATATATGGCCTACTACACATAAATTATGAGATAAAACGTCAAAATTATGACAAAATGTTGAAATAATGACAAAAAGCCAAGATTATGAGTTACTAAGTCATAATAATGAGATAAAAAGTCAGACGTATGACATACTTTGTTATAATTATGACATAAAAAGTTGGAATTATTACACAAGACATTATATATGGCCTGCTACACATAAATTATGAGATAAAAAGTCAGACGTATGACATGCTATGTTATAATTATGACATAAGTCAAAACTATTACATAAAAAGTTGCAATTATGACAGTCATAATATGACAAACACACACACAATTATGAGATGCTAAGTCATAATTATGGGATAAAAAGTCTTAATTATGGCCTACTACACATTAATTATGAGATTAAAAAGTCTAAATTATGACATAAAATATTGGAATTATGAGTCATAATATGACAAATACACACACACACACACATACACAAGTATCTCATCTAAGTCATAATTCTAAAATAAAAAGTTAGACCTATGACATGTTCTGTCCTAATTATGACATAAAAAGTTGCAATTATGACAGTCATATATGACAAACGCATACACAATTATGAGATGCTAAGTCATAATTATGAAGATAAGAAGTCTTAATTATGGCATACTACACATGAACTATGATATAAAAAGTTGGAATTTTGACATAAATTATAATTATACTAATAATACTAAGTCAGACATATGATATGTAAACAGTAAAAAATTGACATAAAACATTGAAATTATGACAGTCACAATGTGACAAAACACACACACACACACACAATTATGAGATACCTATCTCATAAGTCATAATTATAAGATTTATAACATTTCTTAATTATGACCTACTACACATTAATTATAAGATAAAAAGTCAAAAGTATGAGATACTGAGTCATTCGTGTATTAAAAAGTCAAATATAATATTAAAAATGAGATAAAAGCACAAATAACATGAAAAGGTGAAATTATGAAATAATGAAACTGTAAAATTATGAATAAATACTAAGGTACAATAATGAGATAAAAAGCTGGAACAATATTATAGTCGATATTATAAGACGAAATGTCAATGACAGTCCTAATTTTGAAATAAAAATTTGACTTTCTGTCATAGTTATGACTCATAGTTTCAACTTCACGTCAAAATGAAGACTTGGCGTGTCATAATTCTGCCTTTTCACCTTATAATCATGACCTAGAATCTCACAATAATGACTTTTTAAGATATAATCAGGGTTTAGCAAAGCATGATATGTTTCTCTTATGTGGGAGAAATGGCCTTCCACAGACACACACAAAGAAAGCACTTAAATTTATATAGCAGTGTAATACTCCACATACAATGCTACGGAGAATTGCATTTTGGAGGGCTCCCAAACCAAAGGTTACACATAAGGGAGAATCAAATGATATCTGGTAAAATATAGCTAATTCATGAAGTTCATTAAAGCTCCAGAAACCCGGCCACGCTTCTGCACGAGAACCCCTCGGGCATAAAACAGCAGCCGCGGCTCTCCAGCACACAAATAAATAACAGCAAGTCCCATTAACAAATACTGTATCAAATTACAAGTATAAATGGCGCAGCTTGCCTCCTTTTTACTGTGTTTTTTAACAAGTCTTGTAAATCAGAGGTAGGACCCTCTATGCAGCCGGAGAGGGGTTTTAATGATGCCGGGGTCTCACCGTAGCCACACCCCAGGCCAATAAAACAGGGACCCCCTCCCGCCGCATATGTGCAGCTGTGATTAAAATAACGTGCTGAAATATTCATTGAAATGATTCCCAGGGCCCTGGAGCAAGCTGCAGAAAATTGCGTTTTTATTCATTATTAATAACAGCGAATTAGAGGCCGTATAAAAGAAAAAATGAGACGCCGAGGAAAAAGGGGAGCACGGGGAATGAGGGGGAAACGGCTACAGCATGTGGTAACCATCTTTGTAAATGATTATTCCAACATTAGCAGGGACCTGGGCTAATTTTATTGCTTGCAGCTAATGCAAACCATTAAGGGCAGGGACCAGCATCAGGTTACTAAGTGCAGCTCGTTTCGAGCGCGCTCGGCCTGGAGATGTTTCAAAGGCTTTAAAACGGAGTGAGAGAGAGAGAGGGGGAAAGGAAAAGGCACAGAAAGGAAAAGCAGGCCAGCACCGAATAATACTGCACCTAATTTACTCCAAAGAGGATTTAGAGAGTGATGATTGGTGTAATTGGGGGATAGATGACAGCATGGTATGGGACAATCAACAAATTCCACATCTGGTTTGTCTTCATTACCAGCTACTCATGGGGAAATACACCAGCCACTCTGAGCCATATACTAATTTCCATCAAAAACTATGACATGAGCCATTAGTCTATGTTCCTATCTTACAAACAGAGGTTAAAGTACTATCCGAGGGAATCTTACACAATAATTAATTGATTTGTGCAAAATGTGTAACTACAAAAAAAGGACTAACTCAAATATTGACATTACGTCATCATATACCTGCTCTGATTTTGTTCAAATATGTGACCCCGGACCACAAAACCAGTCATAAGCATCAATTTTTTGAAATTGAGATTTATACATCATCTGAAAGTCGAATAAATAAGCTTTCCACTAAAAGTATGGTTTGTTATGATAGGACAATATTTGGCAGAGATACAACTATTTGAAAATCTGGAATCTGAGGGTGCAAAAAAATGTAAATACTGAGAAAATTGCCTTTAAATGAAGTTCTTAGCAATGCATATACATATTACTAATCAAAAGTTACATTTTGATACATTTATTGTAGGAAATTTACAAAATATCTTCATGTATGGAACATGATCTTTACTTAATATCCTAATGAATTTTGGCTATTGCTACAAATAGGGTCACATGTGCAATTTTTTATATTTTTCATCATTGCACAGCTCTTTTTTTCATACAATGACAGTTCATAATTATCTGTTAAGCTTTAAAAAATAAAAATTAAAAATAAAATAAAATAAAATAAAATAAAATGAACAACAAATGCCATTGGTTCTCACATGTTGAAACTAAACCATGGCAGTTTGAAAATGTGTATTGAAAATAGAATTTATATATAATGTCAGTATAATGGAAGTAGCGATTAGTCTTTCCAGTCTTGTAATTTCGCCAGATCAAATTATGACATTTTTAAAAATTAAAAACTACGTTAAAAAATATAAATAAAGAATATCCATGAATGAATCATTTACAAGATAATGGAAGTAGCGATTAGTCTTTCCAGTCTTGTCATTTCACCAGATCAAATTATGACATTTTTTAAAAATTAAAAACTATGTTAAAAAATAAAAATAAAGAATATTCATGAATTAATAATTTACAAGCATTTAGAAAATATCCATTTCATGTTGACTTTTAGAGCTGAAACAGAGAAATGATTACTTTAAATTAAATATTAAAAATGTTTTGATTATTAATATTTCATTTCATTTTTTTAAACATTTTATAGTTGCTATAAAAAGTCCTTATAAAGATTCTTCTTTTAAAAAATTGTTAAAATAAAATTAAACAAAATAACTCCATGCAAATGTTAACATTACATGGACATTTTTAAACAAACAAATAATGACAGAATTTTCATTTTCATCTTTCTACAAAATATTTTATATATAGACAGATATTAAATAAATAAATCCACACAAAAAGCTTTGAAAGAACATTTGTGACCCTGAACCACAAAACCAGTCATAAGCATCCATTTTTTGAAATTGAGATTTATACATCATCTGAAAGCTGAATAAATAAGCTTTACATTGATGGTTTGTATGGTTTGTTAGAATAGGACAATATTTGGCCAAGATACAACTGTCCAAATAAAGTTCTTAGCAATGCATATTACTAATCAAAATTAAGTTTTGATATATTTACAGTAGAAAATTTGCAAAATATCTTCATGGAACATGATTTTTACTTATTTTTACTTATATCCTAATGATTTTTGGCATAAAAGAAAAATAATTTTGACCCATACAATGTATTTTTGGCTATTGCTACAAATATACCTGTGTGACTTATGACTGGTTTTGCAGTCTAGACTCACATTTAAAAAAAACAGTGTTTGCCCACGTCTATATAACAATAGAGACCAACATTCACACCTCAACATAAGGCAGAGCCATTCCATTAAAAAAATACTCAGATCCTACCAAGGTGTTTGCCCCAAGCTATGGATTGTATTGAATGGGCCTCTCTCCACTCTGCCATAATATTGAGGCAGTCTAAACAGATTAAAGTGTTACAGCAGGATCACATCACAAAAGCTGCTCCTTGTTGCGTGAATATTATATCTACAAATGTCAAGAAATCAGGAGGCTCAAGGGACTTAGCCGAGCTCTGACAGCAACACGAGTGCTCGCTCTCAGTTTAACATCAATCAAGAACGTGTGCGTGTGTGTGTATAGGAAACAAAGCCTGTTTGCATACATGAGCAGCATGCCAAAAGTTCATCACTCGCCAGGGTATGAAAAGCAAAGCGTTGTGTCTGGGGCTTGTCTGTTGTCAGTCTTATACCTCGAGAGCCAGACAGAGACGTCAAGAGGCGGAGAGGCCAAAGTCACGTAAATGACATTGTAAATGCGAGATTACGGCGTGAAAAAAATGTAAATCCCGCCGAGGCAACCAGGCGATTACCATTTAAGATTATAACATCCAAAGCTGCCCGCGAGTCTGCAACGAAGCGCACGGCCGCAGGAGAAATCCATGCGCATACACTTTGAAAATTTCCCAGTTTCCCCTCCCACAGCCTATATGATGATTTTGATTTGGTTTGACAGTGGTATTTCGGCTGTGTACAGCAATTCGGATGAAAGCCCAAACATTTTCGTTTTCTTCTTAATAAGGGGATTAGACAAGCACGCGGTACTACAATGAACGATAAACCGAAGGGTGCTTGATGACACCGTTTACATTTCTTCACCCACTCTTTCCCCTTAAGCATATGCTTTTACTTTGCCGGTGGTTTCCGCAGGATTGGATGAGGGTCCAGTGATACGTTAAACCCTGCGGTCAACATATAGATCCGGATTTAGTCAGTGCCAAAAATGCCATGACGTGAGTTTCCTCACCCAGGGTGGTCCAGCTCAAAAGAGAGGTCTTCTTCCCACAGGGGCATTATGAACTTATACTGTACAACTTATGTTAGTCCATTGAAAATATTACAGCAGTCCTCCTTTTCCTGATAATTTACTCATCCGCATGTGATCCAAGATGTTCATGTTTTTCTGTCTTCAGACAAAGAAATTAAGGTTTTTGAGGAGAACATTACTGGATTTTTCTCCATATAGTGGACTTCAATGGTGGCCAGTGTGTTGAAGGTCCAAATTGCAGTTTCAGTGTAGCTTCAAAGGGCTCCACACAATCCCAGACGAGGACTAAGGGTCTTATCTAGTAAAACAATCAGTCATTTTCTAAAAATGAATAAAAATTGATCTCGTTGGAAAGGTCTCGCATGGTTAGTTTTTGTTTGTGTACTTCGGTTCAAAAGTTAGGGTAAGGCAAAAAACTTCATCTCAGTGTCTATATTACAAACTAATACTAGCCTAAATTAAAAAAACACACACACACACACACACAAAATCTCAACTTCACTGAAGACAAGTAAACAGTCAGTAATTAAATTCAAATTGAGAATAAGTAACTAACAACAGGACAAAAAAAAACTACAGTATAACAAATAAATAAGGAATGCTACGCACATTGTATAAAGCAATCAAATGTCTAAAATATAGGACTGCCCCCTAACAGTCGACTAACCATTAGTCGACGAGAAGAGGCTTGGTCGACAAAAATTTTATTAGTCGCTTATTTGCAGAAAAAAAAATTCCACAGAAAGTGGTGAAGTCATGTAGTCTGTGACGGACAGATTGTTAATCTAGAAATATGTTTGTAATGTGTGTAACCTCCATAACAGATGGAGGCGCCAGTGCGGTCACTTGCTCTTAAAATACAAATTTTTGGTCAGATAAAAGTAATACATCTTTCGAATCTGCGAAGACTCTACTTTTATTTATGTGCACTCACAATAACGACAAAATGTTGCGCTTTTGTAAAAAATTAAAGCAAACAGGATGTGCTTTCTGCCGTCTCGGTCTCTGTGAACTTGATCCGTGTATACTGCTTACAGACATGAAAAATATATCTACAGAGAGTGAAACGTCTACTTTCAAATGAACCAATTCAAATAGAAAACAAATATTATCAGATTATCTCATCCGTATTAAACGTGTATAGGCTCATCACTACTGCGGAGATGACGAGTCAAGTGTCGCCGACTTCATCTCCTCAGCCGAAAACAGAAAGAAAAAAGCACTAGTTCATCAGTAAATTATTAAAACTTTAATGCAGTCTCCTTGCTGTTTTTCCCAGACACATTCATAATTATAATCCGCCGGTGCGCTGTGGCAAGCTTTTTTTGTGCGCTTGACACTTATTAGGCTATGTAGGCAATTAAAGGCTCATTATTAATGATTATATGGTTTATTAATAAACGTGCGACTAGTCAACTAATGCTTAAAATGAACGACTACTAATCGACCAGAAAAATCTTTAGTCAAGGACAGCCCTAATAAAAACACTGCATATTCTTCACTGTGTAAATCAAATATATATTATATATATAATATATATATATACATATATACCAAAGTGATTAAGTTGTTTGGTTAACATGAACAACAGCAGGAATATTAGACTCCTGCCACTTTAAGAGCTGTCCGGATCCAATATACTGTTACATGTTTTCTTTCTCAGTTGTTTGCTTTCACTTAAGACCTAAATTACTGTGTTTACAAGGACATTTGCAAAAAAGACATTTTGACACATACAACAGTGTATTTAACCATTCAAGGCATATAAAGCTGCAAAAAT
This sequence comes from Labeo catla, assembly GCA_012976165.1. Classification (NCBI taxonomy): domain Eukaryota; kingdom Metazoa; phylum Chordata; class Actinopteri; order Cypriniformes; family Cyprinidae; genus Labeo; species Labeo catla. The sequence continues at coordinate 173,001 of VONZ01000784.1, read as the reverse complement.
AACTCTATGAGCTCCATTTTCAACAGCTTAAAATTGTTTTAACAGCCTAAAATCACAGCAATGCTTAAAAAGGCATGCAAGTTTTTATGACCACATAGCACAGCAATGTCACACAAGCGTAACAACAATAGAGATGATAGTCAAAAATCTCTACCAGTTGACAGATTTCTACCAGATAATCATGTCTACCAGTATACCGCCCACTCCTATTGCTAACCAATGACAATATCAGATGAGACCAGTTGTGTAGTGAATATTCAATCCCTTTAACCTGGCTTTATTTATCATTTTCTCATTGTTGTACAATGACAATGTCCAAAAGATGCGTCTTCATATAATGCAACGTGTTTATGTTTCTAGAATGCGGATTTTCTGCATTATTTCAAACCTGCCCTCAAAACAGATCTTACACATTTCTATCTATTCAACAATAATGTAAATGCAAATCAAATTTGACCGTAACTAACTAGTATAAAAGAACAATATCACATTGTATTTTTGCAACTGTATTGTAGTCCAAAAGTCTATATTGGAAAATAAAAGCGGTGCCTAATAGACTACTTAATTGTGTTATATCTCAAAACTGAATGAAAAAAAGACTATATTCTTGCTGGTCTTCACATTAAAGAGTGGATCCTGATAGCCGTTTCATATGAATGGTAATCACTCATCGGAATTAGCTTCCGACACGCTCGACTTTACCAATCGCGCAGCTCATGATGACAGGCATAAAGGATGGTGGAGGGCCGGCCCTCCTCGAAAGCGGCTCAAATTTATTAGTCACATCGGCCATCAATCACCCAAATGGATTTCCAACTGCATTTTAAAAGCTAATTTCCCTGCACTGATAACCAAAACTATCTGCCGACCAGAGTGCCAGTCATTATTTACTACTGCTTTGGGTCTTATTTTTTTTTCTAAATGCATCACAAAAGACCGGTGTAAAAAACCTCTCTCCCTTCCACACATTAAAAAACACTCTCAGAGAGTAAGAGAACAAGATTTAAGACCCTTGTGTCCATAGGGCATGTGTTGTTTGTGAAAGGCTGTAAAAAAATGACAGCCATGATTCAGTCTAAAATGGCAAAATGGGAAATAAAGGAAAGGATAACAATTTAATCTTCAAAAATATATATAGCTATGTTTTTGTTTGGAAAGCCCGGCTGCGGATATGATCTATTGGGCATTTACACTGGTTTTGTGGGGGATTATGGGATGCTGGTTCATGAGATGGATTACCCTGTTACCGTGCTGCTCTGCAGGGCTCGAGCGGTCAAACCGAGTAGATCCTCACTGTACATCTCCAAAGATTCATTTAAGTGGGAGGATTCAGTGGTGCAACTGTTCTGTCTAGACAACTCTTTCACCACCTTTGAGTCTCTTTGGTCTAATAAAGCCTCAGTCTTCTGAGCAGAGTCTTTCTGAATAAGGCCTTGTTCACACAGACAGCAAAAAAACCACATGAAATCTTAATTCAAGCCGCATTTGAAGGTGGTTTGAACTGTTACATTTCACATTTTTTATTTATTATTATTATTGCCATTTGTACCACATACACAGTGTGCATCAGTGTCTCTTTCAGCATACAGTCACTAGCTGGGTTTCCAACCAAACTTGTAAACTGAACTTGCGCGCAAAATTGGAATATTGCATAAAACATTTGTGAATAAGCACAGTTTCCATCCAACGAGTCAAAAAGAACAAAATCATCACTAAATATCACAAGGGCCCTATGATTTCCACAATCCGAAAAACGCGGATGGAATCCAGTCATAAAAATGGAATGTACTGTAAAATGAGGAATGTCATGGAATTTGCCCAATTTTGCATGAGTAAATGAAAAATAGGTCAGTACACTTACATCAAAAAAATGTGATATGGACTAATGTCTGTGAATATTAGCTGCTAAATCTAAATCTAAATCCTGCATGTTCTGAGTGTCTCTGTGTGAATGAATGACGCAGACGCACGGTTTCGTTTACTACACACACTGAAGAGTGCGTGACGTTCACAGTGTTTCTAGACTCTGCCGTCTCAAAATGAATACGCGAACACATGGACATCATCTCTAGAACTGCTCTGAGAGTCACTTCATGAGCATTTCACTGTTTTTCTTTGAGAAGAGCTATTGTTATCATATACAAACAGAAAATTCTTCATAGCAACCTGTCAAAATAAAAGTTTCATTTAATTTGAGGAAACTGTGACAGAAATATATTACTTAATGTAATACTACAGCTACTAATAATAAAATTATTATTTAAACATTATTTTTAAGGTAAGTTTATGAGAAAAAAATATTTACCAAAATGTATTTATCAGAAAATGTAAATATACAATGCAGTATTTCTGAGAAAATAAATAAATAATAATATTAAAAAAATTATAGATGCTTCTGATTATTAAAATATAATGAAAGTATTGAAATGGAATCTAGAAAATTAATGGAAAACACAAAATTGGGTAAAAATAAAACTGACCTAGAGAACTGAAAAAAAAGTAAAACATATTTTAATAAACTGGTGTTGATTTGTGTATATTTCATGTTTCAATTAATTAGACATGCTAGAAAAGTTTAAACGCGGGAAAAAACAGCAACAACAACAACAAAAAACATGCAATCCAGAAAAATTATAACAGGAAAAACTGAGAAAAGCAGGAAAAGTCACTAAATATAATAATTTTTAATATATAACAAATTACTTGCACCTCAGAATGAGCAAATACAATAAATGCGGTCATTGCATCCACCTCCAAAATCTATTCAACAAATGCGTTTCCATCTCTTATTATTTGCATTAACCCTTTTTCACACAAGTCAAAAACCACCTCAAGCCAGTGTAAAAACTTTTTTGCAAATTATGGGATTTTTTTTTTACTTCAAAATGTGCAAAAAAACAGGGTGATGGAAATATTGCTACTGTTGCATTCGCTATGCAGTATATATTTAAATACATTTCATCATACTGTGATATACAATTTACTCTAAAAGAAAAACATTTAATTGTATACATGAATATTTATTTGTTGATACTGCACATTGGATTAGAGTGTTTGCCACAGACTTAAACTGTATGTGTGGTGGGGCTTCCCCTTGTGGAATATATATATATATATATATATATATATATATGGTTCACATTTACAACACGTTCACGTGTTTGCTGCGTAAAACCATCAGTGGATTTTTGCGTCGGTTTGAATGAAAATGCAAAGTCATTCTTTGCCACTAGGTGTCGCTTTTGGAGCGGCAAAATAGCAGTTTTCCTGGAACAGCTGTACACAAAGCAGCACTGTTTAAAAACACAGCTTTATCAGAAATTACAGGCATGATGAAATGAAAATGAAAATCTGAAAATTTCCTGAAGACAGTCGGTTTCCTTCAGATATAAACTAAACACTTGATCTAAAAACACTAGCGCCGCGTTTTGATTTTGAAACGTGCAGTACTCATGTTTATTTAACGAAGCCTTTTGAAATATCTATTTGTGGCGGTCAGTTTTGATATTGTGGCGAGCAGCCACACATAAATCAATGTATGGGAAACACTGCATTACAAAAAAGGATTATGTCCAATGACATATAAACAAAACAAACCATATTTTGACTTGTAAAGCCAACAGTTTTTCAGTCTGTGCTTTTTTTATTTACTGGTCTATGTACACATGCAGAATGACAGCTTTGGCTGGGACTCTAAATGATCATTAAATTACCGTATTAAATTGACAGCTCTAGAGAAGAATACAGTCATGATCACGGTCACTGAGGCCATTGATGATTATCTAGAAATCACGTCACTACAGATAGTCTCTTGTTGTGGCGCATAAGAGAAAGGGAATGGCAGGGGAATTCAATAAGGCACCATTATGTTCTCATTAAATGCATCCATTGGGGACATAAATGGAGGATAATTAGTGAAATAGCGGTAATCAGTGACTGCTCTATTTTGGGGGTCGCCTGGTTTTCCTCAGTACCACACTGACTCTGTGATGTTCTGGCTGCCATTGGCCATGTTCATGACACGAAACACACGCTCAACACTTTCAATGAAGTTAAGCCAACTCTCTGCTCACATTGCATATGGCTGTTTGAAATTGGGGGTATTAGCACTACTTAAAACCAATATAGCTTGATCTTTAGGGTTTGACTGCCAAAATCCTGTCCAAGATGGAGATCATATAGTATGCCTTGTTACAGCCCGCTTTACAATGCTTATTTGAGATGGTACTCCTCATGGAATTGCACCTCAGATGGAAATTATTTACGCCTAAGGTAGCCTGTCAGAAAAAGCCACAAAAAAGGACGCCTCATGCAATATTTAGAAAACAGCTTTCAGTAAACAGATCTTTTCTGGATAGATTGTCTAGCTTTAACTTTTCATCTTTGTCCTGGCTTTCATTTCTTCCCAAGAGTTTACATATGAATCAAGTCAAATCATACATAAACACTCCATATAAATCGCTAGAGAGTTTCCAGCTATTTACCGTCCATTTTTCAAGTCTCATCTTTCAAGGTAAACACATTTAACCCTGATATGGGTTCGATTTTCTTTTCAAATGAAAAGAAACACATAGTATCTGAGAAATAGATAAAACGGTAAATATGATATTCCAAAACCCAATCAGTATGTTGATATGGAAGCTTATTTCTGCCACAATATTAAAGAAAAAGTTTATATCTCCTAATTCTAAGAAAAAAGTCAGGATTGTGAGATATAAACTCACTACTGCAAGAAAAAAAGTCAAAATTGTGAAATAAGTCACAATTACTTGTATTTTTTTTATTCTATGGTGAAAAAAATAAATACATAAATAAGATAAATAAATACATTAAAAAAACTGAATTGCGATAAGTAAATTCAAATTTCTGAGAAAAAAGTTGAAATTGTAAGATGTAAACTCGCCATTATAAGTTTGTAACTTACAATTGTGAAAAAATTGTGAAAAAAGAAGAAATTATGAAATAAAAGTCACGATTGCTTTTTTAGTTTTTTTATTCCTTGGCAAAACAAACAAATAAATAAATAAATAAATAAATTGTGATATGTGAATTCAAAATTATGAGAGAACAAGTTTAAATTAAGATGTAAACTTACCATTACAAGTTTATAACTTGTGAGATATAACTCACTATTGCAAAAAAAAAAAAGTCAAAATTGTGAAATAAAAGTCACGATTGCCTTTTTAATTTTTTTTATTCCATGGAAAAATAAATAAATAAAAACTGAATTGCAATATGTAAATTGAGAAAAAAAAAGTTGAAATTGCAAGATGTAAACTGACAATTACAAGTTTATAACTTGCAATTATGAAAAAAGTTAGAATTGTAAGATATAAACTCACATTTTTTCTTTAGACTTTTTTCCTCAGAACTGCATGATATAAACTTGCAATTACGAGCTATAAAGTCAGAATTACGAGATATAAATTCGCTCATAATTCTGACTTTTTTTCTCAGAATTGTGTGATATAAATTCGCAATTGCAAGTTAGAAAGTCAGAATTGTGAGATATAAATTCACAATTGCGAGTTCAAGACAGAATTGCGTGATATAAACTTGCAATTCTGACTTTTTTCTTAGAATTACAAGTTTCTATTTCACAATTCTAACTTTTTTCTTGCAAATGCGAGTTTGTATCTCACAACTGCAAGTATCTTGCAATTCTGACTTTATAACTTGCAATTGCGAGTTTGTATCTCACAGTTCTAATTTATAACTTGCAACTCAGATCACCTGTCAGTCAAGATGTCTGCGAAGGGTCAACTCTGAGATGACCTCACAATTGCTAGAAAAAAGTAAAAATTAGCAAAACCTTTTTTATTTTTTATTCTGTGGCACAAACAAGGTTCCATACAAACTTCATTACGTAGCTGAATCAAACTAAAATACTCGAGCAGACACATAAAAAGCACTTTGGCTTAAGACTGGCAAGGCCTGCACCGCGGGTCACCGCATTGGATGAAGACAGACGCGGCTGCCTTTGTGAGAGACAGAGTTCTAGTACAGGTCAGACGTCCCTTCTCACCCATTTCGGCAAACCGTCCATCTCTCACCAAAGACGAAGCCAGCCGAGTGGGAAAACTCTAGCTGTGGCGCTCTTTGCTGTTAAAATTGATGATCGTTCCAACAGCCCTCTCTTCCCAGAGATAATTAGCACAGGCTTTGAGGTTAAGCATGCCCAAGGGGAAGTGACTTTGCGCAGGTCAAAAAACAATCAGAGGGGTTAGTGAGCGAAAGAGTCATTGTGTAAGTTTTATGGTCGCCACAGGTGTTCAGCTTACCAAACTTTTTGTAACAAAAGGAGCCTCGGTGGAAACTAGCATAATGGACTTGTTTATTTCAAGACTGTACACAATGTAAATCCATGTGGCAATGGAAAGTCATTTAGGTAAGGGTGTGTTTAAGAGTCGTTTCAACAGTTCCTCTATCAGTCTTCAAATGTCAAAGATCATTTGAATCACATTCACTGTTCTCTCCTGCTTTCCCTAATAAGTTTAAAGAAATAGGTCAACAAAAAAATGAAAATTCAGTCATTATTCACTCTGTCTTTCTGTTGTTGTAGTTTTCCCCCCCAGTGGAACATCAAAGAACAATTCTGAAGATTTAGACAGACAGTATTCCATATACTGTCTGTCTAAATCTTCAAAATTGTTCTTTGATTGTTCTGTACAATGACAATATTTTTCAATATTTTTCAAAACATTTCATATATTTTTAATACTCACAATATTACTGTTTTTATTATGAAAGCCTGTTTCCACCACTGAATATATATATATAAGTTATTAAAGCAGAATTGAAATATAAACTCGCAATTCTGAGAAAAAAATCAAAATTTGGAGAAAAAAAAGAATTAAGAGAAAAAAAGTCAGAATTAGGAAATACAAACTCGCATTTACGAGAAAAAAGTCAGAATTGTGAGTTTTTTTCTTGCAATTCTGACTTTGTAACTAGCAATTGTGAGTTTATATCGCACAGTTGTGCATATATCTCACAATTGTGAGTTTATATCAATTCTGACTTTATATCTAATAGTTGTGACTATATCTCACAATTGTGAGTTTATATCACACAATTGTGACTTTATAACTCGCAAATGCGAGTTTATATCACATGATTGTGACTTTATAACTCACAATTGCGAGTTTATATCACACGATTGTGACTTTATAACTCAACTGTGTGTTTATATCTCACAATTCTGACTTTGTAACTCACAACTGTGAGTTTATATCACACAATTGTGCATATATCTCACAACTATAAATTTATAACTCGCAATTTTGAGTTTATCACAGTTGTGCATATGTCTCACAATTCTGACTTTAACTCACAATTGTGAGCTTAAATCACACAATTGTGACTATATAACTCACAATTGCGAGTTTATATCACAATTCTGACTTTGTAACTCATATTTGTGAGTTTGTCACACAATTGTGACTTTATATCTTGCGATTCCGGCTATATAACTCACAATTGTGAGAATTTCAAGTTTGTATCACACAATTCTGAGAAAAGAAGTCAGAATTGTGAGATATAAAGTGGCAATAGCATTTTTTATTTTTTTTTTATTCAGTGGTGGAAACAGCCTTCCATATTTTTCTGTATGTATGCTTGTTTACATGTGACCCTGGACCAAAACTAGTCATAAGGGTCAAGATTTATATATTGTCTGAAAGAGGAATTAAGCTTTCTATTGATGTGTGGTTTGTTAGGATAGGACAATATTTGAAAGAGATATATTTAAAAATCTAAATTAAATTTTAGCAATGCATATTATCAATCAGATATTAAGTTTTGATACATTTACGGTAGGAAATTTATAAAATATCTTCATGTAACAAGATCTTTACTTAATATCCTAATGATTTTTGGCATAAAAGAAAAATCGATAATTTTGACCCATACAATGTATTTTTGGCTATTACTACAATAATACCCATGCTACTTAAGACTGATTTTGTGGTCCAGGGTCACATTCTATTCATACATTCTATTCAAAGTAAATGCAATAATACTTTTTTATGGTTCTTTGGTTGTTATGAGAGCTTGACTGACGAGGTAACATGATGGTGAGTAAATAATGACAGAATTTTCATTTTTGGCTCCATATTTCCTGCAAATCAAACATGTTGTGACTTGCAGTCTCAGGAAATAAATGACACAGCAAATCACAGCTGATCTTTTATTTAGACCTCAGACCAAAATCCTAATTTTGGGGGGCCTAAAACCCAGGGCTGTATATATTTCCCTTCAATTGCTGCTATTAGAATTGATAACCTTTCAACTACTCCCAATGAGACTGCTTAACCAAGCTGTGTGTAACTGGAAGGCTCCAAGTTATTATCCAGTACCGGACTCCCACTATCCATCAAACAAAAGACCAAGCGCACCGTTATTCAAAGGAAATGGCGCCTCCCTCATTTTCCACCTTCCAACAAATCAATACATGCCACTACTCTCCATCTCTTGGCACTGTCTTTTTTCTTCATCTCCCTCCTTTCTGTCAACGGCAAAAAAAAAAGTAATTATACAAGAGAAAGCGTTGACAATCAATACCCGAGTCAGGTTAAGTTAAGGTCTGGCATGGTCCAGGTATGCTGGTCCTCGATCAGCTGTCAGCCATAGTGCTGATGTTGACAAAGGGCACGAAAGCAACAACGGGACACCCGTTCAATGTGACCACGGACTTTACATTTTTGTTACAGGCAGCCATTCGGGAGCAATTAGCGACTGTTTAGAGCTGCATTAAACTCCAGGTAATGGACAGTAAGAAGTAGTATTATTGGACACCAGGCATAGTCAGCTACGCGCCACTGCATGGCAAAAAATGCTGATTGAAAATCAGTGGGTGTCTGCTTTATTCAGTGTGACGTGATGCTTGGGAAGAGTGCTGAGTGAGTTTTGCAGAGCTAGCATTAGCATTTAAACACACAGTGCCCATGCTTTCAACAGCATAAGTGTGAATGGACTACCAAAAGTTAAGACAATCTGGATTCAAAAAATGCTAAATAACTTAATTCCAATATTATCACTTGCTAAAGCAGCAAACATAATGCAAAATAATAAATAATGTCTATTCAACAATGCAGAATAAAACTGTTTAAAATGTGTACACTGTAAAAAGTTTTCACCAGTTTCAACTTAAAAACTTAAGTTCAGTTTTAAGTCAGCTTAAAAGTACAAGTAACATCAACTCATAAGTTAAATCAACTTAAAAGTACAAGTCATTTTAACTCATTTTATTGAAGTGAGTTGAAATGACCTGTAGTTTAAAGTTGATTTAACTTAAAATTTTAAGGCAGCTGCTGAACTTTTTAAGTTGAAACTGGTGAAAACTTTTTACAGTGTATAATAGCATTATTAATGTAAACTTAAACATTAAAATGTGTCATTTATGTGCTATTCAATATATTTTCTAATTATATAATTATACTCTATGCAGTTAATATTAATAAATACATAAATATATTTTAAATTTAATTGAAAACAATTCTGATAGAACAAAAATTACCGTTTTTAAAGTGTAAAACAAACAATATATAAAATAATAATATAATATTGAATGATTTATTATTTCCTATTAATAAGAACAGATAAAATCATTTCTATTACACTGTAATGATAACTATAAATATATTTAAATATTAATTTAATTTATTAAGGACATTATTATGGAGGATTGTTGATATTAACATAAATAAATACATAAATATATATTAAACGTAATTGAAAACAATTCAGATAGAAGAAAAATTACAGTTTTTAATGTGTAAAAAAAACAATATATAAAAAAATTATATAATATTGAATTATTTATTATTACCTATTAATGAGAACAGATAAAATCATTTCTATCACACTGTAATGATAATTATAAATATATTTAAATATTAATTTAATTTAATTTATTATGGAGGACTGTTGATATGAGCATAAATAAATACATAAATATATTTTAAACTTAACTGAAAACAATTCAGATAGATCAAAAATTACACAGTTTTTAAAGTGTAAAACAAATAATATATAAAATAATAATATAATATTCAATTGTTTATTATTTCCTATTAATGAGAACAGATAAAATAATTTCTTTTATTATCTAATTCTATTACATTTCTATCTACACTGTAATGCTAAATATAAATATATTTATTTAAATATTAATTTAATTTAATTTATTATGGACATTTTATGGAGGACTGTTGATATTAACATAAATAATACATAAATAAAAAAAAAATATATATATATATATATATATATATATATATATATATATATATATATATATATATATATATATATATATATATATATATATATATAAAATATGTGTCAAATAATTATAGAATATATAATTTATTATCACATCCTATTAATGAAAATAGATTAAATAATTCCCATCACATTTAAAAAACAAGACTACATAAAGAAAAGGTCAAAGATTTGCAATCTAGTTAATTGATTATGACAATAATCCGCTTTAAATTGCCTCCAAATATGACAGAAGATTCAGAGAGCTGGATAACAGGCCAATGACATGCAAATAAATGGCTCCATGATTTTTCAATTTCATAGATTTCTTTTCCATCATTAATCCCAACGCTGACGTCTTCTCACTTTTGACACGGCTGAACTTTATAATTCACTGGCAGAGGTCAGAGGTCAACAGGAGAGGGAAAGGAAAATAGCTCCCTCAGTGGAAAGCTCGAAGAAAAAAATCTGACATCCAATTTTCGACTTGATTTATCAGTGCGAAGCCAAAATTGATAGTGTGTCATTACTGGGCTCAGAGCTGTCTGGCTACGTCCTATCAAAGCCTTCTCTTTCTGATTTAGCAGCCCAGATCAATACAACCCTATACTGTTTCAATTTGAGAAGTATTGATTTTCTGATGCCGACTCAATACGGGGGACATTCATCATCAGGCAAGCATAAAGTATGATCGAACTGAAGATTCGTAGGCTGGATTTGGTTATTTGGCTTTCAGCTCATGCAGCCATTGAGGAATTGCTATGCGGCGCTGCATCTTTCAGTGCGTCATCCCTCACAGATTATTCGATTTTACACAACACAGAACATTTATTTATTTATCTAATAATGTACACAACTGCCGTTGTTCCACAAGAAAATAATGGGGAAAATCAAAACAGTGCTCCAAAGCATCATGGGAACGTTTGTGTTTTCAGAAGCCTAAATGTGAAAACATGATACAGCACATTTTTCAAACCTGTATTCGATAATTTTTCACATGTTCCTAGGCTGTAGCACAAAGTAAAAGGAGAAAACCAATCTGGATGCATTCATGCTCAAAGACACACAGAAACACACTAATACAAATAAATTTTCAGGCGGACACGCAAACACACACGTATGCAAAGTACACACAAACACACACACACATGTTCCAAAACGCCGCAGGCTTTCTATTTTACAGAAGCCGCATAAATGGGAAAGTTAATGTAGCATTGAATAAGACTAAGCTGCTCAGCTGTAACACCGCCTTGAGCTCATGAACATATTGCATCATTTTTCTTCTCCAGCAGGTTACCATTAAATTTGAATTTGTTGGAAGTTTTGTGGTACCATTTACAATGTGCCCCAGCTCAATAACCTTTTGTCTCAATGCAAATGTTATGCCTTCCAGGTGGTTTTCATAAATATTTGAATAAGTCTGAATAGTGGCAGAGACTTTCAGCCAAACCACCATCTCAAGCTTTTTACTATTTTGTGTAGTCGGTGTTAGATGCACTTTATTATTATGGTATGAAGGACTTTGATGTGATGAATTTAATGCAGCTTTCGAGAAACTGGATGCTACAAGTACATAACATGTTTCTGAAAATGGTCAGAATTTTAAGTTAATGTCATTTCAATGAGACTTGTATGCCATATTAATAAACAGTAAATATATTTTTTAATTAATTAAAAAATGTATAACTGTTATTACTGTTAAATATAATAATGGATAAATACAAAAGGCTACAAAACAAGACAATACATTAAAAATATTTTACATTAGAACAAACTGCAGTGACTTTTCTTGTTTTATACTGTAAGCACGTGGAAAAAGTATGGAAGCCTGTTTCCGCCACTAAATAAAAAAAGGTTATTGTGAATTTTTATCTCAAATACAAACTTGCAATTCTGACTTTTTTTCTCAGAATTGTGATATAAACTCACAATTGCAAGTTATGAAGTCAGAATTGCGTAAAATATACTCAGTATATATATTCTGATAAATATATATCATATATACTCAGAATATACTCAGTAAATATATTCTGACTCAGAATTGCATGATATAAACTCAGCTGCAAGTTATAAATCAGAATTGCGAGATACAAACTCGCAATTGCAAGTTATAAAGTCAGAATTGTGAGATATAAATTCACAATTGCGAGTTATAAAGTCAGAATTGCAAGATACTTGCAATTGTGAGATACAAACTCGCATTTGCAAGAAAAATTGTCAGAATTGTGAAATATAAACTCATAATTCTAAGAAAAAAGTCAGAATTGCACGTTTATTTCACACAATTCTATCTTGAACTCGCAATTGTGAATTTATATCTCGCAATTCTGACCTTCTAACTCGCAATTGCGAGTTTATATCACGCAATTCTGAGAAAAAAAGTCAGAATTATAAGCAAATTCATATCTCGTAATTCTGACTTTATAACTCGAAATTGCAAGTTTATATCACGCAATTCTGAGAAAAAAGTCTGATAAAAAACGTGAGTTTGTATCTCGCAATTCTGACTTTTTTCTTGCAAATGCAAGTTTGCATCTCACAATTCTGACTTTCTTCTCATAACTGTGAGATATAAACTCACAACTGCATATTATAAAGTCGAATTTTGAGGGGAAAAAAGAGTATTTCTCAGAATTGCATGATACAAACTTGAAATTGCAAATTACAAAGTCAAGATATAAACTCACAATTCTGATTTTTTTTTTCTCAGAATTGCGTGACCAACTCACAATTGAAAAGTCAGAATTGCTGAAATTGCTAACTCTAAATTCTGACAATCCTGACGTTTGTATCTCGCAATTCTGCCTTTTTTTTCAGAACTGCAACTATTTCTCAGAATTGTGTAATATAAACTTGCAATTGCAAACTATAAAGTCAGAATAGCGAGATATAAACTCACAATTCTGACTTTTTTTTCTAAGAATTGCTTGACAACTGAGAGAAATTAAGTCAGAATTGCTGAAATTGCTAAAAACTCTCAATTCTGACTTTTTTCTCGCCAATGCGAGTTTGTATCTCGCAGTTCTACATTTTTTCTCATAATTGTGAGTTTATATCTCGCAGTTCAGAACTGCGACTATTTCTCTAATTGTGTGATATAAACTCACAATTGGGAGAAATTAAGTCAGTATTTCTGAAAGTGCTAAAAACTCACAATTCTGACTGCTTAACTCGCAACTGCAAGTTATATCTCACAATTCTGAAAGTCGCAATAACCTTTTTATTATTTTTTATTCAGTGGCAGAAACAGGCTTCGACTGAAATGTGTTGTAAACAGACTTAAAAATAAAAAGAGGACAACCCACATACATATTTAACTGTGAACATGGTACAGTGCTGTTACAGCACCGCTAATGTACTGCTAGACTCTGTGTCTGACATCATGTCAAAAAACAAGGCAGATCAAAATTAGGGGACGTCTAGGCTCTTTGGATTCGTCAAGACTGATAACAGCAGTACAATCAATGAAAGCAGCTGAACTCTCGTCTCTATTTCCACTGAAACAGTTCATGCTGATGTCTCTTATTGGAGCGGGTAAACATGATGCCATCATGTACGTTCAAACATCTGCAGTGGATTTCTCAAATTTAATAAGAAAGCCGCAACCACTGTTTCTGCAAATCCAGACAATTTGGAAGGCAAATCAGTAATTGTGCTTGGAGTGTGTGTTTGTGTATACATGTTTGTAAGTGGGTCTCTTCTGGCTGCTGGCCAATGGTGGAAGACAGAATCTCAATCCAGTCATCATGTGTTCCACCGATGGAACTGAAGGTGCATTCGCTGCAGGCAGTTCCACAGCTATTTCAATTATGAGCGTTTTGCTAATACTATTACAGCTATAATATTTTATACACATTAAATTTTAATATTCATAATATTCATAAAAGCTTCACAAAAAGTATTCATAAAAGCTTCATAGCTTCATAAAATTAAGGTTGAACCACTGATATCACATGGACTATTTTAACAATGTCCTTATACTTTTCTGGGCCTTAAATGTGGTAGTTGCATTGCTCTCTATGCAAGGTCAGAAAGCTCTAAGATTTCATCAAAAACATCTTAATTTGTGTTCCAAAGATATATAAAGGTCTTACCAGTTTGGAAAGACATAAGAGTGAGTAATTAATGAAAGAATTTTCATTTTTTGATAAACTATCCCTTTAACTTACTTCTCAGTCATAATGTTAAGATAAAACTGTCACTCTGTACAGAATTACGTCTTAGATCTTGGATTATATTGGGTCTGTTTGTGTGTGTTTGGTGGGAAACGGAACTCTAGTCAGTATTTTTTTTAACAGGACCCTTGAGACCACTGTAACAACTGCCAGGTGCTCCACTGTGAGACTGAGAGTGAGAGCCAGACACACACACACACACACACACACACACATACAGCCTGACCACCAGTGATCTGTCTCTGAGGATTTAGTGGCCTGGTGTGGTAATTGAGTTTGCTGACCTGTAGACTGACCCTGGTGGAGAGCAAGAAAATGACATTAAATAGGAGTCACATCAGAGGCCTGGCTGTGTGTGTTTGTGTCACAAAGGTAATAGTGTAATACTCGCCTCTAAAAAGACCGTACACAGACCATGGAGAAGATACACGCTAGTACAAACAAAATGCACACACACACTGACATACACAGGTGTTTCTTCAACTACAGCAACGTTTACGCCCCAGGGGTTGTATATATATAGGTTGGTTACATTAGATCTGTCTCCTGAAAACTCAGCTTTGACATCACAGGAATAAATTACATTTTAAATATATAATAAAATAGAAAACAGTTATTTTAAATTGTAATAACGTTTTACAGTATCAAATAACTGCAGCCTTGATGAATACAAGACACAAAAATGTGTTTTTAAAAGTTTATTTTCTCAAACACCACAGTTGAAGAAACACCCCCACACATGCACACAGCTGTACCTCTGTGCTACTGCGCCCCAGGCTCCGTGTTTATTGGTGAGGATGTTGAGGATCTTCTGTTTCAGCTGATTGGCTGTCACATGATCACGGTGTTTGGCGGCACTGATGAGGTGATCACACATCGTCTCCTCTTCTTTCCTGTCTGCCGCGTACTGTGCGCAGTTAGACTGACCGAAATATGGATGAAAGAAAGAGAGAGAAAAGATTTACAAGATTAACATCTACAGTAAACATCACGATGAATTAGTACAGAGAAGAAAAATGCTGCTACATGAAGCAGAACTGAGGGATAGTCCATCCAAAAAGAAAAGTGTCATTATTTACGCATTCCTCGTGTTGTTTCAAACCTGAATTATGTTCTTTATTCCACGTAACACAAAAAAAGACATTTTAAAAAGAGTTTATTGTCCATACAATGAAAATCAATGAGGCCTAGTGTTATTTTAAAGTGCCACTATCATGCCATTTCTAAGGTTCCTAATATATTTTGGGAATCTCCTGCATTAAGTTTCCATGCATGCAAGGTCAAAAAACACTTTAATATCACCTCATTTTCCAGCGATTCTCAAACTTTTCATTCAAAGCAGTTCAAAGATTCATTCTCTTTAAACCCCTCCTTTCCTAAGCTTACTCTGCTGTGATTGGTCAGATGGCTCAGTCTGTTGTGATTGGTCTACTGCATACAGGGCATCAGAAACGATACACCTATTGTCATCGTTCTATATTTTGAACGCTCGATAGAAAATATAAACATGTATTATTTATCGCAGTTACAATTATGAATCATTTGACCCAAATAGACTGGATCCTGAGCCATTTTTAAGAGCAAGTGTTTTGTGAATCCCACGTTGAACTTCCTGAGATTAGAGAAGCAGTCGTCAGTAAAATGACACGTTTGTGGGCGGGGTCAAGTTGTGCGCGGCCAGCCAACGTAGAACATAGGCGGGATTTACGCAAATCTGTTACACTGTGACGTGTAGCCGTCACGGAAGTGGGGTTCGAATTACTAATGACTCATTTAAACTGTACAGAGTTGATTCTTTATTTTGGGATTTCGGCTTTACAACTGTGCAGATTGTTTACATTCACAAAGAGCTACATTACACACTGCATGAAAGGCAATACTGGAAATTGCCTAATAGTGGCACTTTAACTTTCATTCACCCCACTGATTTTTATTATAAGAAAAAACAGCTAAAACATGCCTCAAAACATCTTCTTTTGTGTTCTGCAGAAAAAAGAAAGTCATACAGGTTTGTAACAACACAATGGTGTTTTAATTTTTGGGTGAACTGTCTATTTATGAACAAAAAATGGCTTCCATTACAATGTCAGCATACAACATATATTATATATTTACCATTTACTTTCCCATTTACTCATCCTCATGTTGATCCAAACCTTAATGATGTTTTCACTTTCTCATGGTTTCACTGTCAAGACATTTCACATAATGTCTCAGAGGTTTTTTTTTGTACATACAATGAAAGTTAGTCAAGTCTTTGTTGTTTTGGTCCCCCTTGACTTTCATTATATGGCAAAATCAGCTAAAAGATTTGTCAAAAAATCTTTTATGTTCTGCAGAAGAAAAAAAGTCATACAGGCTTGGAACGACATGAAGGTATTTTCATTTTTGGATGAACTGTCCCTTTAAGAACAAAGAATGTCTTCCATTATCATGTCAACATACAACATATATTGTGTATTTACCATTTACTTTATTTACTTTATCATTATATGGCAAAAACAGCTAAAACATTCCTCAAAACATCATCTTTTGTGTTCTGCAGAAGAAAAAAAGTCATACAGGTTGGGATGGCGTTTTCATTTTTGAATAAACTGTCCCTTTAAGAACAAAGAATGTCTTCCATTACCATGTCAAAATACAACATATATCATATATTTACCATTTACTTTCCCATTTACTCATTCTCATGTTGTTCCAAATCTAAATTATGTTGTCATTTTCTCACATTTTCACTGTCAAGATTTTTCACAGAACGTCTTAGAGTTTTTTTGTCCATAGAGTCAAAGTCAATAAGGTCCTGTGTTGTTTTGGACCCCACTGACTTTCATTATACTGTATGGCAACAACAGCTAAAACATTCGTCAAAACATCTTTTGTGTTGGTGCAGAACGAAGAAAGTCATACAGGTTTGTACAGCGACATGAGGGTGTTTTCCTTTTTGGATGAACTGTCCCTTTAAGAACAAAGAACGTCTTCCATTACCATGTCAACATACAACATATATTGTATATTTACCATTTCCTTTATTTACTATATTTACCATTTACTTACCTATTTACTCATCCTCATGTTGTTCCAAACCTAAATGACGTTCTCACAAAAGAAGATATTTTACCAAATGTCTCAGAGTGTTTTTTTCTTTTTTGTCCATACAGTGAAAGTCAAAACGGTCCTGTGTTCTTTTAAAACCCCTCTGACTTTCATTACCATGGACAAAAACAGCTGAAACATTCCTAAAAACATCATCTTTTTTGCTATGAAAAAAAGTCATACAGGATTGGAACGACATGAGGGTGTTTTCATTGGATGAACTGTCTCTTTAAGACCCAAGAATGTCTTCATCAACATACAATATATTGCAGTACTTTCCCTTTGGGGTTTTAAAGGCACTTAAAATGCAGTAATATGGATATTTGATGGCATAAACACTATTAGATGAGAACAAACCTTGAACTGAATTGAGCTGGATGATAACAATATTGTCTTTTGTAGAGCTGAATAGAATACTGAACTGACTTGAGCTGAATAACACCACTGTTGCCGTCTGAAATAAACCTGTTTTATAATTGAACTTTACAGTTACTGAAGAGAACTATCTTTTTTAGAGCTGTGTTACAGCATAATTTGAATTGGTCTCATATTTAAAGAAGTCTGCATCACTGATTCTGTTATTTTTCTGTTCATTACCATGCAGCTGCATCTGTATTGTATAAAGCACTATATAAAAAAAGGGTAACTTGACTTTAAACTTCACTTTTCACACAGACAGAAGCTAAAAACAGGCACTATAAACAGCACTGAGACTAAAAGGCCTCTCAGACTAAGGGTGACATGAAGCAGCCCGCCAACTTTATCTTCCCGCTACAATAAGATTGTCTACCCACGTGGACCCCAGGGGGGATCTCTTGCTAATATTCAAAATCTAATTTGCTAACACAAGCCGGTGGGGTGCAGGGGAACGGAGAGGAGGGGCGAGGGGAAGTAATTGAATTTCCTTCCTTATATTTGAATTCTGTCAGATATTATACCTCGACATATTCTTCAAACGGGCGATAACTCAATCTCCCGGTGTCATCTCGGCTTACCACGAGCCGCGCTGACAAATATCAAACGTTATTTATCACTTCAAGGGAGGATATGAGGGTTGAAAGTGACACCAGCTTAATTGTAAAAATATCTTATCTGCTTACTGAATCTTCAATCCGTAGACGGAGGTAATAAAGAAGAGAAAGAACCAGAAGAGCCTGCCATCCTCCTCCAAGTGGGGATTGAGGGGCAAGATGATGTCTCCGGTTAGCTGGTGACATCGCCTATCTAATGCCTGCTGCGTTTTATCTAGTGGGTCAAGGATCCTCAAGAGCAGTATATAAAACAGCCGTCTCAGGCTGCGCGTTCCAGATAAGAAACTCATCACTCCATCACTACATGTACTAGTGTGTCTGTGTGAAAGAGTGTGTGTTCACTGCATGATGCCATGCACTTGCCCTCATAGTTTCATATTGTAGATACATGACGACAGATTCCACCGTGAGCGCTGCTAAACCTTGATTTACATTTACAGAGCGCACTGTATCTCTGTCAGAATGATAAAGATAGGTTGATACTGATATTCTAAGAAGTTAGTGTAACATTAATCTTCACACGGAATATATTACAGGTATGAGGTACAAGAACTGTGTTATATTGTGAATTCAGTCACGACTAAAGCCTAAAACATGATCTTGAAAATTGTTTTTTTCCTCCTTAGTAGAAATTCTGGTAAAGCCTTTATGTGTAATGGATTATAAAAGCTGTTTTAATGCATTAATTATGCATTGTAATGCACCTTATAATGCATTGTATGATTTTATGAGTAATTATAACCACAGTTATAATACATTATAATGCTATTTACTGCTACACCTTTTGAAAGTGTAATGCAATAAAACTAGGGCTGTCAGTTTAAAGTGTTAACATAATTAATTATTTATGAAAAAATAACATGGTTAAAATATTTTAACACAGTTAATGCACTGGCCCCGTCCCCAGACCTATATATCATCTTAAAGTCAATACAGTTGACTGATGACAAGCTTGATCAAAGACTATAGAAACGGACTTTGATATGATGCAGGGCAACACCTCCATAAATGCAATTATGCCCTAAAATTCAAGATATTGGGGCAAAAATGCCCCTGTATGAGTTTTTTGTCTCATATTTATATGATAAGCAATATCACACGAGCAGTGAGAGCAATCACACGAGTGCTTTTTGTCCCAAATGTGATTTTACACAACAGTTCAGTAAATTTAATATTGTGTTATATTTTAAACCTGATATTGTCTGTTTTTGCTCAGTTTTGCCAACAAAAATATTACTTATAAAGCCACAGCAGAATTGTTGTGCATCTCTGAGCAACACAGCGGTGTTTGGTTTTTCGAATGAATCCGCATTTTGAACGAATCGGATGAACAAATGATTCAAAAGCCCATTCACAAAGTGAGCCGTTTACTGAATTCCTGAATGAATCAGCCGTTTGAACGAATCAAATGAATGAATGACTCATAAGAACATTTACCGCCACCTGCAGGCAGTTTTAGTTTCTTATTTAGAGTTTTATTTTATTTTAAAAAAAGGAAAGAACACTTTAAAGGGAAATTTCACCCCCAAAACTTAACTTATGTCATCATTTACTTAAACCTGAATGACTTACTTTCTTTTGTGGAACATAAAAGAAGGTATTTTGAAGACTGTTGGTAACAAAGCTGTTTTGTGGTTTGTTGTGGTTACAATGACTTCCATTGGATGAATAAAAAAAAAAAAAAACTGAGCTGTTCCTCAAACGATCTTCTTTTATGTTAAATAGTTTATGTTAGGCCGCTGTATAACACATAATGTAGTTAATTAGATTCAAAATTTTAATCAACTGACAGCCCTAATTAAAACACATGACAGACAAACCTTCAAATTATTTTACATTTAACAATTGATTTTAACTTTGGTTACAAGTATAAAAAGATATAATGATTACAATGTACATTATGAATATCTTTATAATGCGTTATACATGAAGGGTGTGATACATGAAGTGTTATACATGAAGTGTTACTGATTTTTTTTCCCCCAAAATAGTGCTGTTGTTGTTCTTGCTATTATTATATTAATATATTATATTATTATATATAAATAAAACCTTTGATTAATATATATATATATATATATATATATATATGCACACATACATTATGAATACCTTTATAATGCGTTATACATAAAGGCTTTAAGTGTTTTTTTTCCAAAATAGTGCTGTTGTTGTTCTTGTTATTATTATATTATCTGTATTACTGATATGTTATATATATATATATATATATATAATCCCCCTTAGCCTCTATCTGTTGCAAAATACTCTTTTTACATAAAAAATTGTTATACTTAATTATAATAAAATAAATAATAAAATATAATTATATACATATATCAGTTGTAATTGGTATAAAATAATTCAAATTTACGATAAATCCCCTTCAGCCATGATTATATTCACAATACATCCTGTCTTCCAGCATTTTACATGTCATAATAAAATTAATAAAATTTTTGGTTTATGTTTCAAAATATATTTTTTGCTACAGAGTATTTTTTTATTTAATTTAATTTAATGTTATTTTATCTTATTTTTTTGGAGTTCAAAAAATAAAATTAAAATAAAATTAATCATATTTTTGGTTAATGTTTTAATATATATATATTGCTACTGATTTTTTGTTTTTACATTTAATTTATTTAATTTATTAATTTATTAATTTCATTTAATTTATTTTTTGGAGTTCAAAAAATAAAATAAAAATAAAATAAAATTAATCATATTTTTGGTTTATGTTTTAATATATATTTTTTGCTACTGACTTTTTTTTTTATTTTAATGTAATGTTATTTTATTTATTTTTTTTGGAGTTCAAAAAATATTAGGTTTTATTATGAACAGTCAATATCAAATCAAATCAAAAAGGCATGTGGGCAAAATCTTTTCATACTAGGACAAATATACTGATCTTGACAGAGCTTCCATCTAAACCTTAACAGAAAGAAATACCAGTGTAAATAACATTTTCTGCCTCTTGATAGAAATAGCTAATAATTTAAAATGAAACATGAATACAATCTCCAAACATTGTTCCTTACTTTTCAGAGGGCGCTTATGTATAATTTAGGGAAGAGTTATTAAATTTCTCAGTACTGAGCTAATATATGTGGCTTAATCCCCTGTAGGAGACATAAGCAGAGGATTATGGGCCTCCCCCACTGCTGGCTTTACTACAGATTTTCTCTCGTGTTATATCGGATTCGCAAAAACAGATTTCTTTGTAGATTACTTAGGTTTCATATGGATTCAGTGTGTGATTAGACTTCTGATCTGGTATTGGTTATAATCTGTGTTTTAGCAGATCTATCTACTTAATTCATTCATATTACACAGAAAAATATCTAAATAAACTGATATGCATGGTGTAAAAACATCACCTACCTCAAACTCTGCATGCTTGTGGACGTCCTCGGCTCGCTGTCTGTTGAGAATGAACTCTGCTTCATTGGCCACTCGAACAATATGATCC
This sequence comes from Labeo catla, assembly GCA_012976165.1. Classification (NCBI taxonomy): domain Eukaryota; kingdom Metazoa; phylum Chordata; class Actinopteri; order Cypriniformes; family Cyprinidae; genus Labeo; species Labeo catla. Next base: position 150,964 of record VONZ01000784.1, on the reverse strand, counting down.
TTCATGGCATGACAAAGGAGTCTAGAATGAAGAAAATACAGGAATTTAAAAAAAACGGCCTTCAGTCAGTCCCTAAACACACATAAAGTACACATCTGCATGTTACACACAATCAACCCCACAATTCTCTTTTATACCTTTATAGAAAACGCAATCACTCATCTTTTATGGGATCTAGGTTACTTTGCGTTAATTGTCATTTTACACATCATTAAGTCAGCTTTGTTTTAATTAACAAGAACCTTGGTGTTAAACGTAATGCTGAGCGTAAATTTCCGTTCCCATCCCGCAGAGGGGCTTCAATCTGGTACAGCATTCAAATGTGCATGCTTCTTTAAGTGATGACAAGCAATAAATAACATTTGGAGCTCAGAGGAAGAAGAAAAAATAGTAAACAACCTCATTCTCAGCATGATAACAGTTCAAATTTAAATCTAGGGCATGACTTCAGTACTTCAGTACTGCCAGAGAAGTTGAAACACAGTCATCATGATATGAAGAGTGTGTTAAAACATTTAATGAGTATTTCTAGCGCTCCAAAAGACTAAAAGCCTCGATGACTTATATGAGAGTGAGAGTGAAACAGAACAGGGGCGCCAAATCAGTGGCACAGGGGTCACAAATGTCCCAAACGGTGACATGGTGTGGCTCATAAATCACAGATGCCCTACTAAAAACTGGATGTATCTAAATAAACTGGAATAGGCTGTTACATAAACACTCTGAGGCTGAATGTTCCTGCATTTTCTTCAGAAATAACTCCACAAGCACACGTTTTACACAGTGCTTTAATACTTGTAAGTTAGTTTGTTATTAGAACATAAGCAAAAGAGGCCAAACACAACATTAGTCTCATTAAATTGTTTAAATAAACTAGCTAGTGAATATATGGAGTGTAATCGGTGGCTTCTGGAAGAAAAATCACCTTCAGTCTGTCCATAATTTTTTTTTTTTTTTTCAATGATCTCACATAAACCTTGAAAGACAGATCTACAGTACAATCAGTTCTAAGTGCCTTATTTTTAAAAATAAATATGTATGAAACTTTAAGTATACTTAGCCGTTCAAAAGTTCGGGATCAGTAAGATTTTTTATGTTTTTTTTTTTTTTAAAGAAGTTTCTTATACTCATCAAAGCTGCATTTATTTGTTCAAAAATCCAAAAAAATAGCAATATTCTGAAATATTATTTCAATGTAAATTAGCTGTTTTCTGTGTGAATATATTTTAAAATGTAATTTATTCCTGTGATGCAAAGCTGAATTTCAGCATCATTTCTCCAGTCTTCAGTGCCACGTGATCCTTCAGAAATCATTCTAATACGCTGATTTATAATTAGTGTTGAAAACAGTTGTGCTGCTTAATTTTTATTGGAATCGGTGATACTTTTTTCAGGATTCTTTAATAAATAAAAAGAACAGCATTTATTTAAAATAGAAAACTTTTGTAACAATATAAACTATCATTTAAATGTTTGTGGTCAGTAAATATTTAGGAAGAAATTATTTTTATTCACCAAGAATGTATGAAATTGATAAAAAGTGATAGCAAAGATTTCTATTTTGAATAAATGCTGTTCTTTTTAACTTTTCACTTATCAAAAAAAAAAAAAAAGAATCACAGGTTTAAAAAATATTAAGCAACACAAGTGTTTCCAACATTAATAATAAAAGTAATACATCAGCTTATTAGAACGATTTTTGAAGGATAATATGACACTGAAGACTGGAGTAATTTGGAATAAATAATATTTTAAAATATATTAAAATAGAAAACCATTATTTTAAACTTTAATAATATTTTACAATACTATTTTTTCTGTATTTTTAATCAAATAAATGCAGCCCACATGAGCATAAGAGACTTCTTTAAAACATTAAAAATCTTACTGATCCCAAACCTTTCAACGGCAGTGTATATTTCAACATTTTTATATATCAAAATCCTAATTTTTAATAATTATTATATTTTTATACATATGCATTCATTTTGTAAAAATAAAAAATAAAAAATAAAATAAAATTACACTAATTATTAGGATGCTTTAATGTTTTTGAAAGAAGTTCAAAAACATGCATTTATTTGATCAAAAAAAAAAAAAAATTTGGGAAACATTGTCACAGCTTTAAAATAACTGACAACTGTTTTCTTTTTAAATATATTTTAAATTGTAATATGCAATTTATTCCTGTGATGCCAAAGCTGAATTTTCAGCAGCTATTATTCCAGTTTTCAGCGTGATCCTTCAGAGATCATTTTATTATCCTGATTTGGTGTTTAAGAAACATTTGTACTTATTTATTTAATTTTATTCTATTTTATAATAACGTAAAACCTTCACAATTGTGATCAATTTAGTGCATCCTTACTTAATTAATGTATTAGTTAAAAAAAAAATGCTGTGTACTATGGAACCCCTAAAGGGAATACATACGAGATGAGAGGAAAAATACATTACAATACTTTCACTTGCAATTATATTGTTGAGAAAGCATATTGTATATTAATAGCGGGCATCAGTGAGCCGCTATTAACATGCAAGGCATTAAAATTGCTTTTAACTGCGCGTTCGCTTTTTACTTTCACTTTCGAGATCCATGATCACACGTACTCTGTTTACTATGGAGCGACAGAACTTAATGTATTTTACAAGATTAGATGTTTGTCAGTGGTGCTCAGGATCTGCAAATCAGTCGCCATCGCTATCAGTCATCTTTCCTTACTCTGTTTATGTGGTAACTGAAATATTATGTACTGTAATGCAACAGGCCACTGCTAGCATGTCTCTTTAGTGGTTCCGTAGAAAGCGTTATTTGTTTTCCGTGCCTTTCCGAATACGGATTTGCTATTCAGGCACATCTCTAAGGGCCATTGATACAGACAGACAGACAGACAGACAGGTAGGCCTGAATGACTGATGTACCAGCACCCTGGACAGCGACTATCGCTGCTGACTCAGGCTTATTGTCCAAATGTGTGTGTGTGTTTGTGCACAGATGGGTCAGCAGATGGGTGTGCAGGTTGAGCCGCCCTGGATCAGCTTCACAACAATGATTCAAAGCCTAAACCTGACAAACACATGGACGCAGACATACGCACACACAAGCACAAGTATACCTAAAAAAAAGAAACAACATGACTAAAAAACTGTACACATTCTGGACAGGAAGTACATCAGCGGGTTTATTCAGCCACTCTCTCTCTATGCTTATCTCAGCATATTTTCCACTCTGGTCAAGCAATTCCACACAAAACACACACACACAGACTGTAGTCACAGTAGCTGAACGAGAGGCTTAGGGGCTAATCTGGTTCCCTCCCTGTTTTCTAGTCGGCCTCAGAAATGCCTGGTAACGCGGCACGAGAACAGACCAGCACTAGATAACCAGTTTGAAGTGACATTAGCTACAGTGATGTGTGAGCTAGTAATGGTGTTTGAGGAGTAGACGTGAGACTTTACCTTCCCTCGTTGATAAGCTCAATGAAAGCCAGGCCAGCGTTCTTCTGGATGGAGTTCTGCCACTCCTGAAAGAAACAAATATTTGTCATTAATATGTGGATTGTGTTCATTTTTCATTAGTATGATTAAGAAGAGCTTGTGCAACAGGGGAAAAAGTTTATCCAAAAATAAGTGTTAAGTTAAATCCATTAGTGTTGACTGAACAAATTTTAAAACTTTTTATTTATTTATTTATTTATTTGCATTATATAGTATCACGTTTAAATAACGTTTAAATGTTTTACTGGACCCAGACTTGTGATCTTAAAATGTTACAATTCATGATTAATTAATTAACTAATACATTCCTAAAACTTTAATAGTACATTCTAAAAATTATAATATTTAATTAAAATTTGTTGTTAAATTAATATTTATATTCATTTATATATCAGTGCTATTATTAATTTTTTTGAATTTTATGAATCAGTTTTTATTTTGATATTTTATTTTAATATTTTATTTTTTAACATTTTTTTTTTTTTACATTCAGTTTCAGCTAACTATATACATTTATCTATATATATCATTTAATATTTACAATGTAATATAATACAGGTATAAAATACATTTAATTTAATGTAATTTAGTTTCATTTTTATTTCAATTTCACTATTTTAGCACAAGTTGAACTAAATATATATTAATATTTTAAATGTAATGTAATATAGAATTAAAAAAAATATATTTAAAGTTAAACTTTTTTACACTCAGTCTTAGTTTTTTATTTAATATTTGACATTTAATATAATATGGTATAAAATTTACATTAATATATATATATATATATATATTATAAAAATAATTTAATTAATATTGTTAAATTAATATTAATATTAATAATAACTAAATATTACATTATTATATATTATATTATAAATATTATATATCAGTGCTATTATTAATAAAATCAGTTTATATTTTGATACATAAAACTACATAAAATGTTGCAATTATAGGTGATTATATATATATATATATATATATTCTTTTTTTAATGGTTTTAATGTTTTTTTAACATTCAGTTAACTATAATAACCATATTTTAATTTAAAAAAAACAGTTTGATATCTATCTATCTATCTATATATGGTTGTGGTGTTATTTCTACCTTTTTTGTCACTTTTGAAACAAGTCTATTTCCAATTGCAGCGTATTTTATTTATAAAGTGTAAAAACATTATTTAATTCTGTGCATTCAGGATATAAAAATTAATATGCATGACAACAAGAGAATTCGTTTAGGGTTAGATCCAAAAAGTTCTGGTAAAAATGGATTGAAGCACATCTGTAAAACAATAAATAAAAATAAAACCAGTGGCAAAAACATCTGCACACAAAAATCCCTCTCCTACAGTTTCATGTTAAGCCTAAATGAAACATCCAGCGATAGTGATCGCAGCAAATTGGATTGCTATGTATTTGAGAAAGCAAAGATGGCTTTGAGGTCACATACAGTCTACGCGATCGAGAGCCAAAGCCATAAAAAGCCTGGAACCCGGCCCTGTGCGTGTGCAAGCATCTTTTCTTCCTCTGCGCACAGATCCGTAAACACAGGAGAGATATAATTGCTGAATGAAACTGTATCCTCTTGCCCCTTAAACACAGCCATTTCCTCCCTGTGAGCACCCAGTGACAGATCACCGAAGACCCCCGTCTAGAGACCGGCCCTCTCGCCTTGCCTCCAGCGCTTTTGAGGCCTTAGGGAAGGTCTCACGCCCTCCCTCTCCCCGTTTCCCGGGTTCTCCTTCCTCCACTGTCTCTCACACACAAGGCACGGGTCTGGAGATGATTAAAAGGCAGTCGTGCTTCTCACTATGGGAAATTCTCCTCTGTTCTCCTGTTTGCTCTCTAAGGTACGAGTTAAGCGGGAAGAGCATAAGATGGGTTGAAGTTCAAAAGTAAAGAGGGCATTTGTAAAAAGTGGGCCTCAAAAATATTCCCCCTGTCCCATGGTGAGAGAAGAGGCACTTGAGATGGATGTGAACAATGCCCTCAGAATTATGGTATTTTAAGCATTTTATACAGATGTGTTTTGAGCATTATTAGGGGTTCAAGTGCATAGCACTGAAACCCTATTGTAATTTTTAGAATGGTCACAGACCAGCGATCTCCAGGTAAAACTGATCGTGCAAACCAAACCGTAAGCCATAGAGACTTGAAACTTGGAGGGATGGTAGTACTCACACCGCTGACAATGTGACCAATGCTCAGCCCAATCGGCCTGACGGGGGCGCTACAACGATCAAAAGTATGAAATCGCTCATAACTCCTTAACCGCCAGTCGCAGCCTCAAGTGTCTTATGTCATCGGAATCCTTGGCTCACACCGGACAAAACACATGCCTCAGACTTGATTATAAGGTATTTCACATTTTTTTGCGACTCGACCGTCTCAAAGGGATGCAAAAAAACATTTGAAAGGGGCAGGGCCACTTTTAGTAAAATGCCTATAACTCCTGAACAGAATGAGATATTTCCACCAAACTCAGAACACTTATGTAAGAGCTAAGTCTGAGGTCACAGTAAAAAAAAAAAATCACGGAGCTTGGCCACTTGGTGGCGCTTTAAGAGGGGAAAAACATAAAAATGGCTATAACTGCACAACCATTTCTCCAACATGAAGATCGGTGTGCGTGGTCTTGGTCTGAAATGCCACAAGTGTCTACAAGGACATTTGTGCAAAAAATATGGCCGCCGTTGGTTGATGACGTTTGAGTACCTGTTAGACAGGGTTAACGGACGTCGATTGGAACGAAACTCAACGGGCCTGTTCGACTCACAGCCCAAAAAGTCGGAGAAAAATTTAAAGTCTCCGACTTTAGTTTAAAGTCTCTAGTGGGCTATATTGCATTTTTCAAGGGTGCAGTGTTAATTTTGACAGCTAATTTCGATTTAGTCTTAGTCATAGTCTTCTGACCAAAATACTATGTAGTTTTAGTCACATTTTAGTCATCTGAATTGTTTTTAGTTTTAGTCTAGTTTTAGTCGACTAAATATCATAAGATTTTAGTCGACTAAATCCACAGTAGATTTAGTCGGCTAAAATCTAATGGGTTTAGTTACAATGTAACGCATTTATTAAGCATTTCTCTAAAATGACCAAACTCATTGTATAGGTCTGATATTAAGGTTTTATCATGATCGACACATATTTAACTGCTGTGATGCAACATGCCTTTATATTAAAATTAAATAAAACCACTACTCATAAATAAACAAGAACATGTTCTTCTTTTCAATGAAATACCAATAATTATATAGACTAATTATGCGTTCTTTATAACTACTTGTTTACCACATTCTTCATTTTTTCAAGCAGACAGATTTATTTATATAAATAAAATTTGATTAATCCTTATTAGGGCTACTAAAGGGATTCAGTCAAAAGCAGTGAGTGATTTTCTGTCTTTCTTTTGTTGCTTGATGGACATCAATGCCACAGACAATAGCAACTAAATTAGACTGCTGTCCTTTTAAAACCAAAAGCACAGATGCAATGAACTGATGCACATCCTGTTTGCGTAATCAAGAGTGTTTATGTCGGTAGTCATCAAAACGGACAATTCAACATAATTTTGTGTGTATTTCTCCATTCATGAGACGCAAAAGAGTACTCGTGCACTGTGTGAGAGGCGCTGCCGGATCGAAATAAGTTCTCTTTTGCGTCGTCAAATTTATCCAATATGTCAAACTGTCAAATCATCCCTCCCTAACATTTTCGTCTCGTTTTTATTTGTTGATGAAAATCTCAATAGATTTTCATCATAGTTTTTGTAATTCAGAACGCGTTTCTGTTTCGTCATGCGGTTTTTCACACATACGCACAATATTCGTATAATATGACAGAACTACTCATTCCAGACAACTTTGCCTCTAGAATCACTGCTGTCAATCAAATTGTTTGTTAAATAATTGAGAAGATGTAAAAAACTACTTTTGCAAACTAGGCGTAGGTTTTTTACTTAATCTGGAAAAAAAACAATGCAGTACAATTCTCTGGACTCTCTGGGCTAATAATTATCAGAAAATGTTGAAATTTACCCTTTGGGAAGCTATACCGAGGTCGTTTAAAAAAGCGGCCTGTCCAAATTTACCCAAAATCCTATGAAGCATAAAGGAAAGTGCAAAACTTTATTTTGCTGAGCACATGAGCACAAAGTTTTTAAGTGGATTGGATCACAGCTGGTCCTATAACAGACATAAAAAAATAAAAATAAAAATATTTCTATGGTAAATTACCTGGATTTGCCAAAAATGCTTTTAATCACTGATGTAGGTGGGTACAGCCTTGCTAAATAATATGTAATGTATTTTTCCCTATATGATTAAACGCCTTAAGCGCTTGAACCCCAGTAATCGCTGTTTGCAGCTATATTATTTTCTTTTAATTGTTTTATTCCCCTGTTTCATATTATGACATTCATGTTTTCTGTAAAGACTTTCTTTGTAAACATTATTTTTAAAGGTGCTGTTTAAATAAAGCATTACTTAGTCAGTGATGACAGGCAGTGCTGGGAAATATAGCCGTTTTGGTGGTTGGGTGGTTTTAATTGGTAATATACAGTGGCACAAAAATAATTTTGGAAATGTCAGAACTAACCACATTTTCTGAGCCATTTTTGCTATTTCTTCTATCTGGCTGCAGAAACAACAACAACAAAAAGAAGAATGTCTGTATGAATTCTATAGTAAGAACCACTAAAGTTTGACTTTCAAATAATTATCTTCAACATTGTCATTTTCTCATCTTCAACAGAATATCTTCAGCAGCTCATTACATATATAGCATATACAGATTATAATTTGAGGTGTAACAAAATTCTTTTTGCCAAATAAATATTGTTTATGAAATGTCCTGGCTCTTCCAAGCTTTATAATGGCAGTGAATGGGTGTTGAGATTTTGAAGCCCAAAAAAGTGCACCCGGGAGGTTAATAAGAAGTGATGAACACAGAAGCGCAGAGGAGACAGTAAAACAAAACACTGGTCACAAATTAAAAGTACAAAATGAGAATTTGTAGGGAAAATGTTGGAAGATTTCGATATTATCCAAGAGAAGACTGGCTTTCACTTCATATATGATGGATTTAAGCACTTTATCTTGCTTGAAAATCTCAACGCCCATTCACTGCCATTATAAAGCATTGAAGAGCCAGGACAGTTTTTAATATAACCCAGATTGTATCCGTCTGAAAGAAGAAAGTCACATACATCTTAGGATAGCTTGAGGGTGAGTAAATCATGGGGTTATTTTCATTTTTGGGTGAACGATCCCTTTAAGAAATGAAAATTCTGTCATTTAATTCTGTGGAACACAAAAGAAGATATTAAGACATTCTGAAGAACTGTTTTTGTCCATTGGACCCCATCACCTTTCACTCACAGAAGAAAGATAGAGAGGTTTGGAACAACATGACAGTAAGTAATTGATAACAGAATTGTATTTTTGGCTAAACTTCCCTTTTAGTGTGAAATACTTTTGGAGCCACTGTAAAACTGCAGAGCACAACTGATGAACTGAACAGACTAATAGATTTTTTAAAAAAATCAAAGTTTGAAGATGGGAAAAAAAAATCCAAAATCACACACATTGGTGAGCATCCTCACTACCCCTCACTGAGCCAGAAAGAGACAACGCTGAGGCGCATCTGGTCTCCAAATGTTGTAACTGACCCAATATGCCTCCCTCTCTCTATTTCTCCTCCACTATTCATTATCTACTCAGCAGTCAGGCGGTTCGTCGCCTGGGATCGTCCGCCTCAGCTCAGTGCTTCTTCACTAGCCTCCGCTCAAGTAGAGCAGCACCCACGTGACAAAAATAAATAAGGAAATACATGCAGATGTGGGGCACACTGGCCTGCCAAAAGAAAAATGACATCAGCCAAGACACAGAGCCAAGTCCCCGTCCGCTGTCTCTTCTCACACTAGAACTGTAACACACTTCTTTTAAGCCTTTTTTTTCTCTTTCTCTTCATGCTGGAGATTGAGGGTCCCCGGTGGGAGGTGAGTGTGATTGTGAGGGGATTTTGGGGGGCTCAGACGAGTATACCGTCCATGTGATGTGCATTAGCGATGACATGTACCTCCAGAAGGCAGTAATGCGATCCCTTATGTAAAAGAGAAGATCACTTCCGGCCTGCCATCTCTGGCGAGGGACTTATACTGGGAGAAGCTGACACACCGGGTTTAAGAGCTGATGCGGAGAGTTTATCTTGTATTTTAGCACAGGGGGTTTCAAACTGTGGTCCGGGGAGCCCCAAGGGGCCGTAAGGGGGCCCACAGAAAAGTTTAGAGAAAAATAATTGGAAAACTAAGCAAAAATGTATATACATAAACAAACAAAACAAAACAAAACAATGATATTAATAACCAAAAAATAATTATATATATATATATATATATATATAGCATAAATGAAAGAATGAATGAATGAACAAACCAATAAATAAAAAGTATGAAAACTTAATAGAAATTATAATTATACAAAATAAAACAACAACAATGATAATAATAATAAAGACAAAAAAACAACTGTATAAACTTAATAGAAAGCAAGAGTAAATAAACAATATAGTCAGTAAATAATTCAACTAAATAAAAAATAAAAACATTAATAAACAAGTAAAACATTATACATAAAATTATGATTGAATAAATAAATGAATAAATAAATACATAAAACACATAAATACATACATATAAATAGATAAAACAATCATAATAATAATCCTTAAAAAATTATAACATAAAAAATGAATGGATGAACAACAAACAACTAACCAATAAATGAAAAATACAAAACCTTAACAGAAATTATAATAACAAAATAAAACAACAACAATAACAAAAATAACAAATGTATAAACTTAATAAAAATAAATGATGATAATAATAAAAGTAAATAATAAATGCAGACAATAAATAACTCAAATGTCAACTAAACAGAAAATAAATAAGCAAATAAAGAAATATACATAGTATAAAGAAAGAAAGAAAGAAAGAAAAAAATGATAATAATTAAATATTGAGCATGAATGAATGAATGAATAAATAAAGTATAAAAACGTAATAGAAATTATAACAAAATAAAACAACAACAACATCATAAACAATAAACAAACACAAACTTAATAAAACTTTATAATCAATAGTCAATAATTAATTCAAATCTCAGCTAAATAGAAAATAAAACCATTAATAAACAAATAAAAAAACACAATATTATAAATGAATACATTCATACATACATGCATAAAGGTGTCAACTAAATAGAAAGTAATAATAAATAACAACTATACATACTAAATAATAATAATAAAAAAAATAATAAATACATCAAGAGTTACTTAAATAGAAACTACTACTATAGTAATTATTAATTAAAAAGTAATTAATTCTTAAAAGTAGAATGAAGGGAAAGTTGAATAAACAAACTAATAAATAAAAAGTATAAAAACTTAATAGAAATGATAATAATAACAAAATAAAAAAACAACAACAATAAAATAAAACAATAAAACAATAAAAACAAACACACAAATGTATAAACTTGAAATGAATGGTAATATAATAATAGTAAATAATCAATATAGTCAGTAAATAATTCAAACGTCAACAAAATAGAAAATAAAAACATTAATAAACAAATAAAATAACATTGAATAATAAATAAATAAATAAATGTGTCAACTAAATAGAAAGTAATAATAAATAACAACTATACAGATTACATAAAAAAATAAATACATCAAGAGTTACTTTAATAGAAAGTACTACTATAGTAATTATTAATTAAAAAGTGAATAATTATGAAAAGTTGAATAAATGAATGAAAAGTTCACTGAACGAACAAACCAATAAATAAAAGTATAAAAACGTAATAGAAATGATAATAACAACAAAACAACAACAATAATAAAATAAAATAAACAAACAAACAAACACACACACAAATGTATAAACTTAATAAAAATGAATGGTGATATAATAATAGTAAATAATCAATACAGTCAGTAAATAATTCAAGCACCAACAAAATGGAAAATAAAAACAAATAATAAACAAATAAAAAATACATTGAATAATACATAAAGACATACATTTATACATAAATAAAGTTGTCAACTAAATAGAAAGTAATAATAAACAATACCTATACATACATAAAAAAAATCAAGGGTTACTACTATAATAATGTTCAAGTACTACTATAATAATAATAAAGTTATTTATCAATCGTTAAATTATTCATGAAAGACAGAAAGGTGTCAATTAAATGAAAGCAAATCATTTTATAATTTTTATATATATTTATTTGTTTACAGTTTAAATTGGTGCTTACAGTAATGGCCTTCATATTTTCTGAAGGTGTTTCCTTGAAAAAGGCTCATCATATCTGGGCGGATCACATCGGTGTGTGTTTTCCCACACACTAAATGACTGAATCTCTGACCTTTACATTCCATCCAAAGTTTATTATCTTTTTGCATATTTCTGCTTGCATTGTTTATGCACTTCCTTGATTCATGTAAGAGGATAAAAATATGAAAAAACCCCTTTCTGTACACAGGCCAGTGGGTCGTCTTATCTCTTGTGATTATGATTGCACTGTCTGACAAGTCACCTCCTTGCTTCACTGAAAACTTGAGTACATGCTGTTTCAAAGCCAAAAACTTAATTTCACTCAAACTCCAATCATCTTTTAACCTACGCCTCCAAATTCCAGTCACAGCTGTCAAGCACTCCTGTCAAAACTGCCTGCCAAAACGTACTCAGCTGAGAACGCAGTCATTAGCCAAAAATGTGCACCACAAAAACCGTGGGAGGAAAAAAAAAACTGTAGTTGTAGCACTTGCGCTTGAGCTGTGCACCTCAGCCAGCCCGTTTTTTTTCCCCTCCCTCCTCCAGCTTTGTAACCCACAAACTTTAATGGCTCTTGAGAATTTGCAGCATCTCAATCCAACCTGTCAAGAGACAGAGGGAGCACTTTGCTTTTATCTGCTCAGCGCTGCTCCCGACATCTGGAGGCCGTCCATCGGTAAATCTCTCCGGCTCCACGCTAGATCCTTTATGTATGTTTAAGCTGCTACACGAAACAGACCCGGACGACCTCTGTGGCCTCCGCTGCCACTTGACTGGATAGAGACACCGGCTGTCGGCGGCCTTAGATGAATAACAGTGATTAGGAGGCATAAATAAAAAAGTGCAAGATGATTATCGCTAATTTATTCATAAAAGTGACAGTTCGCGAAACAGAGCGGGTCGGAAGGTCACGAGCGGTGAACGTCCCGCTGTCTGGGTGCATTAGTGTGGAGATGAAAAGGGGAAAGGCTCGAGGTTGTCGGACTCGCAGCAAGGACGTCTCCTGCCGCGACATGATTCGTACTGGGATGTGGAATGTGTTCAGATGTGCTCCAAGCTTTTTCTTATAGAGATAGTTCCCAAAAATGAAATCATTATTCATCCTCATTGATGTCTTTAGATGTTCAAACAGCTGTTTTCCATACAATGAAAGTGAAGTGTGAGCACAGTGAATAAAGACTTAAATTTTTGTCTATTCCTCAAGCTATTGCATGACTTCAAAAAAAAAAAATAAATAAATAAACGTCATTCAAAAGTTTGGGGTCAGTAAGATTCTTTTTGTTGTTGTTGTTTTTTAAGAATTTAATCATTTCAGCAAGGTTACAGTAAAGACATTTAAATTGTCACAAAATAAATTTTTATTTTAAATAAGTGCTGTTCTTTTGAACTTTCTATTCAACAAAACTTATGGTTTCCAAAAATAAATAAATAAAAAAATAAATAAAAATTAAGCAGCACAACTGTATTCGACATTAATAAAAAATGTTTCTTGGCCATTGTTACTAAATAAATTTCTATTTCAAATAAATGCTGTTCTTTCTATTCATCAAAGAATTCTTAGGGAAAAAAAGAACCTCACAGTTTCCAAAAGATAAAAAAAATAGATAAAGATAAAAAGTAAGCAGCACAACTGTATTCAACATTAACGATATTAAGAAAAATTCTTGACCATTGTTACAAAATAAATTTCTATTTCAAACCTCATGGTTTCCAAAAATAAATAAATAAATAAATAAAAATTAAACAGCACAACTTTATTCAATATTATTATTATTTATAATAAAATGTTTCTTGACCATTATTACAAAATATAAAAAACTGAAATAAAACCTTTCAAATAAGTGCTGTTCTTTCTGTTCATCAAAGAATTCTGAAAAAAAAAAACAATCAGTTTCCAAAAATAAATAAATAAATAAATAAATAAAATATAACAAACAGCATTGTTACAATATAAATTTCTATTTCAAATAAGTGCTGTTCTTTTGAACTTTCTGGTCATCAAAGAATTCTGAAATAAATAAATAAATAAATAAATATTATGGTTTCCAAATAAATAAATAAATAAATAAATTCAATAAAATAAAAAAACAATTGTATTCAAAATTATTGATTTTAAAAATTTAATTTAAAAATGATCATTAAAAATCTTGACCATTGCTACAAAATAAATTTCTATTTTAAATAAGTGCTGTCCTTTTGAACTTTCTATTCATCAAAGAATTCTGGGGGGAAAAAAAAATCTCATGGTTTCCAAATAAATAAATGAACAAAGCACAACTGTATTCAACATTAATGATAATTAAAAAAGCTTCTTTAGCACTGTTACAATATAAACTTATATTTCAAATAAGTGCTGTTCTTTTGGACTTTCTGTTCATCAAAGGATTCAGAAAAAAAAAAATCAAAATAAATATATAAATCAATAAAATAATTCAAAATAATAATAATAAAAATAGAAATTGGCCAGCTCAACTGTATTCAACATTAATGACAACAAAAATTGTTTCTTGACCACTGTTACAAAATACATCTATTTCAAATAAATGCTGTTCATTTGAACTTTCTATTCATCAAAGAATTCTGAGGGGAAAAACAGTTTCCAACTGCTTAAAATTCAGCTTTCTTATCACAGGAATAAATTACATTTTAAAAATACATTAAATTATAAAACCTTTATTTTAAATTCTAATAATATTTTACAATATTACAGATTTTATTGTATTTTTGATCCAGTAAATGCAACCTAGGAGAGCACAAGAGACTTTTTCCAAAAACATAAAAAAATCGTACTGATCCTAATACTTTCCCTACCTATAATTCTCTTTTACTTCCTCTCTCGCTCAGCTAAAGAATCAAGCCTTTTGTTTTTCGAGCCCTCTCTGGTTTGGGCAACATGTTCTAAATCAGATCCTACAGCGAGCCCGTTATGAAGGCTTTGGCTCCAAAGAGACTTTCCTACGTCTGAAAGCCGTTTTGGGCCCAGGCTCTGGTTTCATCCCCTCTTTGGGCAATCGATATATCAGGCTGTTTCTACCCTGGGAGCTTCTAATGGCAAGGACTCTTGGAGCGCCGGTAACATTATATGTCTAACAGGGGCGGAGGAAGAGAAAACCAGGAGCTTGAGTCTCAATGTGATGCTTCACTTGGCAATAAATCCAAGTGGCAACAAAGCGGGCAGACGGCATAAAACAGATAAAGGAATCCAAACTTTCAATGCAACCGGGGAAAGGACGGCTGAAATCTTCAAAAGGAGAACAGCAGAACAGCAGGACTCATCCGGAGCGCCACAGCGTCTGGAGGACGCCACCTTCGTCAGGGCAAACTAAGAGCAAATGTACAGATCGGTATGGACTTCATAGAGTCAGAGGTGCCATTCAACGACTAAAAGCTCCTGCCCCACCAAGCTCTCCGACCGGCTGGATTCGGAGGAAGAGATGCTGAGGTAATGGCTTCCTTATGGACTCCCGGCGCAAGAGTGATGGGCTGACAGAAGGTATGTTAAATATCTCCCACTCTGACTACAACATCGGGACCATGACCCCTTTGAAAGGGAAGGCTTAACAAGGGACTCCGAAGGTCAGCGAGCCGTAATATGTCACTGGGATTTAAAGGGAAGACGACTGCCGTGTGTTTACATGAGCTAGGGTAACACTACTTTCAGTCCAAGAAGGAAAAATGTGGGAAAAGGTAGGAATATTTTAACCCTATAATGCCTACTGTATTATATATGATGCACACATTTCTAAGGTGTCTAAATTACTTTTCTTTTTTTGTTATCTAAAGGTTCAATCAACTTTCACTCAATAAAATAAGATGTTTCAGACTAATATGTCATATGTCGGGCTTTTCAGAGTTAAAATTTGTAACTATATCAGCAGCGATAGGAATGTTACTTTAAAAAAGTAATTACACTGTAAAAAATAAAAAACAATTTGTTGAGTCAGATTAAAATAATTTGTTACCCTGCTGCCTTAAAATTTTAAGTTCAGTCAACTAAAATAAGTTCAGTCAACTTGAAATGTTAAGTTGTACTAAGTAACAGCATACCTTAATAGCTTCAACAATTGATTGCCAATTAAGTTTAGAATACAATGAATTTAGGCCCAGAGCTGTAATAGCTGCTAATGGTGGCTATTTTGATGAATCAAAAATGTAAGTTTTTTAATGTAAAAACTGATTATGTAAAAAAATATGCTTTCATAGTTTGTGTTGTCCCTTATCAGTGCAAAATGATCACAAATTAAAAAGGATTCATGTCAATATTGTCCAAAACCCCACTTTTCTAGGGCGTTTTCAAACTTTAAAAATGTTCAAATGTCAAATAACTTGGATGCCCCCAATATTAAATGTCTTAAATTAATGAAATTTAAATGAAATTAATAAAATTTTTAGTTTACTCACCAGACTAATTTTAAATATCTGATATATTTTTAAATATCTGATATATATATATATATATATATATATATTATTGACTGAACTTAGGACTGGCTTTGTTGCTTAAGATATTGTTTGTAATTGTTTCTATAAAAGGGGAACTAAAAATGATACTGATAAGATAACAAAACTAGTATGAATTCTACTACTAATAACAATATAATACGTGCTACGGATTAATGAGCTGCTGGGTTCATGAATATTAATCAGAACAGGGATGATAATAGGTGAGCGTCAGCCAATGAGATTGTCGTTTGCACATTAGCTCCGCCTACTACCGGAGAAACCAGTAGTTCTTAAAAGCAGAAGAATTCCAACGGAACTCTGTTATTTTGAGAGGAAAATACAACAAAGAATATAGTTTACATGTAGTGCATCAGTTCTGCATGGCATAAGACTCTCTTGCTCTGTATCTTTTTTTGCGTATATGTGAGACAAAGCGACGGCTAGTCATGTGCCTTCACACTAGAGTTTACGGTTCATCAAATACAGGTACGCTGCGCATCCATTCAGATGAGCTCAAAAATAACATTATAACAATATTATAATGAATTATAGTAACGGCGCATTTTATTGTCAGTAACGGTAATGGCGTTGTAACGGGGGAAACAGTAATTTGTTTGATTACTCGTTACTGAAAAAAAATAATGTCGTTAGTAACTGAGTATGGTTCACACTTCACTTGAGGTTGGCTTTGAGAAATGAGCATGTTAATGAGCAAAGTCATGTTTGTGCATTGCTTTCTGCCATCCAGACAAATATTTAAGCAGCTCGCTGTGACCATTAACAACACACAATGTGTCATGCAGCTGGAAAACAACATTGGAAAGATAAAGAAAACAGAAAAAGAGAGACAACTCACCTGAGAGCATAGCAACATAACCAGTTCCACCACCGAGGTACTCGATTTCATGCATACCAGACCTAGAAGAGGAGAAAAAAGACACAGAAATGAATCATTCTGCTTCACCATATTCACGAAAGCTAAACAAACCTTAGAGGTTGTTTGTTTTGACATATGCATGTTATACATCTGCAAGGCCAAGCAGTTCCTGAAAATTGTACAGTGCAGATGAGCTGAACGGTCCCAAAATGCAACCATTTAATGTCACGCAATCATTCAGGCCTGTTCTGATGAGTTATGTTTTAAAGTCGAGCCTGATTGTCTCTTGTCATCAGCGCATTATGGCTAACAGCTCACGGGGTCACTAATAAGGTCTCTTGAGAGGTCAAAGGTCATCTGCTGCATGCCAGCGTGAGATCAAAACCCAAAGCCATGGTCTCGCTCGCATATTTCTCAAACCTTGCTAGAATAAGCATGTCATTTATACAAATAGAACAATATATGTGAAGGCAGGAATTCGAATACAGGAGTGAATATAGGCACATCTCTCTTTTTTTTCTCATACAGGGAGCGTTCTCTGGAAATCAGATGTTGTTTGAGTAAAATATGCAGTTTTAAATGAAAAGCCTGTTGTTCATTGAAAATAAAGGACAGTTGGTTAACCTCACTGATAAACAAGATAATTGTAAATGATATGTACAATTATTGCCAGACATATAAGACAAACTTTCTCTCTCAAACACACACAGTCGCATACACACACCTGCATTAACATACAAACACAGCACATAGCTGATGCCCTTGTTTGCATGAGCCAGTAGAGTCAGACAGACAGGACTCTAATGAGAGAAATATGAGGGAGAGAGAGAGAAAGAGAGCTCAATATGAATGTGGTGTAAGAAGATATTGTTGAATAAAGTCATTATTTTTGTTTTCTTAGCACACAAAAAGAAGCTTCATAACATTATGGTTTAACCACTAATGTCACATGAACTACATGAACTTTAACAGTGTCTACCTTTCTGAGCCTTGAACATGTCAGTTGCATTGCTATCTAATGCAGCGCCAGAAAGCTATCGAATTTCATTAAAAATATCCTTATTTGTGTTCCAAAGATGAATAAAAGTCTTACAGGTTTGGAACAACATCAGGGTGAGTAATTTTTGGATTAACTATTTCTGTAAGGATGAAACCATTAGTCAACATTACCAACAACATCGACAAAGAATTGCTGACAAATATTTTTTGTTGTTGACTAGTCGTTTGATCTCATATGACCTAATGTATAGGCCTGCAATAATGTGTTTTGACCAGTGTGGCACTATAACGCAAGTCTGTAATTCAGCCCTCCATTTTTATGGTTATCGATGTTGTTCATTTTTAAAACTGAGTTCCCATAAAATAATTTAATCCGTCTACTTGATCTGTAATAATCAGTATCGGAATCAGCCCTAAAAAACACTTGGCGGTCAACCCCTAATCTTGCCAGAGAGTTTTGCACAGACAAGTACTCATTTTCTTCAGAAATTCAACATTTGTAAATCAAAACTGTAAATCCCTATTCAAATCTTAAAACTGATTCACCAATAAAATAATTTAAAAGCATTTAAAGAAAGTTTTTGTCAGAGCCCTTGCCATTCTTAATTTTTACATTAATTTTCCATTTTACACCAGATGTATATATCGGTTCAAAATATCGGTTATTGGTTTACTTGACTGGTAATAACTGGTATCGGCATCGGCCCTGAAAACCACTTATCAGTCGACCCCTAATCGTGCCAGAGAGTTTTGCACAGAGAAGTAGTCATTTTCTTCAAAAAATCAACATTTTTAAATCAAAACTGTAAATCTCCATTCAATAACCGACAAAATAATTTTAAAACATTTAAAGAAAGTTTTCGTCAGAGCCCTTACCATTCCTAATTTTGACATTCATTTTCTATTTTAGACCAGATGTACATATCGGTTCAAAATATTGGTTATTGGTCTACTTGACTGGTAATAACTGGTATTGGCATCGGCCCTAAAAAAACACTTATCAGTCGACTTCTAATCATGCCAGAGAGTTTTGCACAGAGAAGTAGTCATTTTCTTCAGAAATTCAACATTTTTAAATCAAAACTGTAAATCTCCATTCAATAACCGAAAAAATAATTTTAAAACATTAAAGAAACATTTTTTGTCAGAGCACTTGTTATTATTAATTTTGACATTAATTTTCATTTTTACACCAGACATATATATAATATCGGTTCAAAATATCAGTTATCGGTCCACTTGATCTGTAATAATTGGTAGCAGCATCGACCCTAAAAAAACACATATCGGTCGACCCCTAATCATGCCAGAGAGTTTTGCACAGAGAAGTAGTAATTTTCTTCAGAAATTAGTTTTTTTTAAAACAAACCTGTCAATCCCAATTCAAAATATAAAACCGATTTGCCAATAAAATTATTTAAAGCATTGAAAGAAAGTTTGTGTCAGAGCCCTTGTTATTATTAATTTTGACATTAATTTTCATTTTTACACTAGACATATATATCAGTTAAACATATCGGTTATCGGTCTACTTGATCTGTAATAATCGGTATTGGAACCGGCCCTGGAAAACACATAATGGTCGAGCCCTAATCATGCCAGAGAGTTTTGCACTAATTTTCTTCAGAAATACAACATTTTAAAATCAAAATTGTAAATCCCAATGAAAAATTTTAAAACTGATTTGCCAATAAAATGATTTAAAAACATTTAAAGAAAGCTTTTGTCAGAGCCTTGTCACACCCCTGTGGACTGTTTTGTTGGTTTTGCCCTCTTGTGTCCTTATTTGGTCTTTCCTGTTCCGTTGCTTGTTAAGTCGTCATTGGTTTATCACTCCCAGCTGTCTTATATAAGTTTGATTCAGTTCCTTGTTCAGGGTCCATTCTTATGTTGTCGCTAATGTTTCCCCATGTTAGTTTGCGTCCTGTTGGATTGTGTTTTCCCTGCTGTTCCAGTTTGTTCCTGTTCCCGTTTGGATTATCTTATTAAAGCACGTTTTCATGATTTCCTCGTCCCTGCTCCTCCTTCCCACACACCCTGACAAGCCTTTGTTATTCTTAATTTTGACATTAATTTTCATTTTTACACCAGACATATATATCAGTTCAAAATATCGGTTATTGGCCCTGAAAAACACTTAACGGTCGACCCCTAATCGTGCCAGAGAGTTTTTTGCACAGACAAGGACTCATTTTCTTTGGAAATTCAACATTTTTAAATCAAAACTATACATCCCAATAATTAAATCTGTATACATAAAATCTGTGGCAAAACGGGCCTGTGAATTAAGCTTTAAATTCAGCTCACTTCTGTCTGAGACCTCCACTTGTCTCGTTACCCACTTAAACATCCTTTCACCATGAATGATCGCTCCTAAACCATTCAGTCCGTGAAGTTATGACCGTAATATTTCAGAGGCCAGGAGTTCAAGTCCCAACAATCTCTCTGTCTCATTTATGAGGGTGAGATGGGGCCGTACACTCAGCAATTCCCCACCGGGGTCCCTCTCTTCAGTCAGGTGGCAGGCCTGACCTCTAGATCACGCTGCTGGACAAACTAAATACATTCTATTTAAACAGCAAGTCGCCGTGCTTTCCAGTTAAGCCTCGCTGGCGTGAATGTGACATTGTCAGAGGGCCGTAGCGTCGCAGAGTTGGGCGGTCAGCTCTCACAAGAAGCGCAGTGTTCCACCCAGGGGCCTCGCACTCAAACTCCAAGTGTCGGGAGGCTGTCCGAGGGCGAGCGGAGCATAATTGCCCCCGGTGAACGAGTGTCTGGAGGGGGGCCGGGCAGGGGCTTGACCCCTTGTGCCGGGCCGAGTGATGGATGAAGGGTAATTATGGGTAAATAGGGCGCCTTTGCGCAGAGCGAACAGTATTTCAGCTGTGAGAGGTTGAGGAAGAGAGGAAGGGAAGGAGGTGGGAAAACAGACATCACTTCTTCTCGTCATGGGATGGTGTTAACATACTGGACAAATGAATGAGGGGGTAAAGAGTCATCTATGAGGAAGTCACTGTTATTTGTTTAGGATTGGGGTTAGTTTGAGGAGTAACGCAATGGGAACGGCAACGCACAAGCACAGTCAGTGGCATTTGAAAAATACCCTGTATGGGTCAAAATTATAGATTTTTCTTTTATGTCAAAAATCATTAGGATATTACGTAAAAATCATGTTCAGTGAAGATATTTTAAACATTTCCTAGCATAAATATATCAAAACCTAGTTTCTGATTAGTAATATGCATTGCTAACTTAATTTGGACAACTTTAAAGGCGATTTTCTCAATATTTAGATTTTTTTGCACCCTCAGATTCCAGATTTTCAAATAGTTGTATCTCTGCAAAATATTGTCCTATCATAACAATCCATACATCAATGGAAAGCTTTCTGATGATGTATAAATCTTATTCTCTCAAATATATATAGTGTGTATATATATATATATATATAGTGTGTGTGTGTGTGTGTGTGTGTGTGTGATTAAAACATATGTTATAAAATTTTTGAAGTAACAATTTTTGCCAAATACTGTCCTGTCCTAACAAACCACATATTTCAAATCTAAAAAATAAAAATGAACCTTCTGACTGGTTTTGTGGTCCAGGGTCACATATATTCTTACTGGCTATATTTAAATATATAACAGCTATGTATTTAACATAAACAAATATATTCTAAATAAATAGTATATACAGTGTATTTTCAGTTTTAAAACTATAACACATTTAAACTTTAACATACCAAAATATATAACAAAATGTAGTTCATTGAGCTTAAAACGTATTTGTACTCTTAAAAAACATTTTGGGTAAATTGCCTAAAAATGTAAAAAAAATAAAAATAAATAAAAAATAAAAAGGTAATTAATTATCGATGTCAAAAATCATTAGGATATTAAGTAAAGATCTATATTAAAACTATATCAAAACATTTCTGATCAATATTTTTTTTATAAGATTTTCAAATAGTTGTATCTCAGCCAAATATTGTCCTATCCTAACAAACCACAAATTTCAAATTTAAAAAATAAAAATGACCCTTATGACTGGTGTTGTGGTCCAGGGTCACATATTATCTTTCTGGCTATATTTAAATATATAACAGCTATTGATTAGATTATATAAGATTGTTGAATTAATTATTGATTTTTCTTTTATGCCACATTTCATTAGGATATTAAGTAAAGATCATGTTTCATGAAGATATTTTGTAGATTTTCTACCGTGAATATATATCAAAACAATATCAAAACATTATTGATTAGTAATATGCATTGCTAAGAACTTTATTTGGACAACTTTAAAGGCGATTTTCTTAATATTTTGATTTTTTTTTGCACCCTCAGATTCCAGATTTTCAAATCTCAGCCAAACACTGTCCTACCCACAAACCACAAATTTCCAATAAAAACATCTCTTAACAAACCACAAATTTCAAATTAAAAAAATAAAAATGCCCCCTATGACTGTTTTTGTGGTCCAGGGTCACATATATTATTTCTGGTTATATTTAAATATAATAGCAAATAACACTACAGTATATACAGTATATTTTCATTTTTTTTTTAAAACTTTTACACATTACACATTTAAACTTTAACATACCAAAATATATAACAAAATGCATTTCACTGAGCTTTAAATGTATTTGTACTGGTAAAATACATTTTAGGTGTATTTAATTAATTAATTAAATATTTTCTTTCATGCCAAAAATCATTAGGATATTAAGTAAAGATCAAGTTCCATTAAGATGTTTTGTAAATGTAATGCCGTAAATATTCATATGGACAACTTTAAATGCAATTTTCTCAATATTTTGTTATTTTGCACCCTCAAATTCCAGATATTCAAATAGTTGTATCTCTGCAAAATATTGTCCTATCTTAACAATCCATACATCAATGGAAAGCTTTTTGATGATGTATAAATCTTTTTCTCTCATATACATTTAGTGTGTGTGTGTATATATATATATATATATATACATACAGTGTGTGTGTGTGTGTGTGTGTGATTTTTGAAAATTTTATAACAGGTAACAAATAACAAGGTAACAAATTTTCAAATAGGTTTGGATCATGAAAGTAAATAATGATTCAATTTTCATTTTTGGGTAATCATTTTCTTACAGTTGCTTACGCTCTGGCAACCACCTACAACACCCCTCATACCACATAGCAATGGGCTAAAAAGCGCAGCACCTCAAAGCGATGCCATAGTAATCACCCCGAATTTGTTTAGGGAAATTAAATCTTACAAAACCATGAGGTCAAGGTTTAAGTTCTAGGCAAGGTCTAGCTTGCCCCTTCTGGTAGAGTCTGAAACTACACCATCTGAGAGCAATACATTGACTTGATTTCACTAGTAAGGTCATGAAATTGACACCTTACGCCTGTTTTCAGCAGGCAACCAAAACTGTGATGCTTCCTAATGTGGACAGGATTAAGTACGACTGCGAAGTTAAAGACAGAAAACTGGCTGTTATAATTCATAAAAACCTGAGTTTGAATCCAGGGCAGAATGTGTTTCTGAGTATTTCTTTCATGAAATGGCTGCCTGAGCTGTAGACACGCATATTTCCAGCGTGCCGTAATGTGGAGCTACATTAGTCGGAACAAACTGGCTTTGAGCGGTGAGGGGGACGTACACTATGATTTGGCACTGAGGCTGAAAGGTAAAAAAGCCACAAAACAGAGCCTGGAGTGTAGGTTCCCATTCAAAGAGAGGTTGCCTTGCCATGTGAGCCGAAACGTGAGACAGAAAGCGTGTGCGAGTATGTGTGTGTGGCCCGTCACAGCCAGCTAGGGAAGGGAAGTGAATCCCAAAAGGTCGCTGTATGCACCTCGGATGTAAGGGGGGAAAAAAGAGAAAACACAACCGAATAAAACAATAAATAAATATATTACACTCATTTTCAAGTTTTGGTTGTCTTATGCTCACCAAAGCTGCATTTAATTCATCAAAAATATAGTAACAATTATTAATATTGTGAAATGTTGTTTTCTGTTTTAATATATTTTAAACTGTAATTTATTCCTGTGATGTAAAGCTGAATTTGCTCCAATTACTCCAGTTGCCAGTGTCACATAATCCTTAAGAATTATTTTAATATGCTGATTCGGTAGGGGGAAAAAAACTTATCCATGTGGAAAACAGTAGCTCTGTTTAACATTTTTGTCCAAACTGTAATGCAGTTTTGTCAGGATTCTTTGATGAATAAAAAGTTCAAAAGAACAGCATTTATTTGAAATGGAAATCTTTTGTAACATTATGAATGTCTTTACTGTCACTTTTAATCAATTTAATGCAGCCTTGCTGAATAAAAGGACAGTCTAACTGACGCCAAACTTTTGATTTGTAGTTTATACACTGAAAATTCACTTTGTCTCTTCAACCAAATATAAATATTTAATGTACTTTTAAACTGTGTATGTCTATACACATACATACCAGTGATGTGCAGTGGTTTTTAATCAAATGTGAATTCATGTCCGAGTCACATTTTCCTAGTTAAACAAACATTACTTACACTATCAGAAAAAAAAAAAAAAGTATTTTATATTTTTACATTAACTATGTAAGCAAACTTCAGTTAATAAAGCCAAGTATGAATCTGACCAAGTTAGTGTTTTTAAGCGTTTTACATTCATTCCAAAATAATAACTTAAGGCAGTAACAATTAAAGCAATATATTTTATTTGTGAACGTATGTTCAGCTATACTTTTTAATAAGTAACTTTTAACTATTTTGGAATTTTTCGAATCAGCTCAGTAAATATTGATCACCGACACAGAGATTTATTTTAATTAAAGCTGATTACTCACTAAAAACTCCCACAGATCATGTTTTCATGCCATTTTAAGTCTTATTTTGACGTAACAAAGTAGTTATATCTAAGTGTGTGAGTTTACTTATTTTTTTATATTAGTCTTCCCATTTTTGTAAAAACGGAATCCGCACGAACACAAGAGGCGGGATTTATCGCAGTTATATCCAATCATATCACTAACTGGAGGAATTCAGTGCCTGGTTACAACCTACACCCTTCTGTACCAGCATGATCATATAAAACAAAAGGATGTGGAAAACAGACAGAGATAAACAGACAGAATATGTGACCCTGGACTACAAAACCAGTCATAAGGAGCAGTGGTATATTTGTAGCAATAGGGGTTAAAATTATAATTTTTTCTTTTATGCCAAAAATCATTGGGATATTAAATAAGGATCATGTTCAGTGAAGATATTTTGTAATATATCTTAATTTTTGATCAGTAATATGCATTGCTAAGAACTTCACTTGGACAACTTTAAAGGTGATTTTCTCAATATTTAGATTTTTTTGCACCCTCGGATTCCAGGTTTTCAAATAGTTGTATCTCAGCCAAATATCATCAATGGAAAGCTTATTTATTCAGATGATGGATAAATCTGAATTTAAAAAAAATGGACCCTTATGACTGGTTTTGTGGTCCAGGGTCACATATAGCATCAGTACCTTCAATAAGCAGCTCCTGACCATGACTGCCCAGCAGCGTGCGTGAGAGAAAAGGTGCAAAGTCCACAAAGATCTCCCTCAGCAATGGGGCCACCTTTTCCAGAGCTCGCTCCAGTTTAGTGGTGATACTGTGGATAGACAAAGTGAATCCATTATAGAAGCTGGACAAAAAGAACAACAAAAACACATCTGAAAACCATGAACTGTGATTAATACTTCACCAGGAATATGGCACACTAACACTCCGCTACAGACCAAACCAAAGCCACATACAAATAACCAGCTGCGGATAACTTAAGAGTGAACATCCTGGGCTCCAACAACAAAGACTAAGTAGAAAGCCAGCTCGCAGAAAAGAAATAAGAACTACATGTTCCCAACAGGAGTCCAACCTCACTAGAAAACAAGCATGTTAGTGGTTCTGGAAGGCACACTGGAAGCTGTTCCTGTTTATGGCATTGGCCGTACATCCTGGGGTCCAGACAATGACCTAAATGAAGTGAGCTAAGAAACCTTACACAAAACACCAAAACCGAGAGGCTGTGGTACAAAGACCAAAAACACAAGAGAAATGGACAGAAGGAAGTGACTTCACTACCTTCATTTTTCAAGTGGCGCTAACATCGAATAAAAGCTAACTTGTTAGTATTTGTCTTTCTTCAGTCAAAGAAATTAAGGTTTTTAAGGAAAACATTCCGGATTTTTCCTCTATATAGTGGACTTCATTGGGTACCATAGGGGTTGAAGCTCCAAATTGCAGTTTCAATGCAGCAATCCCAGCCGAGGAATAAGGATCTTATCTAGCAAAACAATCGATCATTTTCTTAAAAAAATTAAATTCTATACTTTTTAACTACAAATGCCTGTCACTTTGGAAAGGTCACGTGACGTATGCGGAAGTACCGACCCAGTCTTTACAAAGCGAATGTGCAAAGATTGAAACACCCTTTACAAAAAAGGTAAAACAATGATGTCGGACGATTTTGAAGTTGGAGGAGAAAATGAGAACTTTTTTTGCCCTACCCTAACTTTTAGAACCACAGTACACAGACGAACATCTAACCGCATATAACCGTAAGGTAGGGCTTTTACGCTTACTTTTATTTTTTAGGAGCTAAATTTTAAAAAAAATTAGGAGCACAGTCAAAATTTCAGGAGCACCTTGTAATCAATAATCAAAAAATCTGATCAAAAATTAGCCTTCCAATTACGAGGTGATATTTGACTCATTAAAGTGATTTACTGGGGAATTTTGTTTTTACTTTTATAATGCCATTGTTCTGACTTTTATATTAAAAGTATGTCATCTTTTATGTCAAATTTTTTTTAAATTATATTGTTTAAGCTTTTTAAGATTCCTAATTAAAACAACAGAATAAGACTAAGTTACCCATCAAATGAAATCAGTATTAACAAAATTAATTCGTACTATTGAGGTGGCATAGAAGAACACAAAAGTGGCTTGTAGGTATATTTTCATATGTTTAATGAGGCTCAGAGGTGGCATGAGTTCACACTTTTGAATATAGAAATATTAAATGATTTAAATAACTGAAAAGATACTTTAAAAATGAAAGTAAATCTGCCAGTAGGTGGCGGCAAGTCACTGATTGAATTACTGAATCATTCATTCATGTGATTCGTTCGAACAGCTGATGCATGTCATTATGAATGAGAAATTGAATCATTGACTCACTACATTTGTTTAAAAACGCACGTTCATTCATAAACAAAACACTGCTGTGAATGGAGATGCGCAGTGGCTCAATTGTGACTTGTTTCAGACTATTTTTGATGACAAACTAGAGCAAAATCAGGCAATAGTGTTGCAGTCAGACAATGTAAGTCACTTAATATTAATTATTATTATTATTATTTTTTTTCTGAAAATGACCAATCGTTTTACTCGACAAGACCAATATTCCTTATATTTGAATCTGCAATTTGGACCTTCAACCCATTTGTCCACTATTTGGAGAAAAATCCTGGAATGTTTTCCTCAAAAACCTTACTTTCTTCTCGACTGAAGAAAGAAAGACACGAACATCTTGGATGACATGAGGGTGAGTAAATTAGAAAAAATGCAAGTTGCTACCAGTAGAAGCATATTTACTATGCTAGCTTAAAAAAATATATTGCACAAAGCCAGTATATTCAGGCTTGGGTACCATAATAATACCTTAACACTCAGATACTGAGAAAACTCCTAGGGATTTTGTTGTATAAGCATGCAAATTTCCTCTGGTTTGCTTGTCTTGGTTGCAAATCTGATGATAATTAGATGGTAAGCTTTGAAAATACTGCGTTTCCTTTTTGGTGTGCTTCTTGCGAAAAATTCAACACTAAAGGAAATTGTGTGGCATGAAAGTAAGTGTGGAAAATAAGTGGGAAAAAAAAATCAAGAAAAAACTAATGAGACACAGGCAGCGACAGCGAAACCCATCTCTTGTCTCACGGCGTGCAGGTTAGGCATCACAGCCTCTGCATCCAGACAGTTTCATCATTGACTTCACACTCCCAGTAAGTGCTGTCGGTTACCGCTGCCATGGCAACTGATTTGCGATTCCTGGCGCGGCAGAGGAGCCACAAAGAGTGCGCATATATGTGTGTGTGCGTGAGGTGTAGAGGCCCCCGGAGAGCACGAGAGAGAGCCGCACGCGCACACACGAGCTTTCTCCTGTGTAGTCAGACGGTGGCGTGTCTGTGAGATGTCTGTCACAAAGCATTAGACGAGGTGAAAGGATGGAGCCAAGGTCAGCAAGGTTTCCACACACTCCCCAAAACACCTACGCGCACTTATTTCTCTGCATTAGCGATCGCGTAGCCGCTTCTGACAGCTCAAACACCCGCGGTACACCCGCGGTGGGCAGAGAGAGAGAGGACAGGCGATATGTAAGGTGTGGGGTGGCTTGTTTGGCGCAACCACAACAATATAAAAAAGTAAAACGATTGTCGCCCATTGCCCTAAACAAAGGAAAGGCACAATGTCTGTAAACATGAAAAAACAAGGCTTGCTTCTGACCCCCTCTTGTGGCAGTGATAATAAAAACTCAAGACTAGCATGGCTGGGTGAACCAACACAAACGCATCTGATGAGGTGGTGACAGAGGAAATACTTCCCACTCACAGGCTCAAATAAAGACTTTTTTTTTTTAGCATATTAAAGGGGTGTTGTGAGAAATAACATACATTGATTTCTGAAGGATCATGTGACATTGAAGACTGGAGTAATTATGCTGAAAATTTGCCATCATAAGAATAGATCATGTTTTAAAATAAAAAACAATTGTAATTAATTTAATAAATGGCGAATTAGTGAGCATTAGAGACTTTTCAAAAACTAAACAATTCTAAACAATTATTCTAAACAGATAATCTACAGGCTACAGCATTATAAGACACTAACGTTCAATAAATAATTAAAAGCATTATTAATAATTTAACAATTAATCTTTTAGGAAATGTGGACTTCAGTGAAGGTAGATGCCATATTTAATTTTATGTGAATGCTAATGAAGCTGTGAGGGACTGACATGTACTGTAAGTGCTAATGAGCTGCACTGTTGTGTACCTTTGTGTCAATTATTCAGCCATCAAAACATGAAAAAAAATCATATTTTTTGCATCTTTCCAGTGCAAACAAAATTGTTTTTGAAAATTAGATGGTAGCACTGTATAATAAGGCTCCATTTGTTAACATTAGTTAACTACATGAAAAATATTTCTAAAGCATTTATTAATCTTAGTTAATGTTGAATCCAACTTTTACTAATACATTATTAAAATTAAAAGTTGTTATTATTGTTAACAAAAATTAATAAATACTGTAACAAACGTACTGCTCATTGTTAGTTAATGTTAGTTAATGCATTAAATATAGTTTACAAATGGCACCTTATTGTAAAGTGTTACCAGTTAGTTTAAAGTTTGAAAATCATGAAAATTAGGCTAATTTAGAAAAAAAAAAAATAGGAATATAACACCAATTATTTTTATGTTAGGGCTGGTAAAAAATAAAGAAATAAAATAATAATAATCTATTTTGAATTCGATGTACACTGCCATTCAAAAGTTTGAGATCAGTAAGATTTTTAAATGTTTTTTCAAAAGTCTTTTCTGCTCATCAAGGCTCCATTTACTAGATCAAAAAGTTTAAAATTATGTTTTTCTATTTTGATATATTTTAAAATAGAATTTATTCCTGTGATGCAAAGCTGAATTTTCATCCGCCATTACTCCAGTCTTCAGTGTCACATGATCCTTCAGAAATCATTCTAATATCCTGATTTATTACTTTTAATATCAATGTTGGAAACACTTGTGCTGCTTAATATTTTTTTGAAAGCTGTGATTCTTTTTTCAGGATTCTTTTATGAATAAAAAGTTCAAAAGAACAGCATTTATTCAAAATAGAAATCTTTTCTAACAACATAACTCTTTGCTATAATTTTTTTATCAATTTAACACATCCTTAATGAAAAAACGTATTAATTTCTTTAAAAAAAAAAAAACTTTTAACATCAAAATAATATTTCACAATATTATTGTTTTTTTTTCTGGATTTTTCAGCAAATAAATGCAGCCTTTGTGAGCTTTTTTTTTTAAAAAAAAAAAAATTAAAAAATCTTACTGATCCCAAACTTTTGAACAGCAGTGTATACATTATTAGCATTTTAAAGATGAACTTTAATCGATCATCAGATGATTACTATTTTTGATGTTTCTTATACTCCTCAAGGAAGCATTTATTTAATCAAAATTATTAGAATATTAGACTGATTTCTGAAGGATCATGTGACACTAAAGACTGAAGTATTGACAGGAATAAACAGCATTTTAAAAAATATTAGAGCAGAAAATATTTTACAGTATTGCTGTTTTACTGTATTTTTGATCTAATAAATCCAGCCTGGGTGAGCTTCAGAGACTTAAATAAAAATAAATAAATAAATAAATAAATAACTATCCTAAACAATACATGTATAAATATTACCAACAAATAAATAATAAAAAAAATAGGGGAAATTATAACACACAATTAAATATCCAATATTGGTCAATGTATTATCAGTTTCTAAAAAAAAATAAAAGATTACACTTTATAACAGTGTAAATATACATTTAAGTACTGAGTAATATTAATATTAATTAATATTAACTACATGCTCTTAGGATTAGGGTTTGGCTTAAGATTACTTGCATGTAATTATGCTTTTCTAATTGTTATTATAATAGTAAGTACAAGGACACTTTAAAATAAAGTGTAACCAAATAAAAATAAACAAATAGTAAAATATATATTATATTGTGCATCCCTATACTAGCTTAAAACAGAACAGTTCATCCTCACAGCCTTATTTCTATTCACATAAAATTACATATTTGACCCTGGACCACAAAACCAGTCTTAAGTAGCACAGGTATATTTGTATATATATTGTTGCAATATCCAACAATACATTGTTTGGTTTAAAATTATAGATTTTTTATGCCAAAAATCATTAGGATATTAAGTAAAGATCATGTTCCATGAAGATATTTCCTATCATATATATCAAAACTTAATTTCTGATTAGTAATATGCATTGCAAAGAACTTCATTTGGATCTTTAATGACTATTTTCTCAATACTTGGATTGCACCCTCAGCTTCCAGATTTTCAAATAGTTGTATCTTGACCAAATATTGCCCTATCCTAACAAATCATACATCACTGGAAAGCCTATTTAGATTTCAGATGATGTATAAACCTCAGTTTCAAACTATTGACCCTTATGACTGGTTTTGTGGTCCAGGGTCACATATTGTGTGATATTTCACAACAGCTTGAAACACAGCTCATTAATTTATCCAGCCATCTCATTTTTAAAATAAACTTTAAGCTGAATCTCCATCCTTAGACCTCAACACACATCCTGGATCTCTGATTCACCTCATGTTCTCCATGGTGTCCTCAGGCATGGGAGCCACAGTCTGAACCGCAGGCAGATTCTTGCTGGTGGCTCCATTCACAAAGCTGGAGGAAGAGGAAGTGGATGCATCTGTGGCTCCTGAGAGGCAACAAGAGAAATCACAGGTTGGAAAAATTGACTAAAGACTAAATAAAGCTTCTGGTGTAAAAAGTTGACCTTAGGGGAAAAATATTAAAAAATGATATATTTATAAATAAAGAAATATTCTTCTCACACTTTCTTAGACATTGAAAATTGCTGTTTTTCGCTTTACATCCCCACCAACTGTCAACTAACTCTTCAACTGCGCTAAAATCAAACACTCTTTCTGGTTTTTCATCAGGTAATAACATATCTACAGGGGCTCAAGCTTTGAGAAACATCCCCATTACTCTCGCCTCCCCCTGAGAAAGTGAAGCACCATCTTACATTCCTCTTATTTCTCTCTCTGTCAAAGCCACAGTGTCCACAGCGCCCTGTGCAGCAGGGAGCTTCTGATAGATACATCACAGCAATGGACTGTCATCCTGTGAAACCACAAGCTGTCACGGGACATCTGAGGATGGGAAATCTATTACGCGGCCATCAATCGCCGTGTCAGAGATGAGTGTCCACCCATAAGCAAATACACCAAGATGAGGGGAAACGTCAAGAGGGGCATCCTGATGGATTTCGCTGGAAGCACAGCTTGGCCTAATTCAACCTCGATTCAAATCAACGTCCCTTGTGCATTCTAAGCAGATCTCAATGAGGTATACGATGGACAATGGGGAATAAAAGCCCCTCTTAAGGAAAATGTAATATATTTTTTCTGTTTTTAAAATATACTGTACAGTAAAGTTTGGGGTCAATATGATTTTTCGGTAACACTTTACAGTAGGGTTCATTAGTTACTACCTACATTAGTTAACATGAACTAAGAATGAACAGTACTTCTACAGCATTTATTAATCTTAGTTAATGTTAATTTGAGCATTTACTAATGCATTATTAAAATCACAAGTTGTGTATGTTAACATTAGTTAATGCACTGTGAATTAACATGAACAAACAATGAACAACTATTTTTATTAACTAACATTAACAAAGATTAGTAAATAATGTAATAAAAGTATTGTTCATTGTTATTTCATGTTAGTTAATACATTAACTAATGTTAACAAATGACACCTTGTTACCCATGTGTTACACATTTTTCTTTATTTTTTCATTTAATTTAATTTTATTTTATTTTAGTTATTTATTTCAAAAGATAAGCGAGGACACATTAAACTGACAAAAGTGACAGTAAAGGCATTTATAATGTTACAAAAGATTTCTATTTCAAATAGATGCTGTTCTTTTAAACATTCTTTTCATTAAGGAATCCTAAAAAAATGGATTATGGTTTCCACAAAAAATACATTAAACAACACAATGGTTTTCAACATTTATAATAATAAGAAAAGTTTTTTGAGCACCAAATAAACATATTAAAATGATTTCTGAGGGATCATGTAACACTAAAGACAGTAGTAACGGCTGCTGAAAATTCAGCTTTGCGTCAGAGGAATAAATTACATTTTAAAATATATTAAAAAGAAAAACATTATTTTAAATTGTAATAAATTTCACAATACTACTGTTACTTTTATTAAATAAACAGATCGTATATAAAGATATATTATAAAAATAACATTAAATAAATAAATAAATAAATAAATAGTGATGTCAAGCGATTAATCACATCCAAAATAAATGTTTTGGTTTAAATAATATATGTGTGTGTACTGTGTGTATTTATTACATATATATATATAAATACACACACATGCATGTATATATTTATAAAAAAATGTTTTGTTGTTATATAAAATTTTTTTATATGTAATGTCAGTTATATAAATATAAACACGTAAATACATGTAAATATTTTCAAAATATATACTGTATGTGAGTGTATTTATATACATAATAAATATACACAGTATACACATATATTATGTAAACAAAAACTTTTTTTGGATGCAATTAATTATTTGACAGCACTAAAATAAATACATATATATGAAAAAAATCAATTTATTTACTTATATTACTAGACACACTTATATTGAGAAAATATTTTAAAAAATAATATTAAAATATTTAAAAAAATGTTTTGTTATTTAAATCTGTAATATTAAATGTTTAGATTATAGCATTATATCAAAATGTGTTTTGTCATTACAATACGATGAACTTTGTAATGAATCTTGCAGCACACAACTATATATATATATATATATATATATATAATTATTATAGCAGGTTGCTTAAATCGGTCCTTCAAAGCTGAGGTACCCAAAATTGGCTTTCAATTCCCAATAAATTCAAAATAATGAAAAACAAATGGAGAGAATTACTATTACAGATATTTTCAATGACTCCCACAGAATCAAGTTTTCAGGCCTGAATGTCCTGCCCAGAGCCATAAACATACACACACTTTCATACACAATAAGGTATATAAAACAGCTCCAGTCTCAAGAGTAAAATCTATAGTTTTCATAGCATGCAGCCTGAGGGGATGCTTGAAATGTAGCTTCCTTATAGTCTCCATCTGGCTTCATAACTACCTTGAAATTTCATACAGATCCTATCTTTCCGTCTTTCTCTATAGTGTGAGAAAGCAATACATAGTGAGGGGGGCCCTCTAGTGGACAAACGTCTCTATGCCACCAAATCTAATTTCCTGAGTTTGAATTATTTTAGGAATGACATCTTTAATTATTCTAGGAATTGCAGAGCAGAGCGTGCATTTCAGTGGAAATTCACTTAAGCACCAGCACGTTCAAATTAACGTCTCATTAACGACAAAGAAAGTGGTTGTGACCATTATATCTACTTTTAGGGAGTCTATCCTTATAAAGTTAGCATAGTTAACAACATTCCAGGAGAGGTTGTACTGAGACATGACATGTCAAAGCAGTGTTTACCTGTAGTGTTGATCATACTCTTGGGCGTAGCGGAGGAAGCGGCAGCGAAGATGTTCGGGGTGCTAGCAGAGGTCAAAGCGCTGCTGGAGCCAGAACTGCCCACCGTGTTGACCGTCAGGCCCGAGAGAGGCTTCTTGGCCTGTACCACCACACTCCTGTAAGAGGGAGGAAAAGAAAGTGTACACAGTCTTTTACTAAGTGCACCTTGGATTTGATGCAGCTGGCAAACTGCTCTTGTAACCTGGCCAGAACAATGTGTAAACATTTAACCAATCAGCTAGGACTTCACCAGGCACTTCCCGGAAGGGACTACAAGTGACCCACGAAAACTTCCAGATTCTGCAAACAAATCTAACAAAGCAAAATCAAACATTTCACCTGCAACAATAAATAGACATGATTGCTTGTAAAATCAGTCGATTAAGCTGCAGGGAGATTGACGGCTATTTTTCACAGTCTAGTCAGGCTGGATGAAAGCGGCCTAGATTGAACGGTCACAGTGGCAAGGGAAAGACCAGCAGGCAAAGTAAACATCCTGCTCTCCTGCCGGCCGTGCTTGCCTTGCGACTGTACAGAATGAGAGCTCAGGACAAACAAACAGTAAAATCAAAAGCAGTGACTGCTGGGTTTTGGGTATGTTTCTCTTTTCTGCTGTTTGTCCACTGCCGTGCCTCGACGTAATGTCAAACTCGGAGCAAAATTCATCAGGAGATGCTTTCCAGGTGCGCTGCAGAAATTCGTTGTTGCTATAGCAGTGCAGTTTTGAGGTTGTCACCTTAGAAAACCTTATGGGTTATTCCCACAATACAGTACATTTTCACTGCCCCATTATATCTCACTACATTGGATTAAATATTAATATTATGTTTTATTAAATTATATAAATATTACAATTAGAAATTACATATTATTTATATGTAAATATTACTCAACTTTAATCACTATGTAACAAATTAACAGGTCAATTTTAAATGGTTTTAGTATTGTTGTTAATAAAACAGGCTATCTATCTATCTATCTGGGAGGTTTCCTCCAAGAAGGCAAAAGTGCCTCCTTAAAATACTGGATAAGGAAAACAATTGTAGTACCAAAATAAAACAGCACCAATATTACAAAACATAACATTAAAAAGTGTATAAATCACTCGTTTTTCTAAATAAACATTGTCCAACAGCGACATCAGCAGGTAAAGTTACAGCGGGGGACCGCGTTTCTCTTGCCTCCTCTGAGCCTATTGAGTTTAGGCGCGATATGATTGGATATGACTGGTTATATTCGCCTGTGATTGGTTCATGCGATAAATCCCGCCTCTTCTGTTCTTGTGCGTTCCACATTCGCGAATCAGTCGGAATGAACAATATAGTGGCGTTAATGGGAGGACTAACTTCAAAGGTAAGTAAACAACCCACACATTTTGATATAACCACTTGTTACGTCAAAATAACACTTAAAACTGCACGAAAACATGATCTGTGTGAGTTTTTAGTGAGTAATAATCAGACCTGTGAATTTTAAAGTAAATTTTAGTGTCTGTGACCTATAGAGTTCTCACAACCCCTCATCAATCGGCCATATTGGTGGCACGGAACGTAAACAATGCCACTGAACCGAACGAAACTCGCATATTTTGATAAATATTGCTGCTGAAAATAGGCAATTATTGTCATGTTTTGGGCTGTACTAATTGGTCGGACCAGGAAAAACATTTGGAGTACTATAGATTGTTAAAAGTTGTAACAAATCAAGGAGAAGAGTGCAAAAAAGATGTTTATGGTTTGCCAAACTGAACCAGGATTTCCAGGACTGGATGTTGTGACATCACAATGCAGCCCATTGGAGTATCAGTAAACTAAATCGCGCCTACGGAAATTCGAATGGTTGGAGGGTGGGTAGGGACGAGCTGAGGGATTAGCCTAACTTTAGCGATGCAGCATGGTGAGCAGTTTCTGAGACGTTTCAACGAGCCGCAGCGCGGCGAGTATAAACACAAGCATTGAATAGAGTGTCCATGATCCACTCCGGTGGGTGCGTCGGAGCCGTACCGCGCCGCAGAAGTGTGCAGTGTATGGTAAGGGATTTTTTTTCATCATACAGTGTAGATAGCTTCACTTATAACGCAAGTGTTTTTTTAAAATGCATAAACTTGCACTAGACTAGTCAGGCTAATAAGTGATGATGTTCTTTGATAATGTCAATGTTAGGCTGCTTTTAGCCTTATGCTGGAGCTGGTTTGGAGCAATGAAACTAAATATGTAAATAATGAAATAAATTAGCACAAAAATATCATGTATCGGTGATCTGGCAGGCTGACGACAGGACCCAACACTACTGTAGCGTATTATTTACTCACCCTCCATGCATCCCAGGAGTATATGAGATTCCTTTCAGACAAATGCAATCAGAGTTATATTAAAAATTATCCTGGCACTCCCAAGCTTTAGAACGGCATAGACGAGTGTTTCTTTTCATCAGTCCAAAACAAGTCCAATAAAGTGCATCTATCCATAATAAAATGTGCCTCACGGCTCCAGGGGGTCAATAAAGGCCTCCTGTAGCGAATCAATGCGTTTTTGTAAGAAAAATATCTATATTTAAAACGTAAGAATCACTTTAATCTAGCTTGTGCTAACAGTTGTACACAAAACTTGCTACTCTGGCAAGGGGCGTGACAGTACTGAAACACCTTCTAAGCT
Source organism: Labeo catla (assembly GCA_012976165.1). Lineage (NCBI taxonomy): Eukaryota > Metazoa > Chordata > Actinopteri > Cypriniformes > Cyprinidae > Labeo > Labeo catla. The sequence goes on along the minus strand of VONZ01000784.1, from coordinate 113,682 downwards.
GTTCGCCAATCGCAACGCAGTGGGAGAGCTAACCAATCACAACACATTTCGTTTTTTGGAAGACGGCCTTCATTAAACCCGGAACTAATTGAGCCATTTGTGCCAGGCTGGGAGAAAGGTATTGTAATAATGTAAATTATGTGAAAAATAATGCTTTTTTCAAACCACCAAGCATGAAAGCATGTTCTTGTACACCCCCAACACAAAATCAAAACTTTGTAAAAGAGCATAATAGATCCATGCTGTTGTTTACGTCCGAGTATCGCCAATATGGACGTGAATCTATATAAACTTGCAAAAAACAGTTCCTCAATGACTTCTACCAGGAAGTAACAATTCTGTGGAAAAATGACAATGGATCTAATAAATTCTTTTAAATATTGAGATATTAGTTGGCTTGTGTTACTTCAAAATATTCTAATCCATTACACTGTAAAAAATAAAAAACACAATTTGTTGAGTCAGCTCAAAATTATTTGTTACCCTGCTGCCTTAACATTTTAAGTTCAGTCAACTAAAATAAGTTTATTCAACTTGAAATGTTAAGTTGTACTAAGTAACAACTTGGATATTTGTGTTTCCTAAACTTAACAGTTGGGTAAGTAACCCAGCTGCCTTAAAATTTTAAGTTGATTCAACTCAAACATCTAAGTATAATTTAACATTTCAAGTTGAATAAACTTTTTTTGAGTTGACCGAATTTAAAATTTTAAGGCAGCCAGGTTACAAATTATTTTAAGTTGACTCAACAAATTGTTTTTTACAGTGTAGATAAAGTTTAAAAAATGGGAAAAATAATTAAATGATAAAAGCATAGGATAAAAACAAAATATCAATAAACAAAAAAATATCAGAAAACATAAAACATCAAAAGGTGACATCTTCCTCTAAGCTAATTCCTTATGGACCTTATACTCAGTTTTTCTCACCATTTCTAATCATTGTAAAATGAATTTAAGCACTTGAACAAGGCAAGATCATATGTCTGAAAGTTCAGAACACACGAGTATATAAATTGTAAAATAATTTTACAGGAACTACTTCAAAAAGTACGGCATAAGAGAAACGACCCTCCTGTTGCAGGAGGAAATAGGCCACAATAGCAGCAATCATCTTGTCTCAACACTGTCCAGCTGCAAGCTCTGGAAAGCTAATTAAAGAAACAGTCTCTAAATATAGCTACTAAACAAATTAAACCATTAAGAAGGGCCTAAATATACTAATCAACTTAATTATGCCTTCAAGAAATGATAGTCAAGCTTTTTTTCCCTAACTTATTCATAGATGTAGAAAGAAATCACATGGTTTCCAGAGGCAGTGGTCTAACAAGCTGAAAATAGCACCGGGAGACGAGCAGGATCACGAGTTTGCATTAAACTCTTGACCTCGCTGATAATCTCCTGTATGTCTTCAGACATTCTGGAGCTTCGTTGATTCACGGAAACCCACCTTGGCCTGATAGCATAGAGCAGGAGAGGATTAGTGTGATATTATACACATGACAGAGTCAAGTGCTTTGGAGGATGGAATGATATTTTGTTGGTGTGTACATCGGTCTGGTTTTCTTATCACGGCTTGACACGGTTCGAGATGCTGGCCGATACAGAGATCTGCATGTTTTGGGTGATGTAGAGCAGGGCTGGTGCTAATGTCGCCTCTGTTAAGCCTCCCGATGCCGCACAATGTGACCTCAGACACTGTACAGAGAGAGGTTGGAGCCATTAGAGCACTTGTCTGGGATACTGGCACTCATCCCGACGGCACACTCTCTTTAACACGCTGGCGTGACAGGAAGCAAAAACATTCTGTGACACGTGCTTCCCCATAAGCACTACAAACAGAGAATAACAGAACCTGAAAATCATACATGTGTACCATTGTCTCGAAAAGTTATTAGGAGTTATTCATGTAGATGCTAATACATACGTTACTGATCAAAAATATGGGATCTGTCTCTTATGCTCACCCAAGCTGCATTTATCTGGGTTAAAGAAAAGTAAAAAAGACGGTGTTAAATGTGTTTTTATTCCTGTGATGGCAAAACAGCCATTGCTTCAGTCTGTTGTGGCACATGATCCTTTAGAAATCATTCTAATATGCTGATTTTCTGAAATTTAAAACAGATGTGCTTAATATTTTTGTGGATAGTATGAGAAATTTTAATAAGGATTCTATAATAATTAGAACGTTTAAAACAACAGCATTAATTTGAAATAAAAATCTATTTGAAATAGACATTTATAAAACAATAAAATAAAATAAAAAATAAAACATTAGTCAAATAAATTAAAATAAAGTCAAATAAAAATCAAATAAAAACATAAAAATAAAATAAAATAAAATTAAATAATGTAAAATAATAAAAAATAAAGTGAATCACAATAAAATAAAACAAAAAGAAAGTAAAATAAAATAAAGTAAAATAAAATATAAAAAGTAAAATATAATTAATATAAAATAAAATAAAACCATAAAAACCTTACTGACCCCGAACTTTAAAATAAAAAAAATAAATAAAAAAAAATAAAAATAATGTAAAATAAAATAAAAATAAAATAAGGTACAATAAAATTAAAATAAAATATAAATAAAGTAAAATATAATTAAAATAAACAACGTAAAATACAATAACATAAAAATAAAGTAAAACAAAATAAAAGTGAAATAAAATAAAAATGAGATAAAATTAATTTAAAATTAAAATAAAGTAAAATTAAATAAAATAAAAACATTAAAAAACCTTGCTGACCCCGAACTTTAAAATAAAAATAAAAGTAAAATGAAATAAAATAAAACAAAAATAAAGTAAAATATAATAAAATAAAAACATAAAAATTACTGACCCCAAACTTGGTTGGTTTGGTAGTGTAGATGTAACAGTTTTAGAATGCTAATTAAAACTTATTGGCCTCATATTTACTACAACAACACATAAATTACACTTGAAAGCATATTCACTGCAATTTACACTGAAAAACATAGTAATATAGCTGAGCATACAGCTAACATACTTTTATGGGATTTATTTATTTATTTATTTAATTGGCATTTGTAAAGCTTGATATTTGTGAACCATTGTGAACCAGACAAAATAGTGTGGAACTACATCAATGAATAAATAGTAAACAGTCCCTTTTGTATTTAATTGTTTTGTGGAAACAACATTCAAAAGCACTTTATATGAATAATTGCTACTATTAATTTAATTCATATAAATTAAACATATCAGTAATATGTGTAACACAGACATTATAATGCTACTGTAGAGTCAACACAGAATTAAGACTTAAATATTAATCCTGAACCTCAGTTTGCAACACGTTTGAACATGAAGATCTGCAAAGCAATGCTTTTCTACAGTACTTATTACTCGTAATGTCAGCATCTAGCAGGTATTTGACAGGTAGAGTTGACAGTATTAGACTGATAAACAAGCTTCTAATAAAATATGAACACTCCTCATGAATTATTCAGTGGCTGGGAGCTTGTGAACGATGTATGAATTATCCACCGCATATTTTATTAATAGGATTTTTTAAATTGACTTACTTTGAATAAAGCACAGATTAATCTCGGGTAGACTATGAATAATGCAAATAGTTTGTATGTTTTATTTGAAATGGCTATTAGGATTACAAACAGTCTCAGTGCATAAATGAACATTATAATAATAATTATATGAGTTGGTCTCATATAATGGAAAACCTACGTTGTATCACTTGGTTTATTAGCATACCTTCCATTGGCATTGATACGGACTGATGTTAATATATTAAAGTGCTTCTCTTTGATTTAAAAATTGGCTAAAGCAAGTTCTTCATGGTGGCAGCCCCATCTGCAAACACAGCTTCCTGCTTATTCAATACCCAGAAAGTCCCAGAAAGACTGTGATGGGCGAGCCATCCTGATCTCTTCTGTGTTTGAGGCTTTTTTTTTGATGTTGTCACTCCCAATCTATTGAGCTTCTGACAGACAATCGAAAAGGCCTGTCCACTTCTGGCAGCTCATTTGGTGGCAGGTGGTAAACAATTAGACACAGCAATTTCAAGGCCGGCAGATGACATTAAAGCATGCGGGAGTGAGTAGTACGACCCCGGCGTCTGCGGACGGCCTGTGTGAAAGCATTTCAAAAATAATACACTCTGCCATGGCAACTCATTTCTGCCTGCCAGCCTCTATTAGGGTGCTGAGGGGTGAGGACGACAGGAGGGGAGCTAGGGCCGCGGTGGGGCGCTTCTGTTTAATCTGTCATCAACGCCCTGGAGACCCTCCCTAACACTCACAAACACATCTACACACACACCACCTTTACTAGTCAGCACGCACACCTCATCTGTGGCGGTTGCATGCATTACTATGGGTCCATTGTTCTTTAATATCTAAGCAGGGAGAAGCATTTTGTTAGGCCTAGTCTTGCGGGAGACCGAGATTTAAAGGGACAGTTCACACCAAAATGAAAATAAATAATGAAAATGTACTCATCCTCCACTTGTTCCAAACCTGTATGAGTTTCTTTCATATGCTGAACACAAAACAATATATTTTTGAATGTTGATAACTAAACAGGTTACAGCCACTGACTTCCATAGTATTTTTTTCCATACTATGGAAGTCAGTGGCTACTGTCAATATTTTGGTTACCAATTCTTCAAAATATCTATTGTCAGAGATGTATACTGACAGGTAATTTGTTGACAAAACAATAAAAAGGCAACATGCAGCAAAAATACATATGTAAAGTGTGGCTCTAGTACATGTACATTTTTATATAGACACTTATATTATTAAACTTAAATTATTAGCGTATTGACAGCATCTAAAACACAAACATATTAACTTTATATAAATTTTATATAATTTAAATTGTAATAAATATTATAAAATATAAATATTATATATATATATATGTGTGTGTGTATGTGTGTGTGTGTGTGTGTGTGTTTAATATTATATTTTAAATAGTAATAAATATTATAAAAATAAATAAATATAAATATTATATATACATATATACATATATATATATATATATATATATATACACACATACATACATACATACATATATATATATATATATGTTTAATATTTTAATATATAATTAAGTAAGATTTTTAATGTTTTTTTTAAAGAAGTTGCAGTATTTTAGAGCTTTCAGACCCAGCCATTATTACAATTTAAAATGACTGTTTTCTATTTTACTATACTTTAAAATGTATTTCTTTGATGCAAAGCTGAATTTTCAGCATCATTACTCCAGTCTTCAGTGTCACATGATCTTTCAGAAATCAGTTTAATATGCTGATTATTATCAATGTTGGAAAATGTTGTGCTGCTTAATATTTTTTTGGAACCTGTGATACCTTTTCAAAACTCTTTGATGAATAGAAAATAAAAAAAAAATAGAATTTATTCAGAAAATAATAACAAGGTAAGTCTTTCTTACAACAATTATTATTATTATTATTTTCAAAAAAAGAATGGAGAAAAATGACTGACCCCAAAATTTTGAACAGTGTATATTGTTACAAAATATTAGAAATGTTGTTCATTTTAACTTTTTATTCCTTAAAGAATCCTGAAAAAGTATCACAAGTTCAAAAAAAAAAATCAGTATATAACAGTTTCCAACGCTGATAATAAGTCTGCATATTAGAATGATTTCTGAAGGATCATGTGACACTGACAACTGGAGTAATAATGCTGAAAATTCAGCTTTGTATCACAGGAATAAATTATATTTTAAAATATATTAAAATAGAAAACCATTACTGTAAAGTGCAATAATATTTCACAATGTTTCTGTTTTTTCTGTATTTTTGATCAAATAAATGCTAAAAAACTTCTTTAAAAAACATAAAAAATCTTATTGATTCCAAACTTTTGAACAACTGTGTGTGTGTGGATAGATAGATATATTCAAAGACACAAAAATATAATTGTAAAAGTCTGTGAGACCAGTCTGAACAAATTAATTAAGCATGCTATCCAACACAGAGATTTCTTAAGCGTTTTAAGACAGCGAAACCCTCTTCTTCTCATCCAGCTGGAGATAATTTTTAGCCAAAGTGAACAGGTTATTATAAAAAAAAATCATTTTTTCCATTTGCACAATTTCTGTTTACATATGTTGATTTTGGCCAGCCATGAAGAGCAACAGCTTTGCAGCGCAACTGAAGACATGTGTTAAGAGCAGAGACAAATCATGCTGAGATTTTATCTGGCCTTGGAATGTAAACACGCCACAAAACACTCAAACACATCTCTGAGACGTTTTCAAACACAGCAATTCTTCGTGATAGAAAGTATGGAGAATTTAAAGTGAGTTATAGCTTGCTTATGACCAAGAAAATCATTATGGCCATTCCTCAGGGAAAACACTAATCCAAGAATTCATCATGGTTTGACTGTGATGTATTGTGTAGTGTTTAAAGGCACGGAAAGGATCCGCGAGCACACACAAAAGGTCACTGTACTTTTAAGGGCTTTGTACGTATACATCTGCGGTAAATGGGCTACTGAAGTGCTATTGGTGACAAGAAACATTTAATCACATGATTTCATGGCACCAGTGCTGATGTATACTGCTGCCACCTGGTGGAGGTTCATATCATTACACTTTACCACAGTTAAGAACACTTATAGAAGATTCTGTCATCATTTACTCAACCTCATGTTGTTCCAAACCTGTATGACTTTTGTTTTTTTCTGTGGAACACAAAGGAAAATATTTTAAAGAATGTTGGTAACTAGACACTTTAGGTTCCCATTGACTTTCCTTGTATTTTTTGTCCACACAATAGAAGTCAATGGGAACCAGAAAGGTTTGGTTACAAACATTCTTCACAGGTTTTAAAAAACATGACGCTGAGTAAATTATGACAGAATTTTGTAATTAGGGTTTCTATTTGGGGTGGACCTTTCAAATCCGTTTTGAAAATGACTGATTCCAATAACCACAAAAGTCTTAATATCTGGCTCAAAAGACTGTACCTGTCAAAGGAATGGAACTGCATGGGTAACATGGCTTGGGCTTCCCTCTTCATGGCCTGATGGTCAGGATAGGGCAGGGTGTCTGGCCCGCTTTCTGTGGTCTCCACAGGTGCTGCTACCAGGCTCTTTAGGATTTCCTTAACATTGATGCCTTTGTTGGACTGGCTGATGCTGGAGATAGACGAGGCGGGTTTGAGGTGCTCCATGGTCGATGGCTCAGTCAAGCTCTCTTGTGACCTGGCCTCTGATGACAGTGTGCAGAACAGCCCGCTCATGCCGTTCGGACCACCCATGGCGAGGTCCAGGTCGGCCCCATTCATTACACTGGACATCTGATCATCACCCAGTCCTGAGTCGGAGTGAGGGAGGGATGATTCCTGACGGGACTCCTCCAGCATGCTAACGGCATCCTTGCGACTGTCGGAGAGGGCTGATGGGTGCTCTGAGGATCATATATCACAGTGCAGATAATAAATAGAATATAATAGAAATATGAGATAATCTTAAAATGATCACTAGAATTACTAGAAGTTATTTATTCATTATTTTGGATGGGTGGATGGATGGGTGGATGGATGGATGGATAGAAAGACATAGATACACAGATAGATAGACTAACAAATAATGGACAGATGGACAAATAGATGATAGATAGAAAGACATAGATAGGTAGAAAAACACAGATAGGTAGACAGACTATCTATCTATCATCTGTCCCTCTGTCATCTATCTATCTATCAGAAAGACAGATAATAGATAGATCATAGATGAATAGGCAGATAGATGATAGATAGATAGATAGATAGATAGATAGATAGACACAGACAATATACAGTAGTCAACATCTGAAGTGGATCAAAAAAGTTAATCAAAGTTGTCCTAAGACAAGAATGAGTATTGTTTTGGTTTTAGGACAATTTTGATGAAAGGTTTTGTTCCACTTCAAATGTTGACTACTATATAGAGACAGACAGACAGATGATAGACAGACAAATAGACTATCTATCAGAAAGACAGACGATAGACAGATGATATGTAGAGGGAGATAGACACATAGAGAGATAGATAGATAGATAGATAGATAGACAGATAGATAGACAGAGACAGACAGATTGATTCTCATACTGTCTGAGCTCGATAATAATGTTTTTGTCCTTCAAAAACACTTGTTGTCAGACTCTTCAATACGCATTCCACTTTCATCCTATATAATAAACTCAAGACCACTCTGTCTCCAGTCTCTTGCGTGTCCTTACCCAGTTGTTTTCCAGATGTTAGGCATTCCTCAGTAATATTCATCAGCAGCCTTTAGCAAGGTCAGCGGGGCCCAATTCAGCTTTAGAGTGCGTCTGAATGCTGATTTGGGTGCAGACAATGGCCTGCTACATGCTGTTTGGAAAAATTCCCATCCATAGCCTTTCTTCCCTGAAATTTATGAGGCAGACGCAGCGTAGTGCCTCAGCCTCTATGATCCCATTCTCCTCTGGTGGATTGCTTTCCTAATGGGCACTGACAGATGGGGCTGGAAATAGCAGCGCTGCCCCTGCCTCTGCATGTTCGTTCTTCACGGATCTTCTCTTTATACTCTTTCTTCTCACTATTCTTTTCACTACACTTTCCCAACAAAGCCCAGTCAGAATTGACAACATCTTACATTTTTATTAGCACTTTGATTCAAACTAGTGGACATTCGTCCGGTTTCATGACAAAGCCGTCAGTGATTTCCTTCAAGAATTCTGTAAGGGCTCTATGTTTAATTTTATGCAGGATAATTAGTGGAGCTTATGAATAATAGATGTGGGAGGTGATGAAGAGAAATGTGTTTGACACCAGCTTGAGACGGACCCTGTGGAGACCTACATTTTATCTAGTATCTAGTATAAAAAACTACCTGGCTAATGGTATTAGAAGACATTTGTAATGCAAATAAGCAATGGAAATTAAGTTGTTTAGCTTATTGTAAATACATGTCAATGAGTGCATTAAGCTGCATGAACAAATAAAACATCAGTCACTACAACACCTGTGCTGGTGGGGGAATTTATCTCCTGCCGAATGCCTCTTCCTGATTGGATGATAGACCTGACCGTCTCCCTCTGGGGTTCCAGGATGTCCCGGTACTTAGACACCATCAGCACCGAGATAAAATAGACAACAGCGAGAGCCAGGAACTGGGCCTGCTTACTGTCATCCTGTGGAGCAAAACACAAAAGCAGCATGAAGAGTATGAAGAAGAGTCAACATGTACGTAAAACATGTCACGCAAGGCAGAAATGCCAATCTGAACTGATTCAGGTTTGTAAGAGCACTGTTTAAACATACACACAGTGACATTTCCAAAATGGCGATAAATAAACAAAATATAGCTGCAAGCAGCCATTACGGGGCCAAGCACTAGGCAAGCAAGCAACAGAGCAATGAGTAATGGAAGCCATTTTAAGATGATTCTAGTCAAAACGGGTGAACAAATCATTAAAACAACCACTAGTAATGTGATTTAATGGGTTATCACTTTTGACCAATAGGTGGCGCTGTTATCAAATCGATGTGGTGTGTTCAGTGGGAGGTGAGAATGACACAAAGTTTGGTGTCAATATGTCAACATTTTGCAAAGATGAAGCCTCAGAGTCATTTTGGCATCATACAAAACGGTTTCTATCTATCGACATAAAATCCATAACTTTGTGGATTTTAATTCATAACTCAGCACAGTCTGATGATCTGATTCGATTTTGGTGAAGATCGGATGAACGGTTGTGGAGGAGTTCGAAAAAGTAGGCTTTCAACATAAATTAAAATGGTGTACAGGAAGTTGGGCTTATTTTAGCATAATTGGTATCGTTGTTCTCGGCATGACCCAAGGAAAATATTGAGATCACTTTCATTGCAATAGGCCAATTTAATCAAAATGTTATAAGCATTTTTTTTTAAAGTTTTTCAAAAATTTTTCTTCACAGGGTGGCGCTGCCCATAAACTTTTTGAGTGCTGTCAGGGCATGGTGCCCGAAGACACATACTGAGTTTCTTAATGATACGCCAATGCGTTCATAAAATATAGCATTTTACGACAGAATTCAAAATGGCCAACACCCAGAATGGCTGTCACGGGAAAACTGGGTATGGTTCGACTCAGCATGGTCCACCGAAACTAAAGAGACCGGTTTTTGGCCAAACCCTTGAGAAGTTCTAAGCAAAAATAGCCATTCTCCTAACCACTAGGCGCCAAAACACTGCAGGTAGCTTTAGGTCATCCTTGGTATAACACAAAATTTGGTCCCAATATGCCAAACCATTGCGGAGATATAGCCTCACATCCATTTTTGCATGCTTTCGTACAATTCGTTCGCACGTTATTTGAGAAAGATTTAACTAATCAACTTGAATTCCATAACTTTTTGCCAGCATGGTCTAAAGATGATCTGAGCCAATTTTGTTGAAAATAAGACAGTCTAGGACAAGTTTGAAAAAGTAGGTTTTTCGAACTACTAAAAAAAAAAAAAGCTAAACTTACGATTTTTACATTTTACATTTACAGTTTTATTCAAGAACCCAACGAGGGACTCAGCACGAGCCAAGGATTCAAAGGAAAAAAAGAATTTTCCTTTTGTGCCTTACGGTTCAAAAGTTATTAGCATAAATATGAGTGAAACTTTGGACAAGAGGTGGCGCTAGAGAGTTTGAGTTAGAGACTCGAAACTTGCTATGTTTAAAGTTGAGACTGTCCTCTATCTGTGTGCCAAATTACACAACTTTCCCGCAAACGGTTCTATGGGCTACCATAGACTCAAGAGCGGAAGAAGAAACGGAAACAGAAACGGAAGAAGTAGGATAATAAGAACGCCAGTGGCAACCTTCAGTGCTTGGCACCTAATGAGTAAAAAAAGCTGTAATTAAAAAAACTAATATTAACCTGTAAAAAAATCATGTAAAATAAGGCCATTTGAGGACAATTTGACATGAACTCACAACATCACGGAAGACAGCAGCTCGCAGACGGTTGATGTCCACGTCTTGCAGAAGTCTGTCCGGGTCCTTAATTGGAGAAACATTACTTGGAAAATTTTCTATGGTGGTCTAAGGCAAGAAAAGCAGACATTTTAAAAAAACATTTAACACTTTAAACAGTTCCCACACTGCTGAGCTCATTTACACATTCACACCATACCCACAGCACCAAATCACACTTAACGTGACAATGTTATATTGTGTGGAAAAAAACAAATGTGGTAAGACACCACATGATTTCATTCTTTAAAATAGATGGCTTGAACAAAGAGAAGACTGTATGTTAAATCTCATAATACATGTTTTTATAAAAAGGTAAAAAAATACAATAAGTAATTCATGACAAGTATGTGTTACTTAGATTATATGAATTATAGATATCACTTGCAACAAGAACGTTAATGAGCAGTGAGATTACAGAAATTGTGTTTAGATGCAGCGTGTAGTCAAGTGGGTACCTTGCTGGCTGTGGACACACTTTGCAGGCCCTCTTGAGACTTACTGCAGGACAGGGTGGACTTTAGACTTCTGTCCCTCTGACGCTGACGACACTCTAAACAGTTTCTCACAGCTACGCAACATACTGAGACAGAAAGAGAAAGAAAGAGCACAAAATATAAAAAAAGAAAAACAGACAAAGATAGACAGGTAATTAAAGTAATATTCAAATAAGCTGAATAGTTTTGATTGATTAATATAGTGTCCCTATATATGAGCCCCTTGAATTACAGCACAAACCCTGCTTGTATCTTATTAGATAAACGTGTTTTTGAACAAACCCCTCTCTATTTTTTTCTTGTACAGCACCAAAACCGATACACTGACTGGGAATTTTTTTTTTAAAAAATGCTTGGAAGTGTGTATTGGAAATGTATAATGAACGTCTTGAGATTTTTAATTTAATGTAATATAATACAATATAATATAATATAATATAATATAATAAAATATACTATAAAATAATATAAAATAATAATGCTAGCAAAGAAACATTATGATAAAATAAATAATTCAAATTCTAAAAAAAATTGCTTTTAACATGAAAAATTTTAAGCAAATTCGTGATTTTGAACAAAAAAATTCTTCCTTTGTTTAGGTGATGTTTTTTTTTATGATTAAAAATACTTAATAAAAAAAAGATACATTAACTTTAGAAAAAACTCAAAGTTGATTGGAAGAACCTTTTGAAACTTTATGCCGAATGTCTTCAGAAATATAATATAATATAATATAATATAATAAACAAGTTTTAAAGGAAAAAGAAACATTATGATAACTTAAATAATTCAAATTCTGCTAAATTAGCTTTTAAGGTTACAGATTTTAAGCAAATTTGTGATATTGACTATGTGAACAAAAATATTGTTCCTTTGTTTATAGACACATGATTAAAATACTTAATAAAACAACTGATAAATTGACTGTAGAAGGAAGTCAGTTGGTTGGATGAGTTTTGAAAAATGTCTAAAATAAAATAAAATAAAAACAATTTTAAGCAAATTTGTGATATTAACTGTGAACAAAAAATAATGTTCCTTTGTTTATAGACACGATTACATACTTTTTAAAAAACTGATAAACTGAGTGGAAGAAAGTCAAAGTTGGTTGGATGAGTCTTTTTTTTAAATGTCTTAAATGTCTTAATAATCAAATCAAATCTAATATATAATAGAATAGAACAGAATATATGCCAAAGGAAAGAATAAGGAGAAATGCCGAAATAATAATTTAAATTGTGCAGTTTTAAGATTTCTAGATCTCTGATCATAAAATCAAATTTGTGATACTGACCAAAAATATACTTTTTGTTTTAATATACAAGAGTACAGAATACAAGATTAAAATACTTGACAAAATATATCTATTTTAAAACTGATAAATTGACTGAAGAAGAAAGTTAGAAAGTTGGTTAGAAGAGTCTAAAGACAAAAAAAAAATTAATGGTAAATGTCTTTACGTGTTTTCTTCTTTAAAATGTCTTGACACACACTCATACACTCACCTAGTCTGAGGCACTGTCGCATCAGTCCGCCTGAGGACATGTTTTTCTCAGCTTCAATCTCGCTGAAGTTGAGTGAACTTGCAAAGACCAGCACATCGACCATGGCCATCAGCCGGGTCAGAAAGATCACGGCCGTCTCAGACGACATACCCTGTGTCGCCTCGATGCCTTCCATTTCAGTCTGATACAGACAGACACAACAATCAAGAACACAAAGGATACTGTCTGATCTCACAGCAAGTTTGTTAAAACATTTTGTTGTAACACTGATCAGTCATTATCTTCAGTATAAAATTGGAACATTCAGGCTGAGAATGAGATGTACTGGGTAAAAAGTGACATAATACAGCACATCCTGTGAAACAGGAAGAGATGGGTCATGCAAAGTTCTGGCAGATGCTTTCAAGGATGCAAAATGGTAACACTATACAATAAGGTGTCATTTGTTAACATTAGCTGATGTATTAACTAACATGAACAAACTATGAACAACACGTTTATTACACTAATCATCTTTGTTAATGATCGTTCATAAAAATGCAGTCGTTCATTGTTTATGTTAGTTTCAAGTTCATGAACTAAGGTTAACTAACACAACTTGTGATTTTTATAATGCATTAGCAAATGCTGACATTAACATTAACTAAGATTAATAACTGCTGTAAGCAGTATTGTTCATTCTTAGCTCATGTTACTGTAACTAATGTAGTTAACTAATGTTAACTAATGAACCTTATTGTAAAGTGTTACCGAAAAACAAGTCCAAATCTACCTAAACTACCACTCAAAAGTTTAGAGTTGGTGAGATTTCTGTAAAGCTGCAATTACTTAATCAAAATACAGTAAAAATGGTAATATTGTTATATATTGTTACCATTTAATAGAAGTGTTTTCTATTTTAATTTTAAAATTAAATTAAGATTTTCATCAGCCATTAATCAAGTCTTCAGTGTCACAATGTTTCAGACGCTCAAAAACATTTCTTGTTATTATTAATGTTGAAATATATTTATATTCTACTTTTGTGTAGACAATAATACCTTTGTTTTAGAATAAAAATAGAATAAAATAAAAAAGAACAGAAAATTCGAAAACAGCATTTATTTGAAATTATTTATAATAAATAGTTTTTGAATATTTATTATATTATAAATTACATTATAAATATATAACAATATTATTATTATTATTATTATTATTAATTAATCATTAATTAATTAATTATTAATAACAATACAGATATTATAAATATTATATTATTTATATAATAATAATAATAATAATAATAATTGTTATTTTCATTATTATCATTATTATTTTAAATATTATTTACCCCAAACTTTTGAATGGTTTGAATATATATATATATATATATATATTTTTTTTTTTTTTCCTAATCCACTTAGCCCAAATTTGTGAGAACTAGCAATGTGTGAGTGCATTAAAACAAATATTAGCAATTCAAAAAAAGACACCTCAACCTTTCTATTGACTGAACCCTTAATAGAAAGTAGTTCCGGTAACATTAAACCGGTAACATAAAGTTCATTAGTTAACATTAGTTAACTACATGAGTTTGTTTCAGGATAGAACCAGAATAAAACAGAATAAACAAAACACAATTTATTTTTAAATAGAACTCTTTTGTAACATTAGAACTATAAATGCTGTAGAAACGTACTAATTTCTTTAAAAAAAATTCTTACTGATCCAAACCAAACAACAAAAATGAAAAATGGTGTGCAAAAGCCATTCATTTAGAAAACCAGCATTATTTTTTGATGTGTAAGCGCATTAAAACAAAAATTAGCAATTAAAAAAAGTTGGAAAGAAAACTGCTAAATGAAAAGTAGTTCCTGTGAACTGAACTTTTAATAGTTAATATATACATTTTCTTGCATTAAAGAAAAAAAAGTATAATTCTTAAGGGCTGTGAGAAAGTATGACATCCATGAGTGAGAGAAGATGGAAATGAACACAGAGTGTTTCAAATATATTAATGTCTTAGTACTAACCTTAGTATTCTTTGCATAAACAAATGAATAAAGTAAAAGAGAAAAATGTAGTTAAAATACACAAATATATAAAATAAGGTAACATAATGTGTCCTGAGGCATCTTATTATTCTAATGTTTATATTTGAAGAGCTTGGCTTGCAGTGATCCATGATGACCACTGGATGGAAGTATTGTCAAATCTCTGGCACACTCACCGAGGGCGAGGTGGCGGCGGACAGCAGGGGAAGGATTCCTCCACAGGCGATGATGATGTTATCCACCATCTGTGAGATCAGGTGAATGGTGTTGTGCACAAAGATTATGTTCTCGTTGCTGTTGACGAAGTCCATAATGGATTTTGTCGAATGACTGAGAGGCAAGAGTAAGAAAGACACATTTCTATAAGAGAATTCCATCAAGAGTAAGACAGTATATCTGACACAAAACTGCAAGTGACAGAAGTACACAGGAAATAACACAGGAAACATAGCATTTGGAAATTAGATTGCACTAGACCTTGTTATTGTTTGTATCAAATTAAATATGACGTCTACTCCACAGCCGGAGTAAATTATAGCCACTGACCTTCTCCAAATGTGTACGTCTGCTTCTAAAGCAAAGAGCAGATCTGTAAGTAAGCGCTGGTGCATCGGGGACCACTTGAACTCTGGGATACGGAACATGGTGGTGCGGGGACCGGGACTGAACTGCCGACGTTGCTCTTCCGTCATCGGCATGCCTCTGAAACCCAGATCTACTCGCAGATCTCTATCCAGATGACTAACGGAACGGCCGTGCAAACTCTGAAAGCAAAGAAATGGTTTTAACACCCAGCGCTGGTGTGCTTAAAACACAAGGCACCTTAGAAAACTGGCAGTTTCCATTCGACTGGTGTAGTAAAGAAGCGTTTGTGTAAAATATGCTGTCTTTCTTGGGGCACTGAAGTGATATTGTGTTCGTCCTTGCAAAAAAACTACGAAAAAGCCTTCATGCTGGGAACATCTTTAAAGTCCTATATTTCCTTAAAAGCTAGCTGTACACCGAAGGTATGACATTTCTTGAGGCAAGTTTTTTTTTTGTTTGTTTCAAGCTGGTTTTGCCAAGCTGTAGAATGTATCTTCCTCTAGGGTCCTCGATATATCACACAACACCTCAGAAGGAGGTTTGGCAGGCAGAAAAATGTCAAAGAATAAACCCTCTAAAATTTGAATGCTTTTTAAAAAAAAAAAAAACAAATTCAGTCCTTCAAACTACATGAAATCCCAATAGCATTGTATTTTTGTAAAATACAGCAATGACATACATTGACAAGTCAACTATATAATTTAGATTTTTTTATTTATTTATTTTTTATTTTATTTTGCTTTTTTTAACACAATAAAACAGTCCAAACTGAATTTAAACAATTGACAGTAACAAAACTGACTTAATATAATACTTAACAATAACAGTCAGAGATATGACAGTATGACATATGAAAATGACATTTTACAATTGTCACAAACACCCACCGCCCCCTATAATTTAGATATTTTAAATAAAAAGGCTAAACTATGTTCTCAGGACATTTTCACAAAGGGAAGGTCAATTTACTACAATTTCAGTTGGCTGAAACAATGGTGTATATTTTTAATGTTAAACTTTTATTTATTTATTTAGCTATTTCATATTTATTTTACCTTACCTTTAATACCTAATACCTTACCTTTTGAACAATCAAACAGGATAAATGATTTGCATATTAATATAATAAATAATTATGAATAATAATTAATTATAAAATTAATAATATATTAAATCTAGTTATTTTGCAATAAAACTGAATTTGCATCTAAAATGTCCTTAAAATAAAATAAAATAAAATAAAATAAAATAAAATTAAACTAAATTAAATTAAATTAAAAGTGTCACAACTCCAAATGTAAGAGACATTTGGAGTTGTGACACTTTTAATTTAATTTTATTTGAATAAATAAAATACTAACCAAGGATGTATTTTATTTAATTGATATATAGATATAAAAAACAGGAATATTGGAAAATATAAAAATTAAAATGTCTTTATTTATTTATCAATTTCATACTTATTTTACTGTTCAAATTTCGCTGAAAAGTCTGTAACAAAATACCCAACCTGTCTGAACAATTAAACAGGATAAATAATTCATAAAATAAAATAAAATTTAATTTAATTTAATTTAATTAATTACATTACATTAAAAGTGTCACAACTCCAAATGTCTCTTATACTAACCAAGGATGTATTTTATTTAATTAATAAATGATTTGCATATTAATATAACAAATAATTATTATTAATAATTAATTAATTATAATAATAATAATAATATATTAAATCTAGTTATTTTGCAATAAAACAGAATTTGCATCTAAAATAAAATAAAATAAAATAAAAAGTGTCACAACTCCAAATGTCTATTCCACTAACCAAGGATGTATTTTATTTAATTGATATATAGATATAAAAAACAGGAGTATTGGGAAATATAAAATTTAAAATGTCTTTATTTATTTATTTAGCCATTTCATACTTATTTTACTGTTTAAATTTAGCTGAAAAGCCTGTAACAAAATACCCGACCTGTTTGAACAATTAAACAGGATAAATAATTCATAAAATAAAATAAAATAAAATAAAATGAAATTAAAAGTGCACAACTCCAAATGTCTCTATACTACCCAAAGATGTATTTTATTTAATTAATATATATATATATATATAAAGTAATGGAAATATACAATCTTTTGTAATGTTAAAAATGTCTTAATAATGTTCAGTTAATTTTATGCATTCTTTAATAAAATAAAATAAAATAAAATAAAATAATAAAAATTACCAACACCTATAGTTTACCTGCGTTGTAGCAGTAGTCTGAATCTTCTTAACCTCTTTATCTTTGCCATCATCTGATTTCTCTGTGTCTGATATGGAGCTGGTAACATCTGCAGTGCTCTTCACCCCAGAAACCCCTGGCTCCAGATCAACTGCCACCGTCTCTATCTGCCCCGGGCATTTAGACAGGCTTTCCCCTTCAGAGACGCTAAAACCACTCAAAGAAGGCTGCATCTTAAAGTCGTCATCCTCCAAAGCCGTTGGGTTAGCGTCCAACTCTTTCGAGGTCTTCGTCATGAGAGCCAAAAGCCCCAGGTCTGCGGTAGCGCTGGTATGGACCTGAGGTTCCACTCCTGAGAGCGGAAGAGGTTCAGACGGTCCCATTTCAGGAAGGAGGTTTTCTCCCGAGCTGGTCGCCATCGTACCGAAGAGGAAGGTGTTGTTGCTGGGAATGGCATCTTTTTCGTCAGCCAGGGTGATGAGAGGACCTGAGCTTTTGTCTTCTATGGTGGCTTTGGGTACCAGAACACTGTTCACACTGCTGTTTAGCTTCTCCACCGCAGCCGAGTAGACGTTATCCAGAAGAGAGTCCACTTCCACCAAACCTCCATTTTCTGTGACAGGCAGGAGGTCCATGTCATCCATCTTCACCTCTGTGGCCTCAACCTTCTCAGCTTTGATATCTACAAGGAGGTCATGAACTTCCGCATGGACACCTGAGGCTGAGTTCTCCTCATCCAAACATTTTGTTTCAGACAAGAGGTTCCGGCCAGAATCTGTCGTCTCTGGTTCATCCGCTTCACTCTCAGGAGTCTGAGTTTGTGAATCCGGGTCCAGCTCCAGAGTGCCTTTGATGGCTGAAGCCTGGGCAGAAAGCCCCGAAATAGTGCTGACAAGCCCCTTCTTGCCTTTCTTGATGTTCTCCTCTTCTTGTCGCTGGTACTCCTCATACATTTTAGCTAAATATTCCTTGTGAGCTTCATATGTCACCTGCCAAACAAAGAGTTGTGACAAGTTTAGGCTTCATAAATACAAATGTCCTGAAAAGTTCAGAATGGAAAGAAATGTCTATCCATCCATCCATCCATCCATCCATCCATCCATCCATTTGAGTCTATCCATCCATCATCCATCCAAGTCTATTCATCCATCCATCAACCGAGACTATCCACCCATCCCATCCCATCCAAGTCCATCTATCCATCCATCCATCCATCCATCTATCATCTACCTGAGTCTATCCATTCATCCATCCAGTGAGTCTATCCATCCAATCCATCCAGTTTATCCATCCATCCATCATCCATCCGAGTTATCTATCCATCCATCTACCCATCCATTAATCGAGTCTATCCATCCATCCATCTATCTATCTCTGAGTCTATCCATTCATCCATCCAGTGAGTCTATCCATCCACCATCCATCTAGTTTATCTATCCATCCATCATCCATCTGAGTCTATCTATCTATCCATCCATCCGAGTCTACCATCCATTAATCCGAGTCTATCCATCCATCATCCATCCATCCATCCATCCAAGTCTATCATCATCATCCATCCATCCATCCATCCATCCAAGACTATCCATTCCATCCTATCCAAGTCAATTCATCCATCAATCCATCTATCCATCCAGTGGAGTCTAGCATCCACCCATCCAGTTTATCTATCCATTCATCATCCATCTGATCTATCCATCCATCCATCCATCCACCCATCTGGTCTACCTATCCATCCATCCATCCATCCATGTCATCCATCCATCCATCCATCCATCCATCCATTTATCCTGAGTCTATCCATTCATCCATCCATCCATCCATCCATCTATCCATTTACCTGATCTATCCATTCATCCATCCATCCATCCATCTATCTATCATCCATCATTATCCATCGAGTCTACCCTATCCATCCATCCATCCATCCATCCATCGAGTTTATCTATCCATCCATCATCCATCCAAGTCTATTCATACATCCATCCATCGAGTCTATCCATCTCATCTATCCATCCATCCATCCAGAGTCATCGAGTCTATCCATCCATCGATTCTATCTATCCATCCATCCATCCGAGTCTATCCATCCATCTATCCCGAATCTATCCAATTCCATACCTCCATCCAAGTCTATCTATCATCGTCCATCTATCTATCTATCCATCCATCCATCTGAATCCTATCCTATCCATCAGGCCCCATATCCATCCATCCATCCGAGTCTACATATCTATCCGTCATCCATCCGAGTCTATCTATCCCATCCATCCAAGTCTATATATCTACCCATCCATTCATCCATCCGAGTTTATCCATTCCTCCATCCATCTATTTATCCGAGTCTATCCACCCATCCATCCGAGTCTATCCATCCATTCATTCATCCGAGTCCATCCATCCATCCGAGTCCATCTATCTATCTATCTATCTATCTATCCCTCCATCCATCCATCTGTAAATCTGCCTTTACTAATGTCGCCTTTTCAAATGTACAGATACATGAATTTGAATATGACTTTTTCTGTTTATTTCATTTTTACTTCCTGACACTCACATTTATTGCATTCTAAATGAAATTCTCACAATTTTCTTTTGGAAATTCTTTTGGAGCCCTCTGTACTGTTCATCTGAATTAGTCTATCATCCATCCTTGCTGTCTAGATATACACATCAGTCCTGTCCAATAAAAAAAGCTCACAAGATCTACCACTACACTGTTGTTCAGCTGGTGAAAACTTTTTATTTACTTTGGAGTGGGCTATGGAGAGTGTGTCCACCCACACACGCCAACCGCCCCACTCATGCTTGATAGCGTGGTAGAGAAGAATCCGGAAGATGTTGTAAACCATCTCAGTGATCTTCTGCTCCTCCGAATTCTTAGGGTTAATGTAGCCGAGAGAAAACATCCAATCCTGCCAAACAGAACACTGCAGCAGACACCTGTCACACAGAAAATGAGATGGATTAAGCTCGCGGCAGTCGCTCGTGTTAAATCCTCCCTCTCCTCCGCAAACATCTTTCTTAACATCCTCAAACGACACTCAAAGTTGGAACCTAATTCACAAACCGACAAGTTACACAAAGCAATTTCAGCCCCAACCTCCATTAAACTTCAGATCCGCGAGGTAACGCTAAGAATGACTGGCAGCTATTTGAATAACACCTGAAGCACTTTGTGTTATTCACCGTCATTTTTTTTTCTCAGTGCATTGTGGCATAATAAATGGATCTTTGACTGAGGCAGAATGAATTAAGCTTGTTCCTTTTGCTAAAACACTCCGGGTTGTAAGATTGCAGTAAGGATGATTTAATTTCGAACCCATCCCTACCGGCTAGTAAGCGCTGCTAAAGCTACGACGTGTAAACCATCGTTACAGGATTAGTTCACCATGAAATGAAAATCGGCATAATTTACTCACCCAACGTGCAACACAAAAGGAACATTTTTGATGAAACTGAATTGGTCGCTTCACAATGAAAATTAATGGGGACTTCAAGGCTTTCAAGAGACTTTACAAAAAGGACTCCAATAAAAGTGGTCCAAACTAAATCTGCGTTATATTAAAATTCTTCCGAAGGCCCACAATGGATCTGTGCGAGGAATAAACCAAAATTGAATTGGCTATCTACAGTAAAGCTTGGCATCTGCACTAGTTCTCCAAAGTACCAATGTCCAGCTCTTTTTAATTGAAATATGACTGAACTAATTCACAAAATTGATCAAGTATCTATTGGCACCAATGGTTTCTACAATCTATTTAGGCTTAAAATGCTTTAGGTAATCATGGCTCTGAAAGATTGGTTCAAGAATTGGACTAAATCTGATTCTTGACTCACTGACTCAATGATCTTTTGCTGACGGGAAAGATATGAGTGGAAAACAACACAAATCTACTGCATGGCTTCAGAAGAGTCATGTGAAACACTTTTATGGTGCTTCTGCATCCTTTTTTAAAGCTTGAAATCTTTGTTCCCTATTCACTGTAATTGCACGGAGAACAGTATGCAGCACCGTCTTTATAATAATTTCTTTAGCATTTCACCGAAGAAAGAAAGCCGCCATAAGGATGAGTAAATAATGACGCAATTTTCATTTCAGATAAACTGTTTCATTAATGGAGAAGATAAATGGGTGGTCTAGTTACCAGACACTGTTTACAGATGTTTTAAGAAAGCACTCTGGAAAGCACTCATCTAGTCTAAAAAGCTTCTTCCTTTCAGTTCTGAGTGGCTCACTGTAGAACTTAATGATGGAGATGATGAAACGTAATAATAACAGCCAATTGAGATTTCAGCACACACTGGGCGGCTGATTGACTGCCAGACTTGTGACGGCGCAGAGGAGCAGGCGTTGGAGAGAAGAAAAGAAAACCAACAGCCATAGGACAGCAGTGAAATTGGTGTGGACGCGAATGTGTCACTGGAACATCTGCTGCGAGAGAAACACGGCGAGAATCCGAGGATTATTATGCGTCACGGGGGCGCCCATTAAACACAACAACAAGGGAGAACGTCACTCTTTTTTCCGCTCTCTTTTCTGATCCGTTCACCAGGCGGTTAATTGCTGTCATGGGGGATGGGGCGCGAAAGGAAGAGAACCTCACCGTCTGTTCTCACGGCTGTTACTGAAGAGCTTGATCATGTCAGACAGGAAGAGACGCCGCACCTCCATCAGGTCGGCACTGGGCGTGGAGTTCTTTAACAGTGTGGCCACCACCTTTAGAATCACTGAGAACCAACAGAAGAACATGCATTAATCATTCAGCAAATCAAAGCAGAGTTCTGTTTGATTGGCAGAGATGTGGACCAATGAGCATGCAGGCTCACTAACTGACATAAATGAAACAGCATCTCTAACTGAAGTCTATGTGCAGAAGCAGACGTTTAATCATTCCCTAGTAAACTTTTAACTTCCATGGATGACAGTGAGTGTATTAGCACCGGGCCACAAATAAAATAAATGAGCTGACAGAAAGAATTACTTGGGTTCTGGATCTTCACAGTAGAGTCGGGCTCAGCGTGTGGCTTGTGGACGACCTGTGTGCAAACCTGCTCTGTCAAAATCTAGACAGGAAACGAATCAGATGAGATGCATGAAAACACGTACTGTATATACGGCATAAATCATAATGAAATGTAATTAATATGAAACACTGCAGGGATAGATTCAGTATCAATTATGAAGATGGATTAAAATCTGCAAACTCTACTCAAATATTTTATGCAGTGGAAACATAATGGGACTGAGTAAATAGTAAAGTTAGACTAAATTGAGTCTTGCTGTTAACTACTAGCTAGAAACAGCATGTTGTGGTCCTTTTTTTTTACAATGCTACAAAAAATAAAGAAACAACCAAGTTAAGACATTTACAATGTTACAAAACTTTCTGTTTATCAGAGAATCATTAAAAATGCATCACCACAAAAATACTGAATAAATATTGAATAGTGGTACTGAAGACTGCCTGCTGAAAATTCAGCTTTGCCATCACAGAAATAAATTACATTTTACAATATATTAAAATATAAATCTGTAATAAAGTATGCCAATATTATTCTTTACTGTATCTTTGATTAAATAAATACAGCCTTGGTGAGCATACGAGACTTCTTTCAAAAACATTTAAAAATCTTACTTATTTTAATTTTTTACCATTAGTGTATATAATAGAATAATATAATAAAAATATAATAAAATATATAAATGTAAATCAGAATATATAGTTGTGAGACTCAATATACAGAAGTAAATCAGAATATTTATACATAAATCAGAATATATAAATGTAAATCAGAACATATAGCTGTGAGACTGATTATAGATGTAAATCAGAATATACAGTTGTGAGACTAAATATATATATATAAGTAAATTAGAATTTTTATTTATAAACCAGAATATATAAATGCAAATCAGAATATATAGTTGTGAGACTGAATATATAGAAGTAAATCAGAATATTTATTTATAAATCAGAATATATAGTTGCGAGACTGAATATACAGAATTAAATCAAAATATTTATTTATAAATCAGAATATATAGTTACGAGACTGAATATATAGAATTAAATCAGAATATTTATTTATATATCAGAATATATAAATGTAACTCAGAATATATAGTTGTAAGACTGAATATATAGTATTAAATCAGATTATTTATAAATCAGAATATATAAATGTAAATCAGAATATACTGTATAGTTGTGAGACTGCATATATAGAAGTAAATCAGAATATTTATTTATAAATCAGAATATAAAGTTATAAATCTTAATATATAAATGTAAACTGTGAATATACAGTTATAATTCTGAATATATACATTTAAATAGCAATATGTAGATATAAGTCTGAATATATAAATATATATTGCAATATATAGATATAAATCTCAATATATAGATCCAAAACTGAATATAAAAACATACATCATGAATATATGTATAAAAGTAAATTGGAATATATATTTTGAGGTTTAATAAATAGAAGTAAACGCGAAAACATAGTTATAAGTTTGAATAAATAAATGTAAATTGAGTAACTATATAATTCTAAACTGGAATGTATATATAAATCTTGAATATATAAACGCAAATACACATCTGATGTATAAATAAATATTCTGACTTCTATATATTCACAAATTACTTTTATATATTCCGATTTTATACAATTATTTCCTGTTTGGTGCTGTTTAGTGTTGTATATATATATATATATATATATATATTTTTTTTTTTTTGTATTAACCTGTTTCTGCACAACTGCAATGGTATATTGAGATCCAGAACACAAATAACCACTTCATATTACCTCATATAACGTGTTGTATGTAGTTATCGACAGAGTGTTGGAGTGCAGCATGAGTCGTTCTCCAAGAAGTGTGAAGAGACTATTTGTGTGCATTATTTCCACCTTCCTCCTGTGACAAACCACACACACATAGAAAACATACTGTAGTTAGAATGCAAACTTTCATTCACCTCACAGCTAACGTCAAGCTAGCAGGAACAGGCCTTGATGGCGACTGAGCTTGGCACCTTTTGCATGGTGTCAGGTACCTTCAGTTTTTCCCACAGAATAACGAAGCAGCCACCTCTGCGGTCTCGTACTGGGAGAGCTGTGACTTTCACCATCACAAACTATCCAGCAGCACATCATGCTGAGCTACTGTCAGGATTCTAAGCCTCCTAAATGCAGTCCTGCCCAACAGCAGGTACAGACAAATGGGGACTGTACAGTGAAATGACAACGAGAAAAGAGTATGTTTTAAAGCGCCTGTGAGCATGCAGGATGGTAACCACTCAACGATGGATACGCTAATGATGACAAAAAGCAATTGTGGATTTTCTGTGCACTCTAGGCTAACGGCAGTACAAGTTTGCAAATGTCAGTGCTCTAAAAACAGCTCAGATGGCCTTTATATTTTTTTAAGTGTTCATTTAAGGGAAATGGCCTTATGCATACACTTACCCTCACACTAATGCACACACATATATATATTCAGATATACATAGATATACATACAGTGTAACTTTAACAATATACAGTGTGCAACGGTAGAAACGTATCAAGCAAAAAAGATTTGAACGCTGGTGACTGACACGGAAGAGAAGAGTTGTTATTTTTGCTTTCTTTGTGCACAGAATGTATTCTCTTAGCTTCATAAAATTAAGGTTGAACCACTATTTTAACAATGTCTTACTACCATTCTGGGCATGTCACTTTAACATGTCAGTTGTGTTGATGTCTAACTTTTGACCCCTAGTATACACTAGGGCTGTCAGTCGATTACATTTTTTAATCTAATTAATTACATGATGTTTTGATAATTAATCTAGTTAATTGCAAAATAAAACTGACTGTGAAAATATCCACAGAAGATTATTTAAAGCTATTTTTGTGTTAAATGAGAAAGTATCTAGTAGACACTACAAATTGTATTTTTAGAAAGAATTAGTTTGATTAAACAAAGAATTTGTTACACATAAACATTTAGGCTGCAACGGCCTAATGCAAATGTCTTATTATACATAAGAGAAGATAATCTGAGAAACATCTCAGTATTTTTTGTTCATAAAATGAAAGTCATTGGTAACCAACAGTCTTCAAAATACTTTCATTCATTTTCCACAAAAGATAGGTTTGAAATGACATGAGGGTGAGTAAATGATGACAGAATATAAACTTTTTTGGTTGAACTATCCCTTTTTTACTGTATAAAGTTTTTATTTTTATTATTATTATTTTTTTTAATGAAATGATACTAAATAAGAAACTAAATCTGCCAGCAGGTGGCGGTAAATGTCTTTATGAGTCATTCATTCATCCATTCATCCATTAGATTCGTTTAAACAGCTGATTCATTCAGGAGTTAAGTAAATGGCTCTTTTTATAAATGGGCTTTTGAATCATTGGTTCATATGATTCATTCAAAACGCGGATTCATTCAGAAACTAAACACTGCTATGTTGGTCGGAGATGCGCAACAATTCTGCTATGGCTTCAAAGGTAATATGTTCTCTGCAAAATTGAGCAAAAACACATAATATTATGTTTAAAATATAACACAACTTCAACTTCTTATTTGCTAAACTGTTGTATAAAAGTACATTTCAGCTTGTGATAGTGCGGGACAAAATAAGCACTTCTCATATTGCTCTTGCTGCCCGTTTGATATCGTGAGATATGTGATAAAACACATACAGGGGTATTTTTTGCACCAATATCTTGAAATTTAGGGCATGACTGCATTTGTGGAGTTGTTGCCCTGCATCATATTTGTCAACAGTCAACTATATGAAATATAATATGACATATGGGTCTGGGGGCGGGGCCAGTCTGTTAACTGCTTTAAATTATTTATTTTAATTATGGTATTTCTTCATAACTAATTAACTAATTTTGAGAAAAGCATTTCAGGATTTTTCTCCATATAATGGACTTCATTGGTGCCCCGATTTTGAACTTCTAAAATGTAGTTTAAATGCAGCTTCAAAGGGCTCTAAATGATCCCAGCCGAGGAAGATGTGTCTTATCTAGCGAAATGATCTGTCATTTTTTTCGAAAAATAAAAATGTATATACTTTTTAAGCACAAAAGCTCCTGTAGCACAGGCTCTGGGATGCATGTCCATGATGCTACGAATTAGTAATGGGTCGTTCTTGAACGATTCTTTCATTTTGAACGAATCTTCAATGTGACTCGGGAAGAACGAGTCATCTCGGGGAGTGATTCGTTCAGTTCACCTGTTTCGAGTCTTCAGGTTTTTCGAGTCGTTCATTCATCTTATGGGGCTGTCACATGATGAACGAACGACTCAAACCCGAAAACTTGTCAGATAAGAGGTGAGATGAGCTAATCATAGACTAAAGACCCAGGTAAACAATGAATTAATCTTTTCTGTTTCTTATAGCATTATAGTTTTGACTTGTTTGTAGTGTGATCAACGTTTGTGTAAGCAGTAGATGTGTTAGGGAAGTAACACGTAACATTTTAATTATGTTTTGCTAAAATGAACGAAATGATTTGAAAAAAGATTCGTTTATTTTTCTAAAATGAGACTCAAAGGTCTGAGTTGGTAAAATGATCTGAATTTCCCATCACTGCTACGAATCACGTGTAAGTTCATTGTCTGTGTACTGAGTATGGCGAAAACTCCATCTTATTTTCTTTTACAACTTGAGAGGAGGACATCATTGTATCTTTTTGTTTGTAAACAGCATTTACAACTTACTTGCACTTTCTTAGTCTGTGTGCATTCGCTTTGTAAAAACTGGGTCTGTAGTTCCACGTGACCTTTCGCTGTGATTCAATAGTACATAGCGTCATAAACGTGCATCCCAGAGCCTGTGCTACAATAGCTTTTGTGCTTAAAAAGTCCAAAAAAATTACTGAAAATGATCGTTTCGCTAGATAAGACCCTTATTCCTTGGCTGGGATCATTTAGAGCCCTTTGAAGCTGCATTTAAACTGCATTTCGGAAGTTCAAAATCGGAGCACCAATGAAGTCCATTATATGGAGAAAAATGTTTTCCTCAAAAACCATAATTTCTTCACAACTGAAGACAGAAAGACACAAACATCTTGGATGATAAGGAAGTGGAGTTCTCCTTTAAAATTTCATAAATGCATTACTGATGAGGACTCTGTCCTTATGCAACCACAAATTTCACCTTGTCGGATACACATGAGAAAGAAAATAATGACTCTTGGAAGTCTTCGTTGTGAAAATGTCTTTGGGAAAGAGAAGAATGGATGCACTCACTTGTGGCCTAAGTGTTTGAGGAAATATGCCAGGACTTTCAGAGCCTGAACTCGGATGCTTTCACTCTTGGAAGCCAGTAGTTTGTACACCACCCTGAAAAGGATTGAAATTAAATGACTAAAAAGAGAAATATTTTAATTCACTAAATATGCTATGTCAAAAACAAAGAAGCAGTGGGAAAGTGCCAAACATTTTCTTTTTCAATTCATGAAAAAATTTGAAACTGGCAGACAACAATAAGTAATACTCAAAAGGAAATGGCATTGTGTAAATCACCAAGAAGCTGTTCATCAAAGTAACATCTGTTATTTTGAGCCAAACCCAAAAACTTCAAAAAGCAAATAACTCTATCAAATCCATCTATATTTCATTAGCTTGACATGCAGGGTGTGAGCTTTATCCTGATTGTCAGAAAAAATAAATAAATATGAAAATATCATTGAAATTCCTATGTTGGGTCTTGTGAATAATTCATGATTGTATCATGTAGGCAAACTCCATCAGCGGAGACAAGATGAAATATAATGAAATTTGACTGTGTGTGTGTGTGGTGTGAACTCAGATCTCACCGGATGCCGTTTCTCTTGTCAAATGCAGGAATCATCGAGGCAGGGTGCTCAGACATGAGGGCCACCAGCAGCTGAAGAACATCATGGAGGTTCTCATCCTGAACAGAATAAAACACATAAGCATTTAATGCAAACCTGTGTTGAACTCCTGAAGTAAAGTTAAAGGTTCGGACAGGCTTTTACTGAAATAAGTAATAGAAAACCCATGAAAGATTTACGTTATTTAAAAAATCCACATTGTTTTATACATATTTTGGACTATGGGGGGTGCAATTACTTCGGTGAGCTACTGGCGCTATTTATTTGCCAAAACATAACTCGGAAAATAAAATACTAATACGATGCCTCATGCGTGGTTTTTGGTTGTGATTTTAGTTATAGGGCAACAAGAGAAGCAATGTAAGTCTTCTGTTTTACTAGCGATTAGAAGAAGAGAAAACAATGGGAAGATGCCTAAGGATGAATAAAACTTCCTAAAGACCAGCGTCTTTGTTCTCTCCACCTCAGCCTTGATGCCATTTGAGGCTTTCAGTAGACCACAGCTACTGAAAGAGCTTACAAACGGCAGAGACAAGAAACACTAGATGCCATTCTGGCGGGATGTAAACATGCCGGTGCTTGTCATGATGCTGCAGCCACTGAAGGATGGATTTCACTCGATATCCTGGGCATTTACACTCCTTGTGGGGAAAATCGATCGTAAAAAAGTTACAGTAAAGACTTGTATTCTATTGTTGCTGTTCTGAGAATATATAAAGAATGTATACACTGACCAAAATTACAAACGCAACACTTTTGTTTTTGCCCCCCTTTTTCATGAACTGAACTCAAAGATCAAAGACTTTTTCTATGTACACAACAGGCCCATTTCTCTCAAATACTGTTCACAAATCTGTCTAAATCTGTGTTAGTGAGCACTTCTCCTTTGCCGAGATAATCCATCCACCTCACAGGTGTGGCATATCAAGATGCTGATTAGACAACATGATTACTGCACAGGTGTGCCTTAGGCTGGCCACACTAAAAGGCCACTCTATAATGTGCAGTTTTATCACATAGCACAATGCCACAGATGTTGCAAGTTTTGACAGAGCATGCAGTTGGGATGCTGACTGCAGGAATGTCCACCAGAGCTGTTGCCTGTGAATTGAATGTTCATTTCTCTACCATAAGCCGTCTCCAAAGGCCTTTAAGAGAATTTGGCAGTAAATCCAACCGACCTCACAACCGCAGACCACGTGTAACCACACCAGCCCAGGACCTCCACATCCAGCATCTTCACCTCCAAGATCGTCTGAGACCAGCCACCCGGACAGCTGCTGCAACAATCGGTTTGCATAACCAAAGAATTTCTGCACAAACTGTCAGAAACCGTCTCAGGGAAGCTCGTCTGCATGCTCATCATCCTCATCAGGGTCTCGACCTGACTACAGTTCGTCGTCATAACCGACTTGAGTGAGCAAATGCTCAGCGTCTGGCACTTTGGAGAGGTGTTCTCTTCACGGATGAATCCCAGTTTTCACTGTACAGGGCAGATGGCAGACAGCGTGTATGGTGTTGTGTGGGTGAGCGGTTTGCTGATGTCAACGTTGTGGATCGAGTGGCCCATGGTGGCGGTGGGGTTATGGTATGGGCAGGCATATGTTATGGGCAATGAACACAGGTGCATTTTATTGATGCCATTTTGAATGCACAGCGATATTGTGACGAGATCCTAAGGCCCATTGTTGTGCCATTCATCCACGACCACCACCTCATGTTGCAGCATGATAATGCACAGCCCCATGTTGCAAGGATCTGTACACAATTCCTGGAAGCTGAAAACATCCCAGTTCTTGCATGGCCAGCATACTCACCGGACATGTCACCCACTGAGCATGTTTGGGATGCTCTGGATCAGCGTATATAACAGCGTGTTCCAGTTCCTGCCAATATCCAGCAACTTCGCACAGCCATTGAAGAGGAGTGGACCAACATTCCACAGGCCACAATCAACAACCTGATCAACACTATGCGAAGGAGATGTGTTGCGCTGCATGAGGCAAATGGTGGTCACACCAGATAGTGACTGGTTTTCGGACCCCGAGTATATATATATATATATATATATATGTATATATTCAAAATGTGGGTATGTGACTTTTTCTCAGATAGGATATCAGATGTAAGCCTGAAGCTTGATCTTCAGAAATGTGTGTAGTCTAATACTATAATCTACATCAAAATTACTGAAGGTTGAGTGCAAAAGGAAGTCACAGAGTTGAAATTTTGACAGTCAAATATCCCTAAGTGGCATGAAATTAGGCCTATTTAGAAACTTAAAAAAATGAACTCTTCTAAAACAGATATATGTCAGATTCAAAGCATCTGCTAAGGGGGAAACTGTAATATGGTAAAGACTCACCTCATGCATGGTCAGCAGGTAGTTGAGAATACTTTGAAGCTCATCTTCTTTAACGCCTCGGTCCTAACAAATAAAAAAGGATAACAAATTGCTGAGCAATGCTACTTTTGCAATATGCTGTTGCTAAACACCCAACTGCACTTATAAGCTGCGACTGCCATCAGGATGCTGACAGACTATGAAATATAAATAGAAAGAAAAAGAAAACCCATAAAATAACAATACATTGAGGCTGTTTGTGTTTGCTGAAATTACTGTTCACAGCGAATTTGGGTCCTGACTTTTACAAGCTGTCTCTTATTATTAGGAAAGCAGCGTGAACTGTCTGCTTGTAGCGGTGCTGATGAATGCACACGTTTCCCATTACTGCGAGAGCACAGGCAGCTTGAGAGCTAATTGTTGTTTGCTCGTGCCTTGGCCACCTGACAGATTTCTTGATATGTTAGCACTGGTCTGAACAAGTGTACACTTTTTCTACGGTCCTGTTAGAAAACTGTAAACAGCTGGGGCTGGTGAATGAGAATGAAAACCTGCCAAAGCAACATCAACCCTAGAGCTGTTGTTCTCAAAACTTTGATAAATCAACGTGTGTATTTGTGACAGGCACACAGTTAAAAGTTAATTCACTGTGGGTATCACAAAAGTTACAGTATATGAATGTATAAGTTTAAGTAGAAGTTCATATCTCACGTTTAGCTCCCTAGCTCCCATTTCTTTTAATTTTTTGATCATTTTTAATAACATTTTTGCCTTAAATATATTTAGTAGCACATCACCTTCCCAAATGTATTTCAACAAAATTGTAATTGAAATACTTGATTTTATTTAAAAAAAAAAAAAAATAAATAAATTTAAAAAAAATTATATTAAGCCAAGTCAACTTCTCATATGTATTTTAACTTAAGTTTTGCTAACAAAAATGACTAATTATTAATTGTAATTAAAATATGTTAAAAGAAAATTATATATATATATATATATATATATATACACAAAAATAGAGAGATATTTATATTGTTTTAGACTAGGACATTTCAACTTCTCAATTGTATTGCAACTATTTATTATAAAAAATAATAAATAATTATTAATTATAATTTGTTCTGCTCAATATAATATTTTTTAAAATAATTATTTTATAAAATTATAATAAAACAGAAAATAGTTATATATATATATATATATATATATATATATAAAAAATTATAAAAAAGCTTTGTATTGAGCAGGACATGGCAACTTCCTAACTGTATTTTAACTACCTTTTATAAAAAAGAATGATACATTATAATTATATATATAATAGAAAATAATAATTATATATAATTATATATAAATCTTTATATTGAACAGGACATGGCAACTTCACAATTGTATTTTAACAACCTATATAAAAAGGAATTAATAATTATTAATTATAATTTGTTCTGCTCAATATAAAACCTTTTTTATTCATTTCATTTTTAATAATTATTTTATATAATCATAATAAACCTATTAAAACCTAAGACATAATTATTTTTAATTAACTTTTTTTATTATTAGATTTTTTTTTAATTAAAAATATATTTATATTGAGCAGGACATTTCAATTTCCCAATGGTATTGTAACTACCTATTATAAAAAAAAATGAATAATTATTAATTATAATTCGTTTTGCTTAATATAAAACTTTTTTTTAATAATTATTTTATAAAATTACAATAAAATAGTTAGAAAATAGTTATATATATTAAAAAAAATAAAATAAAATAAAATATATATATATATATATATATATATATATATATATAAGATAGAATAATTATTCATTATAATTTGCTCAATATAAAATAAAATATATAATTTTAATATTTATTTTATATAATTATAATATATTATATATTATAATATAAAAAAAGTTTTATATTGAGCAGAACAACTTCCCAAATGTATTTAAGCCAAACCTTTGCAAAAAAAAACAACAACAACTAATTATAATATATAATATATATTATAAAAATAATTATTAAATTAAAATTAGATTTTTATATTGTTTTATATTAAGCAGGACATGCCAACCTACTGTATTTTAACTACCTAATATATAAAAAAAGAATAATTATTAATTTAATTTGTCCTGTTTGTTTGTTTGTTTTTTAATAGGTATTTTATGAAATTATGATTTTTTTTTTTTAAATAAAAGTTTTACATTGAGCAGGACATTTCAACTTCCAAAATGTATTTCAATACACACAGTATATTGATGAACATGGGTGCATACATTAGGACATCATCTCTCATTAACATTTTTCATGCTTTTTCTGTAAAATTAAATGTATTTTGGTAGATATATTTCTGATATGGCTGATATTCAAAGTATTTACTATGGCAAACCCACAGCTAAACTACAGTTAATATGCAGATGTCAAGTCATTATATTTGTATTTTTATTTGTGTGCATATGCTAAATATCATCCAGTTACACAATATGTGAATACATGAAGTGCCGCTCACCTTCAGTATGAGCTGTTTGAGAAAGAGCAGCATGAAGGCTCTGAGGGAGGTGATCTCTTTCTGCGAGGGCCGAGGACCGTCTGCTAACACAAAGCCACAGAGGAACTGTTACAACAAACTGCACTGCATCTCAAAAATGTCACGTTTAATGTTTCACAGATATCGGCATTAAATTCATAGCAACAGTGTCAAAGAGAGCCTCGCTCTCAGTCGGCGGAGAGCCGCGACACGGACAGCAGCTTCTGGCAGTCGAGAAGAGCTTTACAGAGGTCAGAGTTCTCCGAAGAAAAGCCAAGCCCTTATTAACTCCAGACGGCTAGAGTTCAACAGGCCACGCTTCATTTCAGTAACATCTGCGATGGCGTCTCACCCTCCTAGAGCTCCTCTTTTGAGTACAGCGTGCCTGTGTGACAGCTTTTCATTTGCTGTTTTACGGGGAATGGCCTGAGTATTGATAGAAAACGAAACACAAATTGATTAGCTGTCATATTCACGCATTCATCTCAGGAGGTCTGATCACCACCAATCATTCGTTACTACACTGTCTGAAATGATCAACTCTGCTTCATTTAAGATGTCTATTCCCTATTCATTTGACAGCAGCGGCCAGCAATTTTTACAAATGTGACATGTCTCTAAAGGTTTTATTTATCAAGAAATGTGAAGCATAATTTCAAGCAACTGAAGCTGAAGATCAACATGTCCAGATTTTATTTCAAAATATATTTCTGAATAAATAGAGGCAGTTGCTCATTCTAAAATTCTGCTAAATATACATTGAATATTCAGGCGAAATTAAACAATCCAAAGTTTTTTTTTTATCCTATTTTTTCTTTTGACAAACAGATACTTTAAATTTAAATATTTTATCATAATTTTTTCACAGTGTTTTACTTTTGTAAAACAAATTTTATTGACAACTATCATATCACAAGATTAAAATAAAAAAATTAAATTAAATATATAATAAAAAAATGAAATAAAAAAAACTAGTAGCACAGCAAATTTTCAACCAAACAAATTTTCAATTATAATACTTTTGTAAAAAAACTTTAGCTGACAACTATGTGCAAGATTTAAAATAAAATAAAAACTTAAAGCGCAGCATACTTTTATAAACAGTTTTGTAAAACAACTTTAGTTGACAACTAGGCGCAAGATATGATATAAAATATATAAAATAATAAAACTTATTGTATTGCAAATTTTCAACCAAACAATTTTTTTTATACTTTTGAAAACAACTTTAGTTGACAACTATGTTCAAAATTTAAAATAAGATAAAATAAAATAAAATAAAATAAAATATAAAATAAAATAAAAGAAAAGAAAAACTTAAAGAGCAGAAAATATACTTTTATAGATAGTTTTGTAAAACAACTTTAGTTGACAACTAGGAGCAAGATATAAAATAAAATAAAATAAAATAATTGCACTGCAAATTTTCAACCAAACAATTTTTTAGTTGAAATACTTTTGAAGAAACAAATTTAGTTAACAACTATGTGTAAGATTTAAAATAAAATAAAATAAAAATAACTTCTAGCGCAGCAAATGTTTAACCAAACAAATTTTATTAGGTTTGATACTTTTGTAAGACAGCTTTACTTGACAGCTATGCCCAAAATAAATAATAAATAAAATAAAAGAAAAGAAAAGAAAAAAATAAATACTTGTAGCACAGCAAATTTTCAACCAAAAAAAGAAAATGTTCAGGTTTGATACTTTTGTAAAACTACTTTAGTTGACAACTATGTGCAATATATAAAATAAAATAAAATAATATAATATAATATAATATAAAATAAAATAAAAACTTGGTGCACAGCAAATTTTCAACCAAGCTTTTTTTTGTTTTAATATTTTTGTAAAACAACTGTAGTTGACAACTGTGCAAGACAATAAAATAATCCTAAAATAAAATAAACAAAATAAAATAACTTCTAGCACAGCACGTTCTCAGACGAACACATTTTCAGTTTTAATTCTGTAAAAACATAATTTAAACATCTATTAGACAAGATAGGTCAAAATACACATCCTGAAACTTTTTTTTATTTAATTTAGAGACTGTTTACAATATTGCAGCATATTCGCAATGTGACTGACACATCTAAAATGTAATTCTGTGCATTAGCTTCATTGTCTGTGCAAATGTAATACTATGTTTGTGTTGTGGATGCAGTTGATTATTCTCATTTGCATAATATGCATCTGAGTGAGCTAATCAACTCACTTGTAAAGCATTAGATGCTCAGTTTACCAGTGTTCAGCTCTTTCTGCTCAAGCAGGATTTAATTATTTTCAAAATATATCGTTTTGCATTGTCTTCAATATCGATGATGAAAAACGCCAACAAACATTTTCATCAATCATTTCAAGGACGAGATTAGCCTTGCTTTTATTAAACAGATGATCTAGTTTAGTTTAAGCATCTGAAATTGATCACCCATTGTCTATGTGATTGTTTTTAAAGCAAGCACTTTTTAAAGATCATGGGATGTTACCTACCCGGCCAATACGTTGAGTGATTACAGTATACTGTTTTCTCTAAATACTTCATCATTGGTCTGTCCCAAACAAATCTAACCAAAATAGATTATTGCCTAGCCCACATTAATCTGAACAGCCATTACTAAAACTAATATTAAACACAGCGTTGCATTAGTAAACACCAAAATCTGCAATCTAAGAGACTCTGGAGCATCCCATGATCTACAAGACTGTAGATTGATAAGTTTATCTCCAAATTGAGAAAAACAAAAGAAAAAGAAATGTATTTTTAATTAATTTGCCCGTCTACTGGATCTCATTAGAAGATAAAAGTCGTGATTACAGCAAAACTAAACAGATCAATAGAATGACTGATATCTCTTTTACTTAATAACACTTCTTCCTGTGCCATTTAATTGATTGTGAATATGAACACGCACTGCAAACGCTGTCTCTTATTTGCAAAGAGTAATGAATCTGGCATGGTGTCAAACAGATAATCAATGCATATGTACTCTCACATCCCCCCTACGCTGTGCACTATCCTTAAGATCGGCCCAAACAGCAGTATATGTGAGAGCTTCATATCAAAATGGATCTGCGGGACATATACAGAAGTGAAATTAAAAACCATCCCTTCGGAGGGTGTAAATATTAATGCAGGCTACAGTAAATATGCTGTAATTGGGTTTGGTGTCATACTACGGCTTATCTTCACAAGCCAGGAAAATGGGAAAACGAAGCCAAAAGAGGAGAATTTATTCAGCCCTTGGAGTTTTACACAAAGCTTTCACACAGCAAAACTGGACTAGGGATTTGACCAGCTAAACACTAACAAAGGTGATTAACCATGTGCATGCAAACAACAAAACGGACTCTATGTAAGTACATGAATGTAATGGTACATTAACACGGGCCAACAAGGTATTAACACCTCTCGTTTACTTTGAATGGAGTGACGTCAAGTGTTGCCGAACTGAAACATGGGTCCGTTGCGTCACATCACTGGCGTTGCTCGTGACAGAAGCGGCAAAGCAAGAGTCAGCCAATCAGATCGCCTTATGCAAATATACTAGTGGAGATGCTAATAATTGCATTCACACAACACTAGAAGCTAGTCCAAGCTCGATGTGATTGGCTGTTGTCACTTCAGACACACACTTTGTGAGGCGTCGACAGTGACTCCCTGTGTGAATGGGGCGCAAATGTTATCCCAAGCATATCTGAATGCATTCATAGTGCAACATAAAAGTGTTTCACACTTCCAGGGATTACCACAGAGGGCGCTATAGTGATGTGCAAAACGTGGGCGGAATTGCAGAATTCAGTCATAAAAATTAAATAATACACACGGGGTGTGAATGTAGTAACGTCAAGTGTTGCCGAACTGAAACATGGGTCCGTTGCGTCCCATCACCAGTGTTGCTTGAGAATAGTCCAAGCTGGATGTGACGGGCTGTCGTCACTTTAGACACACCATTCGTGAGGCGTCGACGGTGACTTCCTGTGCGAATGGGGCGTATATGCTATCCCAAACATGTCTGAATGCATTCATAATGCAACATAAAAGTGTTTCACACTTCCCTGGATTACCACAGAGGGCACTGTAGTGATGTGCAAAATGCAGATGGAATCACGGAATCCAGTCATAAAAAATTAAATAATACACACGGGGTGTCGGCGTCAACGGCTCCCGTTGACTTTGAATGTAGTGACATCAAGTGTTGCCGAACTGAAACATGGGCACGTTGTGTCGCGTCACCGGCGTTGCTCGCAGCAGAAGTTGAAAACATTTCAACTTTTCAAGCACCAATGCAGGCGTCAGCTAATCAGATCGCGTTATGCAAATATACTAGTGCAAACACTAGCCAATTGCATTCACACAACACCAGAGAATAGTCCAAGCTTGAAGTGATTGGCTGTCGTCACTTCAGACACGCCCTTCGTGAGGCGTCGACAGTGACTCCCTGTGTTAATGGGGTGCAAATGTTATCCCAAACATGTCTGAATGCATTCATAGTGCAACATAAAAGTGTTTCACACTTCCAGGGATTACCACAGAGGGCGCTATAGTGATGCGCAAAACGTGGACGAAATCGCAGAATCCAGTCATAAAAAATTAAATAATACACACGGGGTGTCAGCGTCAACGGCTCCCGTTGACTTTGAATGTAGTGACATCAAGTGTTGCCGAACTGAAACATGGGTCCGTTGCATTGCGTCATCAGTGGTGCTCGAGAATAGTCCAAGCTGGATGTGATTGGCTGTCGTTACTTTAGACACACCATTCGTGAGGCGTTGACGGTGACTTCCTGTGTGAATGGGGCGTATATGCTATCCCAAACATGTCTGAATGCATTCATAATGCAACATAAAAGTGTTTCACACTTCCCTGGATTACCACAGAGGGCACTGTAGTGATGTGCAAAATGCAGATGGAATCACGGAATCCAGTCATAAAAAATTAAATAATACACACGGGGTGTCGGCGTCAACGGCTCCCGTTGACTTTGAATGTAGTGACATCAAGTGTTGCCGAACTGAAACATGGGCACGTTGTGTCGCGTCACCGGCGTTGCTCGCAGCAGAAGTTGAAAACATTTCAACTTTTCAAGCACCAATGCAGGCGTCAGCTAATCAGATCGCGTTATGCAAATATACTAGTGCAAACACTAGCCAATTGCATTCACACAACACCAGAGAATAGTCCAAGCTTGAAGTGATTGGCTGTCGTCACTTCAGACACGCCCTTCGTGAGGCGTCGACAGTGACTCCCTGTGTTAATGGGGTGCAAATGTTATCCCAAACATGTCTGAATGCATTCATAGTGCAACATAAAAGTGTTTCACACTTCCAGGGATTACCACAGAGGGCGCTATAGTGATGCGCAAAACGTGGACGAAATCGCAGAATCCAGTCATAAAAAATTAAATAATACACACGGGGTGTCAGCGTCAACGGCTCCCGTTGACTTTGAATGTAGTGACATCAAGTGTTGCCGAACTGAAACATGGGTCCGTTGCATTGCATCATCAGTGGTGCTCGAGAATAGTCCAAGCTGGATGTGATTGGCTGTTGTTACTTTAGACACACCATTCGTGAGGCGTTGACGGTGACTTCCTGTGTGAATGGGGCGTATATGCTATCCCAAACATGTCTGAATGCATTCATAATGCAACATAAAAGTGTTTTACACTTCTAGGGATCACCATAGAGGGCGCTACAGTGATGCGCAAAACGGAATTTACTGTATAATGTGGAATGTCATGGAATTTGCCAAAATTTGGATGAATAAATCATAAGTAGATCAGTACGCTTAAATCAAAACGCGATATGGATTAGCGTCTGTGAATATTAAGTCACAAAAATACTATTTAAATATTATTTAAATACTATTTAAATATGTGTGAATGAATCTCTGTGTGAATGAATGGCGCAGACGCACAGTTTCTTTTACTACATGCATGAAGACATAAACACATAAACATATTCTATAGAACTGCTCTGAGAGTCACTTCACAAGCATTTTACCGTTTCTTTTGAGATGAACTATCATTATATTATATACAAACAGAAACTTACAGGTCTTCACAGCAACCTGTCAAAATAAAAGTCTGGTTTAACTTGAAGAAATTGTGACAGAAATATATTTACTTAATGTAATAATAGTACTACATCTAATAATACAATTATTAGTAAAACATTATTTTTAAGGAACATTTACCAGAAAATTTATTTTAAAATTATTTATTTAAAAATAATTAAATAAATAGTTTTTAGAGATGCTTTTGAATATTAAAATTAAATGAAATCTGGAATCCAGAAAATTAATGGAGAAACAGTATTTAGCAGAAATAAAACAGAATTTGAGAAAAAAATAAAACGTATTTCGTAGAGGCTTAAAAATGTACTTTTTGTTAAACTTTTAATAAACTGCTGTTAAATTGTGTTCATTTCATTTTGATTAATTAGACATGCTTTTTGATTAATATTTTTTAATTTAACCAATAAAACAGAGTGCAAAAAAATTAAAATGGAACAAAATTAAATACAGAAAAATTAAAAAAAAATTTAAAAAAAATAAAAATGAAATTTAAAAAAATCTTCTGCTTCTACTTATTTATTTATATATTTTTTGTGAAAAAAAAAGCAGATTTCATTGGGCCCTAGAATGGGTGCTGTCAGTAAAGTGAAAAGCTGTGTGTTTGTAGAAAAAAAAAAACCCATATCGTAACACTTGTAACCACGTCAATCAGATTCAATTGTTTTGGACTGTTTTTAAACTTTGCTTGATCTGTGGATATTTCTCTCCTGATTCAGACAAGAATTTTCACTCAAGAAAGCAACACTATGAATATTTATCAGCTGTTTGGACTCTCATTCTGACGGTACCCATTCACTGCAGAGGATCTACTGTTGAGCAAGTGACTTAATGCTATTAATGCTATTAATTTTCATTTATGGATGAACCTACCTTTAACATTTCCACAGTCCATTTTCTCTTTAGAACCAATTGTAGTTACAAGAAAGCAACAGTTTGCAGAGAATCTCTAATTAAAGTTAGTCAACATGTTTACAACTAGCTACCTGCACAACACATCCAATTTAATGGCACCGACATCTACAGACAGCTCTATCACTGTCTTGAGTACTGAGGTTTGTTATATGCAAGAGCTAAAGTTAAGTATGCACAGAAGGACTGTTCGCTTGTGTGCTTGATGCTTCTTGAGGGAGTCTTTCTATGTTCCTCAAAACACTGCTGAGGAAAGACTGTCTGTGCTGTAGAAAACAATAGGCAGGAGTGATGCATGACTTTAATTTGTGAGGTCTTGCTTGCTTTTACAAAGATAGAGAGAGTGTGAGAGAGAAAGGTTTGTGTTACTCCAATGTAAAACAGAGGTCTTTGTTGCAGTAATTGAACACTTCATTATGTTATACTGCTTTCTCCACAAGCCAGTCCTTTGTGGGAAAAGACAAAAAAAAGACTGTGGGGTTTGACAAATGAAGAATAAATCAATGCAGACCGCCACAGAGAATTACCTACTTGGCAAGACAGAAATAAATTCTTTTACATACTTTAGGAGAGCTGCTCTCAGACCTCTTCACCTGGCGTGACTGAAAAACGTGTTCGAGTGTTTCTTTGTGTGTCGCAGAGGTTTGGAGGTTCATGACGGTGTATTAATCTCAGTGCCAGTTGTTTTTCAAGATAAGATAGTCCTTCATCTTCTGCACTTGTGTGTGTGTGTGGAACACAGTGTTACGTTCTTCAGATATCCATTTTGGTTTTATCATATTTTGAAATGATGGTATTGTTTTATGTGAGCCTGAAGAAAAGGGAATTCATTATCTGAGTCACAGTGCTAGCAAATCCTCACTACTTTCTTCACTGATATTGCAAACAATACTGCTATTGATTTTTTTTCCAAAGAATATCTGCTTTTATATGTTTTAAAGGATATTCTGGATTAAATATAAAGTGGTATGCAAACACACACATACAAATATACAAACACATGTAAATGTAGATTAATTTGAGGGGAAATATTTATACACTGCCATTCAAAAGCTTGGGATCAGTAAGATACAGTATTTACCGTTTTTTGAAAAATACAGACAAAAAACAGTAATATTGTGAAGTATTATTACATTTCAAAAAAATGGTTTCTATTTTAATATATTTTAAAATATAATTTATTCCTGATTTTTTATCAGCCATTACTTCGGTCTTCTAGTGTCACATGATCGACACTTCAGAAATCATTCTGATATATGCTGATTTATTACTTTTATTATCAATGCTGGAAACAGCTGTGCTGGTTAATATTTTTTTGGAACCTGTGATTTTTTATTTTCAAGATTCTTTGATGAATACAATTTAAAATGAGCAGCATTTATTCAAAATAGAAATCTTTTCTAACAATATACGTCTTTGCTATCACTTTTTATCAATTTAACACAACCTTGGTGAATAAAAGTATTTTTTTTTTTTCAAAAAAAAGTAAGAATAAAAATATACTGACTTACAAACTTTTTTTTTATGCTGTTTCTTTAAACTTTTTATTTATTAAAGAATCCTTTAAAAAAAAAAAATCACAGATTCCAAAATATTAAGCTTCACAACTTTATCGAAATGTTTCAAAATTTATAATAATTCAGCATATTAGAAGGATTTCTGAGGGATCATGTGAAACTAAAGACTGGGGTAATGATGCTGAAAATTTAGCTTTGCATCACAGAAATAAATTACGTTTTAAAATATATTCACATAGAAAACAGTTATTTTTACGTTGAAATAATATTTCACAATATTACTGTTTTTTATGGATTTTTTGATCAAATAAATGCAGGCTTGAAGCATAAGAATTCTTTCAAAAAAATCTTTTGAACAGCAGTGTGTATGTGAACTGTGATCCAAAATTAATACTATCAGCAAGGATACATTTAATTAATTAGTATCGTAAAAAAAAAAAAAATTGCATTGTTAGAAAATATTTCAATTTCAAATAAATGCCGTTCTTTTTGTTTCAATTTCCATCTTAATGCATCGTAGTTTCCAAAAATAAAAAATAACGAAATGCAATGCAATAAAATAATTAGCACAACCTAATGATAAGAAACCTAATGATACAGAATGATTTCAGAAGGACCATGTGACACTGAAGACTGGAGTACACTGTAAAAAATAAAAAACACAATTTGTTGAGTCAGCTTAAAATAATT
Organism: Labeo catla; assembly: GCA_012976165.1. NCBI lineage: Eukaryota > Metazoa > Chordata > Actinopteri > Cypriniformes > Cyprinidae > Labeo > Labeo catla. The sequence continues at coordinate 70,871 of VONZ01000784.1, read as the reverse complement.
TGTTACGCTGCTGCCTTAAAATTTTAAGTTCAGCCAACTAAAATAAGTTCAGTCAACTTGAAATGTTAAGTTGTACTAAATAACAACTTAGTTCCCTATCTGTCGTACACTCCGAGTTGTGTCGAGTAGTGTACGACACTAGGGGTCGCTCTTGAGAGCCCAAACACCTCTGACAGTTTTGAGAAAGGCCAATGAAAATTGGGTGTGCAGATTTGCATAGCTGACCACGCCCCGGACGTCCGGGTATAAATAGGGCAGCGTGTGCATCTGCTCACTCGTTCTGTTTTTCGGAGCCGAATGCAGCGTCTCTGCGTGAGAAGCGGCAACATTCACCTCTCTCGTCGTTGGATCTACGGCACAGACAGCGGTCTCTCCCTCTCTGACACTGCTCGTGTTGTGAGAGTCCCCTGGGTGCGTCGACGGCGATCTTCAAGAGAAGATTCTCTTCTGCAGAGAGCAAATTTTCTCTAAAAGAGCTCCACAGACGGATTGTGTGTTTCACGATGCCTTTCCGTCTGTGTCCTACTGGGTGCGGATTCTACCTTTCCCCGAACGATCGGCACGAACGCTGTGTTCAATGCTTGGGGCGTGAGCATGCTGACGCAGCGTTCGCTGAGGGAGGTTGTCAGCACTGCGAAGACATGCCCTTGGGCACACTCCGCTCGAGAGCCGCGTTCTTTTCGAAGAAGCCGCGGCGCTCCTCATCTGCTTCCCGCTCCGGTCCTTCTACTTCCGGGTACGAGGCCGTTGCGATGTGCGTCGAGGAAGAGCGGCAGGTGTTGAGCGAAGTTTTGCCAGTTGCGTCCTCGCAAACCGCTCACCCTGTGTGTCTACCGATTGAGTCTCCGGACGATTTTGAAAGCTCGTCTCAGTATGGGCTGGATCTTTTGTTCGGGGCTCCTGCTGAGGAAAAAGCAGCGTCCGTAGCATCGGAGGGAGAGCCGTCAGAGGCTGACGTCACAACCGAGTTCGCCGCTCCGGCGGTTGAATCTCAGTCTGTGGCAGACGCCGAAATGGCCGCCGCACTACAACGGGCAGCCAAGGAGATCGGGGTTGCGTGGGTTCCCCCGCCCAGCCCTGAGCCTTCAAGGCTGGATGACTGGTTCCTGGGCAGGGGGCGTGACTCGAAGCCACGCTCCTCCCCGGTCCCGTTTTTCCCGGAAGTGCACGAGGAGTTGACGAAATCGTGGAAAGCCCCTCTGTCGGCTCGTTCACGGTACGCTAACTCCCCGTCCCTCACCACCCTCGATGGCGGTCCAGCGAGGGGGTATTCGGAGGTTCCCCAGGTGGAGAGAGCGGTTGCGATGCACTTGTGCCCGCAAAACGCCGCCTCCTGGAGGGGCCGCCCGAGACTCCCGTCCAGGGCCTGTAAGTTTTCATCTGCGCTTGTAGCGAAGGCTTACGCGGCCTCTGGGCAAGCTGCGTCCGCCCTCCACGCTATGGCGATTTTGCAGGTCTATCAGGCTAAGGTTCTTAAAGACCTGCACGAGGGTGCTCCCGACCCAGAGCTGTTACACGAGCTGCGCTCAGCGACCGACTATGCCTTACGGGCTACGAAGGTTACTGCGCAAGCTCTGGGGCGGGCGATGTCCACTATGGTGGTCCAGGAGCGCCACCTGTGGTTAAACCTGGCCGAGATGCGAGACGCCGAGAAGGTTCGCTTTCTCGACGCTCCCATTTCCCAGGCTGGCCTCTTCGGCGAAACCGTGGAGGAGTTTGCCCAGCAGTTCTCCACCGTGAAACAGCAGACGGAGGCCATCAAGCACATCCTGCCTCGGCGTGCAGCGAGTTCCGGCCCAGCTCAGCCGACGCAGCAGCCTCCGCCTGCTCCCCGCCGTGGAAGGCCCCCTACGAGGGTGGCTCAGACCCCGCAGCCTGCCGGGTCTGCAGCCAGACCCGCCCAACGGTCCAGCACTCGTAGGAAGGTGGCACCGCCAGCTCGTCCTCAGGCCACTAAGAACCCCCGGCAGGTTTCGAAGCGTTCCTGAGACGGGCAGCCCAGGGAGGAGGGATCGTTTGGCCTGTCCGGATCCACACTCGACGAGGGGACGAGCGCTGGATTCGGCTTCCACCCGGCTGTCTGCCACCCGGCAGACGGCCACCACTTGGTCAACAAAAGAGCAATTTTCTCCTTCTCTGGGCATATTACACAGCACCCCCGACCCTCCGCTCGATGGTCGGATGCTGTCTCCTCCGTTCAGGGCATGCGGTCACACACCTTCTGTGCTCCCTCATGCTCTAGAACAACGGGCTTGGTCAGACGATCTCCCCTGTCGGGTGGATCCTCTGCTAAGCTCGCACGGCTCGGTCTCCCTGGGCAAAGCAGCCAGTGGCCTTCGGGGCTTCTTACCTCCGACCACACGCTGTTTTCCCAGCGAAGGTTCCCCCACCCTTGGTACGTCGAATGTAACTCCTCTGCGGCCCCTAGCGGAGAACTTTCTGGATTGGCTGAATCTCCCCAATCCTTCCCGCTGGCTGCTCAAGACCATTCGGCTCGGCTATGCTATCCAGTTTGCACGTCGTCCGCCCAAGTTCTGCGGTGTTCTCACTACCTCGGTCCAGGGCTCCAACACCGCGGTTCTTCGGGCGGAGATCGCAGTCCTTCTGGCGAAGGGTGCGATAGAAACTGTCCCCTCAGCCGAAATGAAGAAAGGGTTTTACAGCCCCTACTTCATTGTACCCAAGAGGGGTGGTGGGCTCAGACCTATCCTGGATTTGAGGGTTTTGAATCGGGCCCTACTCAAGCTCCCGTTCAAAATGCTGACCCTCAAGCACATTCTTACGTACGTCAGGTTCCAGGATTGGTTTGTGGCGATAGACCTGAAAGACGCGTACTTTCATGTCTCGATCCTTCCAAGACACAGGCCGTTTCTACGGTTTGCCTTCGAAGGACGGGCATATCAGTACAAGGTTCTCCCCTTCGGCCTCTCCCTGTCGCCCCGCGTCTTTACGAAGGTAGCAGAGGCTGCCCTTTCCCCCCTCAGGGAAATGGGCATTCGCATTCTCAACTATCTCGACGACTGGCTGATCCTGGCTCACTCGTTGGATACGGTTTGCGTACACAGGGACATGGTTCTCAACCATTTGGCTCGCTTGGGGCTTCGGGTCAACTGGGAAAAGAGCAAACTCTCCCCGGCGCAGAGGATCTCTTTTCTCGGTGTAGAACTGGAGTCGGTCGGCATGTCTGCACGTCTCTCCCCGGAGCGTGCACAGTCAGTTCTGAGATGCGTGGCAACGCTCAGGTGCGGCTCAGCGGTCCCCCTAAAACAGGTTCAGAGGCTCCTAGGGCACATGGCATCCTCAGCCGCGGTCACGCCGTTGGGTTTGATGCACATGAGACCGCTGCAGCATTGGCTCCGTACCCGAGTCCCCAGGAGGGCGTGGCACCACGGCACGTTCCGTGTGAACATCACACCATCGTGCCGCCAGACACTCAGCCCTTGGACGGACATCGTGTTCCTTCGGTCAGGAGTGCCCTTGGAACAGGTGTCCAGACGCGTCGTTGTCACCACGGACGCTTCCAGGACAGGCTGGGGTGCCACCTGCAACGGGCAGGCAGCTTCCGGGGTCTGGGCAGGCCCCCGGCTGCATTGGCACATCAATTGTCTGGAGTTGTTGGCAGTGCTTCTAGCTCTGAGGAGGTTCTGGCCTATGATTCAGAACAAGCACGTGTTGGTCAGGTCGGACAACATGGCGACAGTAGCCTACATCAACCACCAGGGCGGTGTACGTTCCTTTCGCATGTCACAACTAGCCCGCCACCTCCTGCTCTGGAGCCAACACAGACTCAGGTCCTTACGGGCCACTCACATTCCGGGCGATGCCAATCGAGTGGCCGATTCTCTGTCACGACAGGTTTCGCTCGGAGGCGAGTGGAGGCTCCACCCTCAGTCGGTTCAACTGATTTGGGATCGATTCGGCCAGGCGCAAGTGGATCTCTTCGCCTCACCGGAATCCACCCACTGCCAGTTGTGGTACGGGCTGACCGAGGCTCCCCTCGGTATAGATGCACTGGCACACAGTTGGCCGAAGGACCGGCTCAAGTATGCGTTTCCCCCGGTGAGTCTGATCGCACAAACTTTGTGCAAAGTCAGGGAGGACAAGGAGCAGGTCCTCTTGGTAGCCCCCTTCTGGCCCAACAGAACCTGGTTCTCGGACCTGGTTCTCCTGGCGTCAGCTCCTCCCTGGCGCATTCCCCTGAGGAAGGACCTCCTTTCCCAGGGGAAGGGCACAATTTGGCACCCGCGCCCCGATCTCTGGAACCTCCACCTGTGGCCCCTGGACGCGACCAGGAGGACTTCAGAGATCTCCCACCATCAGTGGTGAACACACTCATTCAGGCAAGAGCTCCCTCTACCAGGCGGCTGTATGACTCTAAATGGCGCGTGTTTGTGAACTGGTGTTCTGCTCGGCTAAGGGACCCACGGAGTTGCGGCATCGAATCAGTGTTATCCTTCCTCCAGGAGGGCCTGGACAGGCACCTATCTGCCTCGACACTTAAGGTTCATGTGGCCGCTATATCGGCTAATCATGACCTGGTGGGTGGCAGGTCGGTGGGAAAACACGATTTGGTAATCAGGTTTCTGAGAGGAGCCCGGAGACTGAACCCTCCTCGGCCACATCTTATCCCCTCTTGGGACCTTGCTGTGGTTCTCCGGGGCCTACAGCAGGGTCCCTTCGAGCCTCTTCAGTCAGTCAAACTCGATGCTCTCTCCCTAAAGACGGCTCTCCTGACTGCGCTCGCCTCGGTAAAGAGAGTGGGAGACCTCCAAGCCCTCTCCATCAACAGTTCGTGCCTGGAATTCGGACCAGCGGATTCTCACGTCGTCCTGAGACCCCGGCCTGGATACGTGCCCAAAGTCCCCACCACTCCCTTCAGAGACCAGGTGGTGACTTTGCAAGCTATCTCTTCCCAGGAAGATGACCCCAACCTGACCTTGTTATGCCCAGTCCGTGCCCTGCGCATCTACTTGGAACGCACTCAGCCCTTCAGACGTTCTGAACAGCTCTTCGTCTGTTATGGGGGACAGCAGAAGGGGAAGGCTGTCTCCAAACAGAGGATCTCCCACTGGCTGGTGGACGCAATTCGGGTGGCCTACCAGGCCAGAGGCCTACCCTGCCCTCTGGAGGTAAGAGCCCACTCGACTAGGGGCGTCGCTGCCTCGGCAGCCCTGGCAAATGGGGCCTCATTAACAGACATCTGTAGAGCTGCAGGTTGGGCTACACCTAACACATTTGCCAGATTTTACAATTTACGCATGGAGCCAGTGTCAGCTAGAGTCTTGAATACCAGCTCTTGACTCAGTTCTCTGGTTGGTGTAGAGCTTGCTTTAAAGCGCTTCCCCTAACGGTGATTACGCTTCTGAGTTTCAGTAGGTTTCCTAGCGTGAACCCTGGACACCATCTCCATCATTGGCACCTCTGGACGTGGCAGAGTTTTGCGGAGGGACTCGCTACGAATTCGGTCACAAGGTATGGTCACCTTTGTTCTGATTGAATTGTGCCCCATATGTAGTGGCTCCTTATGTGGCCCCATGTGTGTATCCCCACCTATAACTCCTGTAGTGCGGTGTTTCCCCTGAGGACTGGTTTGTCTCTAGGGTCTGAGTCTGGTGGTCTCCCCCGGTGTGAGTCCCACCTCAGCCCCCATGTTTAATGTTGTCACTTGTACCCCCCCTGTTGGGCAGGTTGTGAACTCCGTAGCGCCGTTTTTCCTTCGGGGAGGAGGCGCTTTCCCAACGCTCGCAAGACACTCGGCCGCTCTACTGAGGAAGGCCCGGCTGCAGAACCCTGGTACAGGTCAGTCTTGGGCGTTGGATGGTCACGGAGGAGGTGAGCTGCACTTCGTTAACACGTTGCCTGTTACTTCTGCGCTTATCACTCGTGACGCGGCCAGTAAGGTGGCGGTTTTCTACGGGGACCCCTAGTGTCGTACACTACTCGACACAACTCGGAGTGTACGACAGATAGGGAACGTCTCGGTTACGTATGGTAACCCTCGTTCCCTGATGGAGGGAACGGAGACGTTGTGTCTTCCGTGCCACCTTCCTGGACCGCCTCTGAGTGAGTTGAGACCCTCGGCTCCTCAGATCAGAACGAGTGAGCAGATGCACACGCTGCCCTATTTATACCCGGACGTCCGGGGCGTGGTCAGCTATGCAAATCTGCACACCCAATTTTCATTGGCCTTTCTCAAAACTGTCAGAGGTGTTTGGGCTCTCAAGAGCGACCCCTAGTGTCGTACACTACTCGACACAACGTCTCCGTTCCCTCCATCAGGGAACGAGGGTTACCATACGTAACCGAGACGATATTTATGTTTGCTAAACTTAACAGATGGGTAAGTAACCCAGCGGCCTTAAAATTTTAGTTGATTCAACTCAAATATCTAAGTTGTCACTTAATATAATTTAAAATTTCAAGTTGAATAAACTTTTTTTTGAGTTGACTAAACTTAAAATTTAAAGGCAGCCAGGTTACAAATTATTTTAAGTTGACTCAACAAATTGTTTTTTACAGTGCAATGACTGCTATAAATTCAGCTTTGCATCACAGAAATAAATTACATTTTAATATATATTTAAATAGAAAACATTTATTTAAAATTGCAATAATATTTCACAACCTTAGTGTTTTAACTGTATTTTTGATCAAACAAATGCAGCCTTGCAGAGCATAACAGAATTTTTTTTTTTTTTTCAAAAATATTTTTTAAATCTTACTGACACCAAGCTTTTGATATACACTACCATAGATGTCTTACATGGCATAGGTTAATTCGTATTAACTTGTTTTAAAAAAGAAAGGATGTTTCTGGCACAAAAACTCATCTTAACCTCTACATGAAACTCTCTGTCTGAAAGAATGATTTACTTCTAGGCGTCTCCATCCATTGACAGCATGAGACGATTTTAATTGCTGCAAGGGTCTTCCCAGTGCCTGGCAGCCTCAAAAAAAGCATTACCACTGACCATTAGGAATAAAAAAGTGAGACTGGCCTCTCATTTTAAAACAAAACACAGCATAGTTGGCACGACCCATGCTAGTCACCCTCCATCTCCACTCCCGCTCCACCCCCGCACCAGCCAACCGCAGCGATCTGAATCTGTTTGTGTGTGAAATCGAAACGAGGCTCATGGGTCAACAATACAAAAATGCTTCAGAAAAATCAGTAATGCAATCCACTCCTAAGCCAAATTACAGGCTTAACCATTTACTGCATTGTGGGGAAAAAACATAATCAGTGTTTTTATCAGTGGAAGGTTTTCTGCTTATTTTACTGATAGAAAAACTGGACAGAAGCTAAATTATGACAATCTGTGAAGATTTGCTATTACTGTGCCTCAGATAATTAATTAGTCTTTCTTCAGGCTTACATAAAACGCAGCAGAAACATTTCAGATTGTGATAACGACAAATTCTATATCTAAAGAACATAACACAGTAATCACACACACTTATTATTGAAGATTATTAAGAATAAAGAAGATGAAAGCCTATCTTATCTTGAAAAGCAGCAGCCACAGACAATAACAGAGTATGGATCAACGTGAGCTGAACGTGTCCAAAGAACATGTGGTCGATTAGTTTCGGCATTTAACTATGCAGCTGTTTCACAGCGTGTCTTTAACATCTTGTCAACAATTTACTGACAAATACACTACCAATCAACAGTTTGAGATCCGTAAAATGATTATAATTTTAAATAACACTTTTATTTAACAATGACACATGATCAAAAGACATTCAGAATGTTACAAAGATTCTATTCTTTTCAAATTTCAAATCAATGCTTCTTTTGAACTTTCTATCAGACTTTTGATAAAATGTTCTTTTGAACTTTTAAATCTTTTTTAAACATTGATAGTAATAAATGTCTTTTGAGCAGCAAATTAGCTTAGAATGTAGAGATGTGGCTGAATCCGAATACCGTGTTTGTAAAGGAAATAATGTGTACTATGGAACCCTTTAAGGGAATAAATACGAGATGGGAGGAAAAATATATTTCAATGCTTTCTTTCACAATTATATAATTGGGTAATTACACTATATATAAATCTGGGCAACAGGGAGCCGCTAATAATATGCGAGGCATAGAAATTGTTTCTTCTTTCACTTTAGAGAATCACGATCACACGTACTGTGTGGCTACATTCACACTGCGATCCTTAGTGCTCAGTTAACCCTTTGCAAACAGCTTGATTGACAGGCGATCTGACCAATCATAATGCTGAATCCGCCATTCTGTCCGACAACCAAATCAAACAAGAGAGTAGATTAACCTTGGTGGACTTAAACTTGAAACATTGTGTGTATTGATGTCTTCCCGCGGTTGAAATAAAATATGCTCTCATGTTTATTCATTCATGATCTGTCACGACACATTTAAGAGCCAAAAATGCCAAAAAATCCACATTTAAGAGCCAAAAACGGTATTTATTGTTTGAATTTCTTAAAATATGTCAACATTTTAAAGCTGAGACCTTGTTTCATACCAGAAGTAACCTGCTCTGTCTTGTCTGTCGGCATGTTTTCAGTTTCCTCTTTGCTCCGATGCATTTGTCAATGTGGGAGGGCGGGTTTTTGCGAACATTCAATTCCGTTTTTTGCTCAGATCTTATTTTTTTGCATTGCTGTTCACATTTTTGCTTTTTTCCAGTGAACAGATCATGGTTCTGAACCGAGCTGCATGTGCAAAAGAACAACACAAACAGGGTTGCCAGATTTTCACAACAAAGTCTGCCTAATTGTTTCTCAAAACTAGTCCAAAACCAACCCAATCGCGTTCGGGGGTGCAAAATATTGCTTTAGTGGGGTCGCTTTAACCCACAGAGTTAAAAAACAATCCGCAAAGCGGTGAAAAAGTAGCCCAATTTTGCGGGAAAACTGTGGACCTGGCAACACTTGCTTAGCGAGCTGTCATACGGAGGACATAAAGTAAGCGATTACTCGTTTATTCATCGGGTGATCTGCTGCAGAAGCCAGCGAAATTATGTACAGGCAATATGAACATTAAAGACAAGGATGTAACAGAAGAGAGCAAAGTTTTAAAAATTTTATGATATGAGCCCTTATTTTGCTAGTATATAGAGCTCTCCATGTAATACTTGTGACTTCTGACACATCACTGTATTTCCAATGACTACCTTTTACAAGCGTGTTGATGACTTTGGGTATGTAAAATCTTGTTGCATGAATTCCGGTGTGACTGTTCACAGTGCAGTTGCATTGCAAAACATCTGACCTGTATCTGATTCAGAAACATATATGGAAGTGGCACAAATCGGAAAAGATCAGATTCCATGCTGTTTGTGCTGTTCACACTGTCATGACAAAAACAGATCTGGGTCACATGTGAGTAAAATAATCGAACTTGGGCCACATTTGCCTGCAGTGTGAACGTGGTCTTAGAGCAACAATGTAAACAGCTATACAAAAACAAATATACAAAAAAGCGGAATTGAGCACTAAAGCTTGCAGTGTGAACGTAGCCACATGTAAGTGAAAAAATCGGATTTGGGCTACATTTGCCTGCAGTGTGAACGTAACCTGTGTATACTTCGGATCAGCAGTACTTACCATGCATTTGACAAGATTAGATGTGCTCAGGATCAGCAAATCATTCGCTATCGTCCTATTAGTCATCTCTCCTTACTCTGATTACGTAGTAAGTAATATTTTATGTACTGTAATGTAACTAATTCAGCTACAAAATCAGACACCAGAAGATTACACAGAACGGTTTGGACCGCCGAGAGGATTATTGGTGCTCCCCTGCCCACCCTTCAAGAACTGTATACATCCAGAGTAAGGAAAAGGGCTCAGAAAATCACTCTGGATCCCTCACATCCATGTCATCCCCTTTTCGAACTTTTGCCATCTGGTCGGCGCTACAGAGCCACAAATACCAGGACAGCCAGACATAAGAACAGTTTCTTCCCTCGGGCAATATACCTTATGAACAGTTAAATGTTCCAGACCCCCCCCACTGTGCAATAAAAATATGTGCAATATCCTTATATTTATCTGTTACCACCTACATCTCAGTACATCCCGGCATCTCATTCTATTCTATTCTACTCTATTCTATTCTATTCTTTTTCTATCATCTGTAACGCAACTGTATATACAATTTATTTATTTTCTTAAATCTTATATTGCAAGTTTTGTCTATTTATATTTACATATGTGTATTTTTTTATTCTCAACTTATTTTATTTTCTCTGTGTTGTTGTTGTCGTCTCTGTGCACTGGAAGCCTGTGACACCAAAACACATTCCTTGTATGCGTAAGCATACTTGGCAATAAAGCTGTTCTGATTCTGATTCTAATGCTAACAAGCGGCTAACCACGTCTCTAGTGGCTCCGAGAACGTGTTATGTGTCGACATGATGAAGGATATTTTGGTCAAAAGATATAACTTCTGAGTAAAACAAAAAGCTCTGCATATCCTTGGTGCTAACTGATAATCTGTAGCTCTTGAATCTTCGTTTAATGCAAAATCAGCTATGGTTATGCTTGGCTCTTATTCTGCACAGAATCCAGATCACACAACCTTGCAGGAGCGGAATAAAAGGAATAATTGAGCACAATTAGATTTCTCAGTCCCACAGTAAATGTGCAAGCATGCTGGGACTCTTTAATCTGTCTGTCTTGTGCTTATTAAAGTCACCGAACGCCATCATGCTAACACGAATTCCTGTATACACACTACAGTCAATTTATGCAAAATGTTCTCACAAGGCAGTTTATGCCTCTCTGTGTTTTAACAAACAACGAAATTGTTCTAAAAGAGTCGAGAGCATAAAACATAAACTCCTGACCTCAAAACGAGTGATTTATTCAGAGAATATTTGTGAATTATTCAGAGGACATGAAAGTCTAAAAGATTCTAGCTGTGGGTGCTTTCAACTTCAGCAGGAAATCTTTACAGAGAGGACAGTGGAAGCTGTGGCATGAGGAAAAGAGAGACAAAACCGAATAGAGGAGAGCAAAATAAGAGTGTGCACCTGAAAGCGTGTTATAAGACACGAAAGACGTGTGAGGTACATTTAAAAGCCATGATCTATGAAAAAAGGGCTGTAAGAGACAAAAAGAAAAGCATATTTTCAGCCATGAAAGGGTAGTTGGGAGCTGCGGGGTGAGCCATGTGAAATTCAGCCCACATGGCTAGTTCTAGTGTCTATCACAATGTGAAGCCTTCATGGGTTATTACTCCTCTGTGCTCTTTTCTACCTCTGTACTGAGGGTTTAAAGCATGTTTGAAAGGGTGGGAAAGAGAAATGGTGCCAAATTTCAGGGAAAAGCACCAGCACAAAGCTAGGTTTGTTTAAAAGTGCTGTTACTCATCAGGAGGTGACAGCGACGGGGTGAAAATCCAACCACTGTCGTCACTCATGATAACCGTGTACATGATGAGAAGACAGCACATGGGGAGTTTGTGAAAGAGGTGGAAGGCAGGTGATATGGTAAAACAGACAGAATTTTATGTAATGCAACAATGCTGAGCTACATTAAAAGGATATTTTATTTTGTTTTTAGTTCAGGAAAAAAATTGCAATGTCAAAAATTAGAATAATATTGAATGGGTAAAATGACTGCCAATAATAGTAAGTATACGGAAGTAAAATATATGTTTGACTTTTTTAGCTGTTTTTGTTTTCGTCAATAAAAATTTAACATAAATAAAAATGTGTGAATATATATATACACATACATACATATATATATATATATATATATATTATAATTCATAATTTTTAATTCATTTATTACTTTTTGGTATGTATATATATATATATATATATATTTAAAAGTATGTATGTGTACATTTTATATATATATATATATATACATATTTATATTTCATGTTTTTCATTTCATTTTTTTATATTTCTTAATTATTTCTATTTTATTAAATAGAAAAATATGAAAAAATTATATGTATATGTGTGTATATATATACATATATATATATATATATATATATATATAGTAATTTTTGTAAACATTATATATATATATATATACATATTTTTATATTTGTTAATACTATTTTTTAAATAGAAAAATACGAAACAGTAAACATATATTATATGTTTACAAAAATTTGTGTATTATATATATATATATATATATATTTACATATATTTTTATATTTCATATTTTTTATTTATTTTTAGATTTGTTAATTATTACTATTTTTTTGTTCAATAGAAAAATATAAAAAAAGTAAACGTATTTTTTTTGTAAACATTTATATATATATATATATATATATAGTATATATATATATATATATATGTTTACAAAAATGTTTGTGTGTGTGTGGGGGTTTGGCTTTTTTAATTACAGTACTGGTGGGGACTTAACCCTGAATACACAAAGACCAAAAAGGTACAAAACATGAAGGGTACAAAAGCTTATAAATCATACAGAATGACTTTTTTTGAGAAAGTAAATACACAGAAAGTTTCCTGTGACGGGTAGGTTTAGGTGTACAGTATAAAAACCATTACGCCTAAGGATAGCTGACCAGACGTGTGTGTGTGTGTGTGTGTGTGTATACAGACCCAGGCCTTTAGGTGTGATGCCGCTGGTGTGGTCCGGATTCACAGCCCAGTAGTAATACTTCAGTATGTGCATGATTTGCAGCACTGTCCCCACTCGACGGATGGTGTTGTAGATTGTTGCTGTGCCAATGAACTCCGCTGAAAGGTACGTGTACAGCGAGAGCTGAACCTGAACAACAGAAAAACACACACAGTTACAAAAGGTTACAGCTGCCGCAGGTAAGAATACAAAAAACTGGTGATTACTTTCCATTGTCTTTCTGTTGTTTCTAAACTACATCCCAAGCTCCCTTATTAAAATTCTTTTCTTGTTGGATATCCATGGGAGTGACACTGCTGGCATGGCTAACTCTGCCGCAGAACAGCAGATACGCTGAATATTTCTGGGTGAAGCCGAAAGTCAGAAGGTGCTGTGGTTTGTTTGTGAGCAGCAGGTCAGGCCTCACTAGTGACGCTGCTGCGGGAAAACCTTGGAGGACAAAAACCGCTGATGAAGGTACGTAACTCATCCAATTACAGGCCACTCATGCAGGCAGACTGAGCTCTCCAGCGAGGACAGGCAGGGATAATGGGAAGGAACGGAGGAAGGATAAAAAAACATGATGCAAGTCCATGAACTCTTCTGGCCTGAGGAGAGAACACTGCTGCTGCTCTGTTTATTATCCTCAGCTCGTCTCACACTCCCTCTCTCTATCCTTCTTTGTTTTTCTCTTTCTTTCTTTCACTTCCTCTCTTTCTGTTTCCTTTTCTTTTCCCTTTCTTACACTTTCTCCTCCTTCCTTATATTCTTGCTTTTTGAATTCATCCATCTAGCCATGTTTGTTTTTTTTCTCTTTTCTCTCTGTTGGTTTGATTTTTTTCTCCCCCTTGCTTACTTCCATTTTTCCTTCCAATTTAATCTTCCTTCTTCTCTTTTTCTTTTCTGACTTTGATCCTTCTTACTTTCATCTCTTCTTAATGTTAAACTTTTTCGTCTTTCCTTTTCTTTCTTTATTTTTCTTTTTATACACCTTTTTTTTAGCCTATTTCCTTCTCCCTCATTTCCTGATGTTTTCTTTTTTCCCTCACTTCTTTTCTTTCATTCTCTTTATTTTTTCCCTGTCTTTATTTTTTACTTGCATCACTCTTTTTCTTTCTTTCTTTCTCTTTCTTGTGATGTTTTGCTCCTTCCGTCCAATTTTATCTTCCTTCCTCAATTCTCTGCTTATTTTTCCCTCTTTCTTTGACTTATTCCATCTTTCTCTTTCTTTTGCTAATTCTTTCCCTTCCTTCCTTCATTCCATTTTTCTTCATTTTTATCGTCTTCCTCCCTTTTTCTTTTGGTATTCGCTTACTTTTTCCCTTTTCCTGACTTTTGTCCTTCTTTCTTTCTTTCTTGTGATGTTTTTCTCCTTCCTTCCTCACTTCTTTTGCTTTCCTTCTCCCCTCTTTGACCTGTTCCATTTTTCTCTTTTGCAACCTTCCTTCTTTCCCTTCTCTCCATTTTTCTTCACTTTTATCTTCTTCTCCCCCTTTTTTCTGACTTTTGTAATTCCTGCCTCCCTTTTTTCTCTTCCTCCTCTCTTTTCTTTCATTAGCTTTATTTTATTCCTGTCTTGATTTCTACCTTCCATTATTCATCTTTCTTTCTTTCTTTCTTTCTTTCCTTTTCATGTGGTTTCTTTCTCCTTCCTTCCTATTTCATCTTCTTTTCTCATTTTCTCCTCTTTCTTTGATCTGTTCCATCTTTCCATCTCTTTTGATACCTTCCTTCCTTCCTTTCTTCCATTTTTCTTCACTATTATCTTTTTCCTTTTTTCTTTTGGCATTGTCTTACTTTTCCTCTTTTCTTACTTTCATGCTTCCTACCATCTTTTTTCTTTCTTTTTCTTCCTCACTTCTTTTCTTTCATTCTCTTTGTTATTTCTGTTTCTAAAGGGTTCTATTATGCTCTTTTACAAAGTCTTGATTTTGTTTTGGGGGTTTCTAGAATATGCTTTCATGTTGGTGGTTCGAAAAACGCATTATTTTTCACATAATTTACATTATTACAATACCTTTCTCCCAGCCTGGCACAAATGGCTCGATTAGTTCCGGGTTTAATGAAGGCCCGCCTTCCAAAAAACAAAATGTGTTGTAATTGGTTAGCTGTCCCACTGCATTGCGTTTGGCGAACAGCTTAGATGGTGTTTCAGTACTGCCACGCCCCTTGCCAGAGCAGCAAGTTCTGTGTACAACTGTTCAAAGTGATTCTTAAGTTTTAAATATTTTTTATTATGGATGGATGCACTTTATTGGACTTGTTTTGGACTGATGAAGAGAAAAACTCATCTATGCTGTTCTAAAGCTTGGGAGTGCCAGTATAATATAACTCTGATTGCGTCTATCATTCATCCATTCTTTCTTTCTTTCTTTTGATGTTTTGCTCTTTCCTTCCTATCTTCCCTCCTCACTTCTCTCCTTTTGTTTTCTTTTCCCCCTCTTTTTTCTTCTTTCTTTTTTTCTCTCTCTTTTGCTACCTCCCTCTTTTCCTTCGTTCCTTCTTGCATTCCATTTTCTACACTTTTATCATCTTCTTCCCTTTTTTTTCTTTTGCCATTCTTACTTTTCCTCTTTTCTGACTTTCGTCCGTCCTACGATACATTCTTTTTTCTCTCTTACTCTTCCCCACTCCTTTTCTTTCATTCTCATTATGTTAGTCCTGTCTTAATTTTTTTTCCATCATTCATCCATTTTTTTTCTCTTTCTTATTTTTCTTTTTCTCCTTTCTTTGACCTGTTCTATCTTTCTCTCACTTTTGCTACCTTCGTTCTTTCACCTTCCTTCCTATCCTTCCATTTTTTTCACTTTTAGCTTGTTCTTCTTCAATTACGTTTCCACTTATCTTACTTTCATCTTTGCTACATTCTTTTTTCTTCCTCACTTCTTCTCTTTCATTCTCTTTATTTTATTCCTGTCTTTATTCCTTCTTTCCATCATTTAACCTTTCTTTCTTTCTTTTTCTTGTATCTTTCTCCTTCCTTCCTATTTTATCTTTCTTCCTCACTTCTTTCCTTTTGTTTCCTTTTTCTCCTCTTTCTTTGACCGGTTCCATCTTTCTCTCCCTTTTGCAACATTCCCTCTTTCCCTTTTTTCCTTCCTTCGTCTTTTCTGATTTTCGTCCTTCCTACCTTCATTTTTCTTTCTTTCTCTTCCTCACTTCTTTCATTCTCTTTATTTTATTTCTGTCTCTATTTTTTCTTCCATCATTCATCTATTCTTTCTTTCTTTCTTTCTTGTACTCCCTGTGGCCCTCTCCATCTGTTTTTCTTTTTTTTTTCTTCAATCATCTCTTTTAGAAAAAAGAGAGAGATCTCTCTCCTTTTGGAGCCATGGCAAGCTTCCAGTGACCATAGGTTTTTGTTTTGATCCTGTACGTGTTTCGTATCTCCTTTATTTATTCATGACAGTCAGCAGCAGTGCAGAAACTGAAGTGAGCAACACATATTAGCAGCACAGAGTCTGGCCTTTTTCAGAAACGCCTCATCCTCTTCTTCATGGGTCATAACAAAGCAGGGGTGAATTTCCAAAAGTAATTTTTTCAAACTCGAAACTCACTCTACATCCACCAGCCATCTGTGACAAAACTGTGACAAATCTTCTTTTTAAAGAAAAATGTCACATTTTTTCAAGGCTGTGAATTTCTGGCAAATTCTAAACAAGGTAAATGAGGTGACAAACTGTCACCTCAAGTTGTGACTGTCAAAAAAAACTGATACACAAGAAGCAGTTTAGGAGCATTGAACAATTTCAGTAAAACGCTTTTTTTTTTTGTCTGCTTTTTGGATGACATGACATGAAACTCATTCACCAGGAGAAATGGATATTAAAGTCAATATAAAAGGTGTTAATAACCCATTTCACTTTATTTTCAAGTGAAAGGAGATGAGAATGTATTAAAAAATAGGATGGGACTTTATGCACATGGACACTAAAGAGTTAACTCTGCCTTCTGTTTACTTCAGCATATATCACCCTGTGCTCATCTGACCAGGTCACTACGGTCTCATGACAGCAGTGCCCATCACAACGTACTCAGATGCTCCTAATTGCTGTCATGTTTCATCAGGACGTACCCGAGTATCCTCTGGAAAAGACATGACCTTGCTCACCTTTGCAGGTATGTGGATCCAAATAGCCGCGTTGAACAGAATATGGTCACAGAGTTGTTTCAGGAGAGGCGCGCCGTGGGTAAGGCCGTTTAGGTATTTGGCGAAAGCGAGGAACTGCTCCAGAACGGCTCTGGTGATGTGCATCCGTGATGCCTGAGAAACAATTACGAGATTTTTGTTCACCAAACCAAACTTCAATTCTCAGTTTCCTTATTAAAATAAATGAAGCCTGAAGCTGTTATCTGACTTTGCAGCCAAACAAAAACTTTAACTTTGTAGAAACTTTGTGTGTTATTAGTCTCAGCTGGCACCTGAGGTCCAGACAGGTGCGTGGTGTGAGACAGGAGTGAGTATAAACCAGACACAAACAGATGGCTGGCTACGTGTGAATGGGACGCAAGGCAGCGGGATCATTCAGGTGCCATCTAGCACAGATTTACAGCTGCTGCTGTTAAATGACAAAGTGAGTCTTTTACGCAAGCGCCAACTTTAGATGGAGCCATGGGTATACTGAGGCTATGAAATAAGGACAGCTAAGATAGTGAGAAGAAAAAAGAAAAATGACACTGGGTTAATTTTGTATGTCATTGCAATAAACCCATGGACAAGGAGGAACATAATAGCGCTGTTGAACCGGCATTCACCGTGGAAATGTTAAAGTGTACGTTTGTCATTCATCAGCCATAATGCGTCATTTCTCCTCTGTCCTAGCAATCGAATAGTGTGCGTGTTTTTTAAATTCGTGCTTACAAAAGCTTGAGTCCATCGAGGTCATGACAACTCCTTCAGAAATACAAATCCTAATACTCTTAAATGATTTTTAGAAAGGAGCAAGTCCATCAAAGTTTCTTGAAGTTTTGCAGTTTAAGGTGTTAAAATTAATGCACATTTGTAAGCTGATTTCCCCAAAGAGTGTAAACATTATTCTGTTTATTTGAGTGGCTCAACCAATGCAAATTTTGTCTGAACAACAGTTTGGGAAAGCTTATTTGGAAAACGTCCTTTTTGCAATTTCATCTGGTGCTGCTAACAGTGCAAAATTACACACTTTAGCTTTAACTAGTCTAAATTGTATGCTGGAATAAGAAAAACAAAAGAAAACAGTGACATCACCTTTTCCAGCAGGTACCCAATCACCAGGAAACCCTTCCCACCAAGCATCTGCTCTTGCATTGCCACTGAGCTCTTGAGTAGCTCGAACAGGAAGGCCAGGAGAGTGGAACTGCACAGAAAACATCTCATTACACAACTGGGTAGCCACTTCAGATTCAAGATGAAAAGACTTGCTCACCAAATAATAATGGAACAAATGGTAAGAACATCCTGCACAGCCAATAACGCAGATTGCTTATGGCTGATATTAAGCTTTTTTTTTTTTCATTTATTGTGTCGCTTTTGGCTAATATTGGAAATTGAAAGGGATAGTTCACCCAAAAATGAAAATTCTGTCATTAATAATTCTCCCTCTCCCTCATCTAGAATGCTCCAGTCCATGTGATATTAGTGGTTCAACCTTAATTTTATGAATCTAAGAGAATAGCTGCTGTGTGCAAAGAAAACAAAAATCCAGGTCAAAAGTACTAACCTGAATAAGATATTTCACATAAAAGATGCTTACATATAGTTCACTAGAGAAAATAATAGCTGTATTTATAAAAATGATCCCATTCAAAAATTTACATACACTCTTAATACTGTGTTGTTACCTAAATGATCCACAGCTGTGTGTGTGTGTGTGTGTGTGTTTTTTTTTGTTTTGTTTTGTTGTGTGATAGTTACTCATGACTCCCTTGTTTGTCCTGAACAGTTAAACTGCCTGCTGTTCTTCCTCAAATTCTTTGTTTTTTCAGCATTTTTGTGTATTTGAACCCTTTCCAACAGTGACTGAGTGACTGTATGATTTTGATATCCATCTTTTCACACTAAGAACAACTGAGGGACTCATATGCAACTATTACAGAATATTTAAACCCTCACTGATGCATCGGAAGGAAAAACGATGCATTAAGAGCTGGGGGTGAAAACTTTTAAACAGAATGAAGATGTGTAGATTTTTCTTATTTTGCCTAAATATTATATATTTTTTTCCATTTAGTACTGCCCTTCAGAAACTACAGAAGATACTTACATGGTTCCCAGAAGACAAAATAAGTTAAATTTACCCTGATCTTCAAATTCTAAAAGTTTTCACCTAACTCCCACTCATAATGCATCATTTTTTCCTTCTGAAACATCAGTGAGCGTTTGAACATTCTGTAATAGTTGCATATGAGTCCCTCAGCTGTCCTTAGTGTGAAAGGATGGATCTCAAAATCATACAGTCATTGCTGGAAAGGGTTCAAATACACAAAAATGCTGGTAAACCAAAGAATTTGTGGGACCCTGAAGGATTTTTCTAAAGAACAGCAGGCAGTTTAACTGTTCAGAACAACCAAGGGACTCATAAACAACTATCACTAAACGAAAAAAAACAGCTGTGGATCATTCAGATAACAAAGTATTAAGAACCATTTATAAATTCATAAAGTCATTTTTATAAATTCAACTATTTTCTCTTGTGGGCTATATGTAAATGTCTTTTATGTGAAATATCTTATTCAGGTCAGTACTAAATAAAAAATAACATGCATTTTGTATGATCCCTCTTATTTTGGTAAAATAATTAACATTTTGCAGATTCTGCAAGGTGTATGCAAACTTATGACCTCAACAGTAACTAATTTATTCAACAATTTCTTCTCTTCAGCATTAGACTTCAACGCACTTTCATGGCAGTACTACGAGAAGAGAAGAAATTATTGAATAAAGTGGTTATTTTAGTTTTCTTTGCACACAAAAAGTACTCTCATAGCTTCATAAAATTGTGGTTGAACCACTAATGTCAACTACTTTTCTGGGCCTTAAACGTGGTAGTTGCAGGGTCAGAAACCTCTCAGATTTGTTCCAAAGATGAATGGGTTTGGAATGACATGACATTTTTTTTATTTTTGGGTGAACTATCCCTTTAATCCCCACTAATATTTAATAACACTGTTAAATGTAATCTTTGACAAATCTCAAATTAATATTTTTTCAGGATTTTTTTGATGAGTATATAAATCAAAAGAACATCATTTATTTGAAATAGAACATTTTTGTAACATTTTAAATGCCTTTCCTGTCACTTTTAATCAATTTAATGTGTCCTTGCTGAGTAAACATATTAATTTAATTTCATTCAAAAGGTGGAAACGATGTTACTTACCACACTGTGGTCTCCACTTGGCTTTCACTGTGCTGATGGAAATCCAGCTGTGCAAAGAGAGGAAACAGCACCTGGATACCACCAATGGAGTGAATGGCACTGTGAATGGAGTGTGTAACGATGGCCTTCACATCCTATACAGAAACCAAAGGAAAAAACCAAATGGATTAAAAAGTAATGGTGGATGCATTCAGTAATTACCTTTTTACCATCGTTAAAAGTACTGACTCGCATTAACCACTCAGTAATCTCAGCAAAAATGGTTCCTCCGAACAATTGCCATTGAATGGCAAACACTGACATTATCTCGTGGAGTTAGCTAAACAATGCAGCATCTGATTAACATTTAGTGACATTACCAACCATTATGTGGTTTATTTAGGATTAAGAGAGTAGAACGCAGTCTTAAAGCATTAAGCAGACATTTACCTGTAGCATTAGAGCGTGAGGCGAATGCACGAATATGGACGGGTTTTCTCTGGGCGACGACTCCAGGCAGAGCTGAGCGTCTGTGGCTTTGGCGTTGTAAGTGAAGGAAATGCTGTTTGCTAACTTCCCATCATACAATACTTGCTTATGGTGGTCAGCCAGATGGATATCGCTCTCTGATTTAAATTTGAAGGTACTCTAAGGAGGTAAAAAAGATAAAAAATGGATTAAAAAGAAAATCTGGTCTAAATTTGCTTCTAAAGGTGAGAGAATTAACTAATGTGCGAATTATCTCAAAATACACGTCTTAAAATGGTACATCTATGTAAATCTTATTATTCCATGTGCTTATTAAAGGATTTACTATTCCTAGCATGAAAAGGAGAAGATTCTTTTTATGCAGTGATTAAATCTTATCCAAAGTCGTGGGAGCGCGATGAATAATAAATGAGCTTGGTGACATGAAATAATCATGAAGATGAAGTAGGGGCGATGTGGGAATCCCCCAGCTGAATTATCATTCATGAGGTTGTTTCGTGTGCTGTCAAATCAAAGGCCTGCGGCCCAACACCTGCAGCACATCCCAGGTGATGATGTCATCCAGATGTGACCCGCTCTAGACGTGTGCTAACTATGTCAATGTGCAGTAAACAGACTATGATAACAAGGCATTTTTAGAAAATCACCTGTCTTTTTATCAGCAGACACACACTTGATAACGCTTGCATGAACAAAAACATTGTTTATGGTTTCCCAGGTGACCAGGTAACATATATATGTACCTACGTATCAGCATTTCTGAATGTCATTCAATGCACAATTAAGGGCAGAAAACTATGGAAGCCCACTTCCGCCACTGAATTAAAAATAATTAAAAAAAAAAGGTTATTGCAACTTTTTATCTCAAAATTCAGACTTTTTTTTTCAGAATTGCGTGACATAAACTTGCATTTGCAAGTTATAAAAGTTTGAATTGCATGATAGAAATTCACAATTGCAAAAAATAAAGTCTATATAAGTCTATAAGTTTATATCTTTTTGCGCATTTATATATGCAAGTTTATATCTCGGAAATCTGACTACTTTTTCTCACAATTGTACGTTTATATCTGACATTTCTGGTAATTCTGAATTTTTTCTCAGAATTGTGAGATATAAATTCGCAATTACAAGTTAAAAAGTCCAATTTTGAGGGGGGAAAAGACTGATATGTTCTCAGAATTGCAAGTTTACATACTTTACTTCTAACAATAACTCTCAATACTATCAAATTTACACTCAATCTAACTGTATCAGCTAAAACCGAATATTTATGTATTGTAGGGGCTTAGTTAATCTATTTTTACATTTAGATTTCCCTAAAAACCCTATTACTTAAAAAATATTTAAATGTAATCTTTAATAAATCTCAAAATGCATATTAATTTGTATTGCGATGCCCAAATTCATTTGAAATTTCTGATTTTGACAGAACAGTATAGAATTTTAATATCCGTCTTAATATTTAAAAGAAAATAATTGATATTACACACTACTGTTAAAAAGTTTGGGGTCTGTAAGATTTTTTCATGTTTTTGTAACATTAAAACATAACAAGGCTGGAATCAAAAATACAGTAAAAAAAAAAACACACACAAAAAACCCCCACATAATTCAACAATAAATACTCCAAATAATTCTGCACTAAATTTTTGTTGTCAAATGATATATTTCAATCAATTCATTCATTATTCAGTAAATATCATTTATATGACTTGACATTTTAAATCAAAATGTATGTAAAATTACCCTTAATCTAACTCCAACAAAGACTAAAAATGTAATGTTAACAACTGCTGATTTTATTTCCATTTCTGAACAGACATAAATCTCAGCTGCATTCAGAAACTAACTACCTGGCCCATATTCATATTTCATTATCCATAACTGTGCACCAGTGTCTGTTTAAAGATGTAGGAGGGTGTTTGTAATTAACTTGTTGTCGTTATATTATAGCCATGTGGATACTGTTTCTAAGGCAATAAACTTGATAAAATGTTTTTCATATTTTTCCTTTTACAGCCTGTGAGCAAATAAATACATCAATATATGCAAACAAGTATATCTGTTTAGCTGTTGCTTACGTTAGTGTTATCTTTATCCTTTTCAAAATGGAGAAGAGAGCAAGAAAAAGAAACACATACCAGATCTGATGATCTGTATGCCTATTTTGACCTAAAAAGATTCATGTTGTTTGGTTTACCCTGCTGAAGAGAGATAGCGTAAATGTCACCTGTTGCTGGTCAGGTTGCGGCTGCAAACATACGATACAGCACAAAGCAAATCTCAAAATCCATCAGACTAACTGGAAAATAAATACCACAGCATGTTAATGGATGCTGACAGTTTTGCAAAAAAGCTGAGAGCACAGCATCAGATGAAAATAAACCTGACAGAACGCCGGCGTAACGTCTGGTACGCTTTCAGAAGAAACTGATGATGTAATTCTCGTATCACAGAGTGCATCTGTCTTCCATGACAACAGGGAGAAAGACAAAGAAAGGGACTAGTACCACTTCAACTTTATACTCATCCTGAAAAAAAATGAAAAGTGTTTCACGGTTTCCACATGAGCTGAGAATCAGCATAATTCTGAAGGATCATGTGACACTGAAAACTGCTAATCTGAGACCAAACCTGTTCATGCTTCAGTTAACACAAGACCTCAAGTAAAGAGGTCTGATTAGGGGTCAGTGTTTCAAGGCAGCGGCAGCATGGACTGCCTTTTCTGGTGAGTCAAGGCGGTAATCAGGTCATCTTCGGATCAGTCACATAAATCACAGGAGACCGTGTGTGTCCGGGCAAGTATTCTACTAAAAGGCTAAGAAGGCTATGAGGACCTGAGGGACCCAACACACTACAGTCAACAGAACAAATAATGGTGTCATTGGTTGCTGGGGGCAGGAAACAGAAGTCATTCAAGACAAGGGTAAAAAAAAATCTATATTCAGAACATATTTTTCTTACATATTCATGCAAGTGTGTGTATTTATATATACATTATAAATATACACAGTACTTACACATTGTGTACTGGGTGCGGTTAATAGGGATTAATCATTTTACAGCCCTAAAAAAGCAAAGCAAAACAAAAAACTAAACGAGCAAAGCAAAGCAAAAACAAAACGAAAAAGCTAAGCAAAGCAAAGCAAAAACAGGGGAATACTATTATATAAAAATAATATTTCAAATAACATAACTTGAGAACTACAAAACCAAAACAAAGCGAAAACACAAAGCAAAGCAAAACTAAACAAAACAAAAAAAAGAAAAGAAAAAAAGAAAAATAAACCAATGCAAAAACAGGAAAAATCTTAATTTTCTAACATGACTTCACAACTACAATCCCCTGCCATAACAAAACAAAAACACAAAGCAAAGCAAAACGAGACAAAAAACAAAAACAAAAAAAACAAAGCACAAAGCAAAAAAGCAAATCAAAACACAAAGCAACACAAAAAATAAAACAAAGCCAGGTAAAGCAAAGCAAAAAAACAGGGGCAAATCTATTTAATAGTTTAAAAAAAAGGAAAGCGAAATAACAAAGCAGAGCAAAACAAGACAAAAAAAGCAAAACATAACACAAAGCAACACAAAAACAAAAAAAAACAAAAAGCAAAGCCAGGTAAAGAAAAGCAAAAACAGGGACAAATCTATTTTAATAGTTATTTGAACTAACATGACTTTAGAACTATAAAACCAAGCCAAAACAAAGCAAAAACACAAAACAAAGCAAAACAAAACAAAACAAAAAAAAGAAAAGAAAAAAAGAAAAATAAACCAATGCAAAAACAGGAAAAATCTTAAATTTCTAACATGACTTCACAACTACAATCCCCTGCCAAAACAAAACAAAAACACAAAGCAAAGCAACACACACACAAAAAACCAAAAAAGCAAATCAAAACACAAAGCAACACAAAAAACAAAACAAAGCCAGGTAAAGCAAAGCAAAAAAAACAGGGGCAAATCTATTTAATAGTTTTAAAAAAAGGAAAGCAAAATAACAAAGCAGAGCAAAACGAGAAAAAAAGCAAAACGTAACACAAAGCAACACAAAAACAAAACAAAACAAAGCAAAGCCAGGTGAAGAAAAGCAAAAACAGGGGCAAATCTATTTAATAGTTATTTCAACTAACATGATGTTAAGGGGAGTGAGAGACGAGAGGCGAGCGGATCCAAATGCGAGCTTTTATTTAATGGACGAGGCAAAGACATGGTCAGACAGGCAGGGTCAAACAGGAGCAAACAGGAAGATCACAGGAGAGACGTAGGGAATAATCCAAAAACACGAGCGAGAATCAGGTAGGCAGGCGGCGAGCAGTCGAGACGAGAAGGGCCAAGCGAGGGGACTAAACACTGGGAACTAGGAACTCGGGAACAAGGAAACTAGGGAACGCTAACAATAGAACACAAGAACAACTCACAATACTCCGTGGTTTGCAAGGGGAAAGACCGGGGCTTTTATGGCGATGCTGATTGGTCGCGGGTGAAGTGCAATGGCTGATGGGGAAAGTAGGCCGGGGTGTAGTGCAACAGTCAATGTGCAACGATAGGGCGAGAGTGACATCTGGTGGTGAGCGGACCGCGGGACACCGACCAGATTCGTGACACATGACTTTAGAATTACAAAACCAAGCAAAAAACAAAACACAAAGCAAACAATAAATAGAACAAAGCAAAGCAAAACAAACAAACAAAAAGACTGCATTTAAAATATCATATCGATATATGCCAGGCCAAATTCATGTTTTGTTTTGCTACATTAAAACATGTACTTGGATGTGCAAGCGTTTTTTGTTTTTTTTTGCAACCTCATTCCGTTGTTCGGTCCACCAGTTTAAAGGACAGGATAATGCTTATAGTGGATCCATCACAATTAAAAACCCATTTTATCACGTCTTTCATCAAATGGGGGCCAGGCCCAGCGGTCTAGCCCTGCTAACATTAACTCCAAAGGCCTCTACCCTATTACCAGACAAGGTAGATCAGCCCGAAGAGCTGACAGGCAGCCTGATAGCTGGCACTCCACAGAAATATACAACCCCTTTTCAGATTTCGAGAGACTCCATTCACAGGTTCATCTGGGGTGGGTAATTGCTTTCTCCCTGAAGCAGACTGCTCATTATTTCTGCCAACCTGCCCGTCACGACGACGTGAGGGGCAGCGGGAATCAGAGGTCCAGAAGCGCAATTAATAAGGGAAATGACCAGCCCACACTGATTAGAGGAAAAACCAGTGCAAATGTCTACCAGGTAGTTTAAAACAAGGTAAAAATAAATAAATAAAACTGTTAGGATAAGTGTAAGCAGTTCTTAGCTGACTTGTCCTTGTAGATTACACAGCCCATAACTAAAACACTACTGTAATGGACCAATAAAGATGGTGTCAGAATTTGAAATTAAATTAACAAAAGCTTATCATTCATAAACAACGCCTTTATACCAATGTAATGTCATTTTTGGGATACATATGCTATCCGTTCCATGCATATGGTTTATTGTTTTAGATAATGAGTCACTAATCAAAGCCTGGTGCTTCAGAGAAAATTATACTATGCACAATGAGACTGCAAAACTGCTGCGAGTCCTAATTACTAATATGACAGAGCTTCATATTTAATAAGCATACAGCCTTGAAAAAAAAAACAGTAACCTGCTCTGTTTACCCCATGGACGCAATTAAACACTAAATCGCTTCAAAAGCACCTTGAGAATTAACGACAAAAGGTCAGAAACATGAAAGGGAAAAAAAGACTGTAAACTATCCAGAGGCAGACTTCATCAACAGATGACTTCATTAAGAAGCACAACCGAGAAACTTTGCTGTTGTTCAATATAAAAGCAATACTGCACGACAACAAACAGAAGCTGTGTGTCCACCAATGCGTTTTTCCCTGTGCCTGGCATATTGGATGGAACTGCCGGACTACCATATTATTGTTATAAAAAATAATGCTTGGAGAAACATTTCATTCGCTATGCATTTGCAATTACTTTGTATATGGCAAACGCATATATTTTGTATCATAACAACCACAGCGTCTCAACGAAAAAAAAAACCGCTGCACTGTCAAGTGCCCTCAGCTGGGCGTTTTCGGCAGAGTACTTGGCGTTTTCAGCCGGCTAAAACGCTTTGGTGGACACGCACCCTAAGGTTTAATCAAACAAATGTTTTGGTAACCAAAACAAAAAGCAAAGCACAAAAAGGGAAAAATCTATTAAATAGTTTCAACTAACGTGATTGACAACAACAAAACCAAGCTTGAACAAAACAAAGCAAAGCAAAAGCAAAACAAAAAACAAAACAAATCAAAACAGGGGAAAAATATGTTTATTTCCACATACAAACAAACAAAAAAGCAAAACCAGGTAAAGCAAAGCAAATACAGGGGGGAAAAAATCAAATTTCAACTAACATGACTTATACAAACCATACTAACCAACTTATACTAAGCAAGCCAATACAAAGCAAAAAAATAAAAATAAAAAAATAAAAATAAAAAAACTAACATGACTTGAGAACCACAAAACCAAGACAAAGCAAAGCAAAAACAAAACAAAAAACAAAACCAAGGAAAGCCAGGTAAAACAAAGTAAAAACTATGGAAAAAAATTATTTATTTCAATTAACATGACCCAGTCAAAACAAGCAAAACCAAAGCAAAAACAAAACAAACAAAAAACAAATCAAATAGCAAAACACAAAGCAAAGCAAAACAAAGCAAAAATCAAATGAAAGCAAGCCAGGTAAGGCCAGGAAATATGTGTTTCAACCAACAACATTTGAGAGCAACAAAACCCAGCCAAAACAAAGCAAATCAACACCAAAAAAAAAAAATCAAATAGGGGAACAGGGGAATCAATTTAATAGTTATTTAAACTAACATGACTTTAGAACTATTAAACAAAGCCAAAACAAAGCAAAACAAAACAAAGCCAAATAAAGCAAATCAAAAAAGGAGAAAAATCAATTTATTAGTTAAGTTATTTCAACTAACACGACTTGAGAAAACAAAACAAAGCAAAGCAAAGCAAAGCAAAGCAAAAACAAAACAAAACAATGCAACATAAAACAAAGGCAAGCCAGGTAAAGCAAAGCAAAAATAGGGGAAAAATCTATTTAAAGGGTTACTCCACCCCAAAATGAACATTTTGTCATTAATCACTTACCCTCATGTCTGTCAGGATTCTGGACTTCGTGTTCCATGTTTTTGCCCCAGCCTTAGTTCCTGTTTTACTTATTTGGTCATGTTCCCTTTCCTTGTTAAGTTACTTAATTATTTGCTGCACCTGATTCTTGTTTGATATCCTCATTAGTCCTCTTTGTTTAGTATTTATAGCCTTACGTTTCCTCAGTTTCTTTGTCCTGTCCATTGTATTATGTGGTTGTTTTTGTCTTGTTAACGATTTTGGATTTTTTAAAACACTGTTTCTTTGATCTTCTGGCTCTTCCGAGCTTCCTCTCCAACAACCCGTGGCAATGTCATTCCAAAGCTGCAAAACCTTTGTTTGTCTATGGAACACAAATTAAGATATTTCCGATGCATTCTGACAGCTATCTAACCCTCCTATAGACCGCAATGTAATTAACAAGCTCAATGTCCAAAAACAGCAAGGAGCAAGGAGATCTGTAAAATAATCCATCTGACATCAGGGGTTCAACCGTAATTTCACGAAGCTACAAAAATATATATCACCCTAGCGCCATTTTGGAGAGTATCCACTGAACCCAAACAGCGTATGCTGTTCTTTGTCAGCTGCGCCATGCGGATACTCTGTTTTCATTGATGTCATATGGATTATTTTAGCAATCTCCTTGCTACGTTTGTGGACTTTGATTGTGGTAATTACACTGCTGTCTGTGGGAGGGTCAGAGAGCTCTCAGAATGCATCAAAAATATTGTAATTTGTGTTACGAAGACAAATGAAGCTATTACAGGTTTGGAACAAAGTTTCATTTTGGGGTGGAGTAACCTTTTAATAGTTACTTCAACTAACATGATTGAGAACAACAAAACCAAGCCAAAGCAAAAACAAAACAAAGGAAAACCAGTCATTCAATGTAAAAGCAATAATGCACAACAACAAAAAGAATAAGGCTCATCAAACAATGTTTGGTAATAATTTCAAATGTAAATGCAGCATTTTACACCTCATTTTCCCGTTTTTTGTACCTGGACAATAATGACTAGCTCGAAATCAGCTGAGATTTAGTACTCAAAAATATGATTATTTTCCTAGGGTTGTAAAATCATGTTGGAACGCACATTAATCAATAACCAAATGTCACCGACAAAGGAATAACATCTCTTGGAGATCAATGGTGGCTGCGAAGTGTTGGTGTGTAACACACTTTGGCAAATGTGATACATACCTTGTATCCTGCACCTAGTTGATGGATGGCGAATATCTGAGCAGGGTTTAGCGCTTCGCTGAACACATAGATGGCTCCGAGCTGTCCGCAGAACACTCGGTTGGCGTCTGCCGTCTCAGATGAGCCGAGGAAACATTTGTCATAGCTCTGTGATAAGCACATGAAGAAAACAGCTTGGAGTAGGGAAAAAATAGAGCGCTGGTGTGGAAATATAGTGGATGTCAGTATGCAAGCTTCATACTAAGCGAGTAATGGTTCACAGCGTAATTGAAATGTAGCATTACAGAGATGTTATTCTGCGCTGAAACCTGCCTATTAGTTTAATCAAAATCGGCACCCGAGAGATCTGAGGTTAAGCACTGCCGGTCCAACCTTTTAATTATCTTACATTGCTTTCAGCGAGGTAAAGCAAAACAGAGGCAAAGGTCTGTGAATTTTAATCCAATCGTTGAAGCCCCAAGACAATATCTCATATAAGGTTCAGATTGTTTCGACATTAGAGTGTTCCATTTTATTAATTAGAATTTTTGTCACGTTTACTTCAAATATAAACATAATTACATTTTGTTATAATTTTGCCTCTGAGGAGGAACAACAAATTGGATGAGAAAAAAAAAATCATAGTTCAAAAAAAACAATGCAAATATTACAAAATATAACATTATTGTATTTGTATTGTATAAATCATTCATTTTTTCTAAAGACACGCTGTCCAACAGCAACACCAGCAGGTAAAGTTACAGCGGTAGTCCACGTCTCTCTCACCTCCCCTGAGCCCACTGAGTTTTAAAAGACCCCATAAAGTGTGTAGTGAGTTTGGTGGGGGGTAACTGAGAATGAATATGATTGGATATGTCTGGTTATGTTCAACTGTGATTGGTGCATGAGATAAATCCCGCCTCTTGTGCTTGTGCACGAACGCAAATCAGTCTGAATGAACAATATAATGGCGTTAATGGGACAACTAACTTAAAAAGGTAAGTAAACAACTCACACACTTAAATATAACCACTTTGTTACGTCAAAATAAAACTTAAAATGGAGTAAAAACATGATCTGTGGGAGTTTTTAGCTTGATGAAATTTAAAGTAAAGTGTTGGTGACCAGTATTTATCGAGCTTTGGTGACTAATGATCTGAAAAATTCAAAAATAGCTAAAAGTTAACTATTAAAAAGTTAAACATAAATTCACAAATAAAATATGTTGTTTAAATTGTTACTGCCTTGAGTTATTATTTTGGAATAAATGTAAAATGCTTAAAAAAACTAACTTGATGAGATTCATACTTAGCTTTAATAAATATATATTGATTACATTGTTAATGTAAAATATGACATAGATTTTTACATTTGAT
Source organism: Labeo catla (assembly GCA_012976165.1). Classification (NCBI taxonomy): domain Eukaryota; kingdom Metazoa; phylum Chordata; class Actinopteri; order Cypriniformes; family Cyprinidae; genus Labeo; species Labeo catla. The sequence continues at coordinate 40,726 of VONZ01000784.1, read as the reverse complement.
TAAAAAAAAAAAGAGGCATCCTAATTTCGAAACGCCACCACACACCACTGAGTGAAGTGGTTTCTCAACATTTCAACGATTTAAAAGTAATCTAAAAGTAATCACAATGTAGTCGGATTATATTACCAAGAATGTTTGAAATTTGGAATCAGTAACTGACTATTCATTACATTACACATTTAGGTAATATAATCGGATTACTTTTTGATTACTTTTAGATTACTTTTAATTGTTAAAATGTTTAGAAACCACTCCTTAAAATTGAAATTATTTTTGTAAATCGACTGATCTTTGTGTGAATGTATGCAAAACTGGAAGACTTTCTAAATGTATATAAATGGTAGGTTATTTTAGAAAAGAACATTTAAAAGATGAAAAAGAAGAATTAGAGAAAAACAATAAATTATGAATAATTTATTGATATTATGTGAATAATATGTAATCATGTAATCAACTAGTCTGTTTACAAGTATTTTAAAATGTAATATAATCTAATTACAAGTAGTTAATTTTTGGAATCTGATTACATGATCCAGATTACATGTAATCAGTTACTAGCCAGCACGTACATATGTGACCTGGGACCACAAAACCAGTCATAAGGGTCAATTTTTCTAAATAGAGATTTATACAAAATCTGAAAGCCAACTAAATAAGTTTTCCATTGATGTATGATTTGTTAGGATAGGACAATATTTGTGTGAGATACAACTATTTGAAAATCTGAAATCTGAGGGTTCCAAAAAAAATAAAATATGGAGAAAATCACCTTTAAAGTTGTCCAAATCAAGTTCTTAGCAATGCATATTACTAATCAAACATTAAGTTTTGATATATTTGCAGTTGGAAATTTACAGAATATCTTCATGGAACATGATCTTTACCTAATATCCTAATGATTTTTGGCATAAAAGAAAAATCGATAATTTTGACCCATACAATGTGTTGCTACAAATATACCTATACAACTTATAGAGACAGAGAGAAAGATAGAAAAGCAATATTTAAAAAATAAACAAATGTTTATTTTACTATTACTATTATTAATATAATTATTATAGTAATTCATATATATATATGCAAGCATATCGAAAATATACATAAAAAGACAAAATACTGATTAAGAAAAGGATTTCTGCAGCACGTACTGCACGATAGGCTTGATGTGCTGGCAGAAATAAACAACATTTATTTATTCCCAAACTGTGATAAATCAATGCATCTTTCATAGTTTAATTTCACACTGTGCACACAGTGGTGATGATATTTCTCTGAGACAACATCCGGCAGCTACAGACTGAAAGAGCGATAGCAAAGTGGTCTTACGTCGTTGGTGTTGACGTGCCAAGCCATGTCGCCGTAGGAGACAAGCTGTCCATTGACGTAGCAGCGAATCTCACTGTTCCTCCAGCGGTTGTAGATGTGAACGATGCTGATCATGTACCACTGGAGAAGGAAAAAAGTCAGCATGAAATCAAAACCAACCCTTTTCATATTATATTTATTGTATTCTATCGCACAGCCTGTGATTTATTAATATTTGTTATTCTAAAGGAAACAGAGATATCATGGTCAAGTTGCATTTACTGTATATAATGAATTTTATGTAATATAACAGTAATTAAAACCTTAATTTAAAGCCCAAATGCTACAATATTCTAAGAAACCAGAATGATCAGAGAAAACTTTTTTTTTTATTAAGGTTTTAGCTGTATTTTCTTTCCTGGCACTGGAAGCACACATTTTAACCCAAACCCGTTTTCATGGGCAGCAGGCAGAAGGTCTAATGCAGTAAAATTTGCATTTAGATATAAATAATACATCAGATCTTGAGTGAGCGGAGAAGAGAGGACAGAGAGGAAGCAGACAGAGGCAGGGAGGAAATCAAAGTAGTGAGGAAGTAAAGGCAGGTTTACTTAGCAGGAGACAAGGGTCATTACAGATTTCATTTCTGTCAATGTGCCACCACATGAACGAATCACAATATGGTGCAGTGTTTCAAACACCCTCTGGAGCAGTGGTGTAATGTATTTAAGTATTTTTTGGGAGTATCTGTACTTTACTTGAGTTTTTATATTGAGTATACATATTTTAAAATGTATACTTTTACTCCGATACATTTCCCCAAAGCATATTTGTTACTTAAGTCGAAAGAACACGGACTGCAGGAAAGCAGGTTTGATGAATCAGTGGTCTGGCGTTTGCAATTAGACTCCTGAAAACACCTTTGTTCATGCGCAAACAAGTGGATGATTCATTTTCCACTCAAATCGAGTCTGACTCTGGGGTGTGTGATATACAGTATCTTCTGCGATAATATGGTAAGTGTTGTTGTAATGATGTGCGATCTGACATTATCAAGTAGGCTATATCACCTAATCACACACAAAGTTGATTTGTTGATTTATTAGTCTATTAAAACTCAAAATTCCAGGCATTCTAAATTGCAGATGGCAAAAATGCTTCTGTATGCTTTTTATATTTATATAATTTAATATTGTTCACTTAATCTATATCACACAAAGAGTAACGTTTTTTCTGCAGATATCAGCATGATAACACATTTACTCATCATTTTATACAAGTTCAGTAAAGCAATAAGTAACTTACATTTTAGACATAATACTGGGTGTTTTTGCTCAATTTTTGCCAACGAAAATAGTTCCAGACAAAGATCACAGCACTGTTTTGCTTCTCTGAGCAATGGATGGTGTTTACTTATTGAATGAATCAGCTTTTTGAACAAAACGGTTGACAAAAATGATTCAGTGATTCACTCATTAACACAGTCAAATGCTTTGTTTCTGAACGAATCAGCCGTTTGAATGAATCGGTTGAATCCCAATGACTCACTCAATGACTCACGTTCACTTACTGCCACCTACTGGCGGTTTTAATTTCACATTTCGACTATTCTTTTCATGTCTTAAAGGGGTCATCGGATGCCCATTTTCCATAAGTTGATATGATTCTTTAGGGTCTTAATGAAAAGTCTATAATATACTTTGGTTAAAAATTCTCAATGGTTGTGTAAAACAACACCCATTTTACCCTGCCAAAATCAGCTCTGCAAAAATCATCCCATTCTGGTTGAGGCTGCTTTAAATGCAAATGAGCTCTGCTCGCCCCGCCCCTCTCTTCTCTCTGTGGAGTGACGAGCCTGTTTACTTTAGCTGCATTTAGCCGTGTTTAGTCGCTAAACTTGCTATCTAGCACATTATTAGGAAAGGAGATCGAAATGATTCATAAAAAAAAAACCCTTATACTCACTTCTGCTGTAAGTGACGCTGGATCATGAATGATTTGCGCGAACATAGATGGATATATGTAGAACGGGAGGCGCATTCCCTTCACAAACGTAATCCACTGCATCTTCAGCAGCTCAGATGTCAGGAGTAAATGACGACCACTACGTTCATTATTACATCCAGCAACACAACACCTTAATCGCTCAATTCTTGAATAAATAACATCCCTGCTCCGGCATCAAAACATGGAGGTTGGACTGTGACAGCTGATCTGAGGTAAGAGCTCATGTCAATCAACTATCGTGGGAGCGGCCTCTGTGGGTGTGACGGCACAATGACAGGCATCTGAGAATGGCTCGATTTGAAAAAGGGGATATTATTTTACAGATTAATTAAAAACCACTGCATGGATTTTTATCATTATAGGGTAGATTTGTACATACACTGCCAACACATTAATGTTCAAACAACATGTAAAAGTGAACTTAGCATCCGATGACCCCTTTAAAATATTTCAAATATCAGTATTCAATCTTTCAATCTAAAAACAAAACACTAGCCCCTTTTTATGCATCTGTAACTGCAGTTTAAATGCATCCATGTCCTCTCTGAGATACATTAAACTGTGTAAATGCAATACTTAAGTACGTTTAAGATTAAAAAAATACTTTTCGTACTTAAGTACAATAAATATCACATACTTTAAGACTTTTACTCAAGAAATATTCCAAACGGTGACTTCTACCAAAGTCATTTTCTGGTAAGATATCTGTACTTTTACTTAAGTATGGCTTTCAGGTACTTTATACACCACTGCTCTGGAGTGACGCTCACACCACACATGTTCTTTGCATGCTGTTAGTTGTATATTTTCAAATCTATAATCATCTTTTTTCTTATATACCAGCTCATTTTTAAAACAACATGACTAATGTATCCATTCAGCTACATTTTGAAAAATACATACATATATGCATGAACTATAATAATGCTCTATTACCATTCTGCCATTGCAATCTTTCTGCATTTTTTATCCACAAAACCAGACCACATCAAAAAACTAATAAAAGTTGCTACTCAGCCTGTTATCGCTTATATTAAGTCACTACATCAAAAAATTCAAAGCTGTAATTAGGAAGAAGAAAAGAAATAAAAACCCTATGTGAGTCTAAACCACTGGAGATCAGAAGAATTAAACAGTTCATTTACATGTGCATGATACAGGAAAATCTGATTAATCCAATGAACTATAAAAATGCATTTCTTTTCTTAAACTGCGATAAAACAAACTGTAGTTTTAATCATTTTTGGACCACAAGAGGTCTGAATCACATCAGCTTAACTGCACATTATTCCACTAAACACATGGTTTCTGTAAATGTAAATAGTCTTTTTATTTATTGCTAATTATTTATTATTTTTTAATTGTTTTATTTTATTTTATTTTGCATTGCATTTAACACAAAATTGCATCATTGTGTTGCATCATTAACTTACACTTTCAGACAATATGCAAACTTGCCCCCCAGACTGTACGATTAAACTGTAAGATTTCATTTTGGGAAAAACCTTGGCAAACCCTTTCCCTCAGGCTCAAAAGACTAAGTTCGAGTTATTAACATTTATAAAGATTACGCCAGCTAAGAGCATTAAATATTGAGTAGAAACAAGGAAATCATTTATTAGACAGATGTTTCGAACTGCAGCAGCTGTGCAGTGATTTCCAAGAGATTTCCTTTCGATTCAACAAAACAAAAACACATACAGAAAATGGCCTCGGTTGTCGCATGTCCTGGGGTTCAGTAACAGTTTGTAGACATGATGTTTAGCCCAGTTAACTGGATCGTGCGTCCTCCGGCACAGCTTGGTGATTTTCACTGAACGTCGCAGCGAGAAATTTCACAAGTGAACATCCACTCAATTCTTACTCCTTCACAACACAATCAGTAGATTACTACAGATGCTAGTAGGAGAGAGAGAAAATCAAAGCTGGGAATGAAAGCCTACCTTGCGGGGCTGAAAGTCATATTTTACGCAGTGCTGGAAGCCCTTTCCTTTCGACTTCAGTGATGTTACAATCAAGCAGTTCCCCACAAAATGCGCGGAGTAGCCGATGCCTTTGCTTGTGCGGAAACTGAAATTGAGAAATCAATAAATGCATATTACAGCAATTCATAACACATGAACGTGCCATGTTTGAAACATCTATATCATTTCTTCTTTGAAAAAAAAAAGCATAAACCAGCCTAAGGTGTGATCCTGTGAATCCCAGTTTAGCCAAACTAAAAAAAAAAAAACAGTTGGTTTGCTGGGTTTTTGGTTCTGGTTTTTAATAGAGATTTTGGACACTTTGGCCGGTCTTTTCGACCTGCTAAGCCAGAATAACTAGTTTAGCCAATCATTTTAAACCAGCTAATACCATGTAAGACCAGCTACAACCAGCAAACCATCTTAGGCTAGTTTATGATGTTCTATTTCAGCAAAAATCCCATCTTAAAGGGATAGTTCACCCAAAAAAAAAAAAATTAACCCCATGATTTACTCACCCTCAAATCATCCTAAATGTATATGGCTTTCTTTTTTTAGAATACAACCAGATTTATATTTAAAAAAAGACATCCTGGCTCTTCTAAGCTTTATAATGACAGTGAATGGCTTTTGAGATTCAATAGTCCAATAGAAGTAGGGCTAGGCGATAAATCGATAATGATAATTATCATGCAATATAAATGTCCTTGATAAACGATAATAAGAGTTCGATAAATGTTTGATATAACGTTAATGTGGCAAAGGCAAAAAGAGCGAAAAAGAACGCACCATTCGGACCGTTTATCCGGTCGGATCAAAGTTCAAACGGCGACGCAACACGAGATTTCTTGAGTAGATGCGTTTACTCGGGAGCACAATTCTGGGAGTCACGATCCCATTTCAAAAGGACGCTTGATCTACATTTTTTCCCCAATTAATTCTTCTGCTGTGCAAATACATTTTTACAACCTTGAATAGAGAATCGTTGAAAAGAGAATCACGATGCGTCGAAGAATCTACAAATTGGCATCATTTACCATGGATTTACTGTAGTACCACTAACTGCATCATGATATTTCGTCAGAAATGTGGGTATTTGTTTTGAATTTAATTATATTATTAATGTGAACATTAATGTATTAAATGTATTAAATGTATTGAAGGAGGAGTAATGGAATATAATTACAATATATATATATATTTAATTAAGCTATACCATTTATGCAGCATGTATTTAGACTACTGTTTTTCATATAAATACATAGAAACTATATTACATTTTACCATGGTATTGAGGTGCTACAGTATATTTGTGGTTTTAACTGTGATTATTGGGAGACAAATGGTTAATTAACAAAAAATATAAAAATATAAAAATAAGGTTGCAACAATTTTTACAGATATTACTGATTTTGATAATGAACATTAATCTACATCTGCATCCTAACTCAAACTATGAAATGTGTATTTCAAAAGAGATTTAAAAAAGTTATTTTATTATTAATATTATGAGGCAACACAAACCTGTTTCTTGATTTGAAACAATATTACTCATTACAAATGTAAAACTAAGAAATAATTTTTTCATATTTTTTTTTAATTTATTTATTTAATTTTTTTTTTTTTAATTTATTTAGATTTTAAAACCACAGTTAACTATTCGGTTTTTACAGTTTTCACACTGGAGCAAAAATCTGCCTTTCAACTAAAAAGGAAATAAAATTTTGATTTAATTATCAATATCGACTGATTATCATGCTAATTTTTTGTCCATATCATCCAGCCCTAAATAGAAAAGTACATCCATCCATCATAAAAAGTACTCCACACGGCCCTGTTAGCTTCCGCTAACGTCGACTGAATGCGGATGATGTAGGGCGTAGGATACTTTTCTTACACAAATGCATCAAATTGCTTCAGAAGGCCTTTATTAACCCAACTGGGGCCGTGTGGAGCACTTTTTATGATGGATGGATGCACTTTCACAGACTTTAAAATCTCAACACCCATTCACTGCCATTATAATGCTTGGATAAGCCAGGACATTTTTTTAATTTAACTCCAGTTGAATTTGTCTGAAGGAGGAAGTCATATACATCTAGGACAGCTTGAGGGTAAGTAAATCATAGGGTAATTTTCAGTTTTGGGTAAACTATCCCTTTAAGCTTTCTAATAACAATTAGCTAAGGTGTTTTGGTTGTATTAGGTTTAAGATGGTCTGCTAGCCTGGTTGTGCTGGTCTGAAAATGGTCTAAAAACGCCTTAAATCCAGCCAGTTTGACCAGATTGGAGAACCACACAACCAGCTTAGGCTGGTCTACAATGTTTTTTTAGCACAGTATGTAGGTTTCCTGATACGCATTAGCTACTTTTCTGTTCCAAAACAGTTAAGAGAGAAGAGAGTAAAAATCTCCTACTTTATTTCAAAATGTCAAAGGCAGTTTTGTGTTCTCGATTCCCCACAATACAAGTATAAACCGTCAAATACAAAAAAAAAACTAACAGCACAAGAGACCATTTTTGCGTCTTGAAGAGCAGAAAATAAGTGTAATTCTCTGTGTGAATCAATACACTGTTTTTCTTGGTGAACATCTCCTTTTATTCTAAATCTGTGTCACGCACAGACTGAACTCTGAGTTTGTGCGAGCGGTCCTGCGCTTGGCAGCTCCAGGCTACAGATCTGGCAGCACAACAGCCAAGCAGGACCCAGCGCTTGCTTTCAAACTTTAGCTAGCGCTATTAGCGTGTCAGCCTTCAACAACGCTGTTTTGTAACCTCCTCACAAAGTCTGGGGCAGTTTCTCAATGCATGGATCTACATAATGTATGGAACTCAACTCAATATTCTGAAGGTATGAGAAATGCTTTTTTATATAAACACATAGCCCACATAGTCACTTCAAGCTAATATCAGAGGCGAATGCCTTCAAAAATCTCTAAAAAAAGACCAAGGCTGTTCAAAAATGGATGTTGTCCTTCTTTCTCTCTCTCAAAACACACTCACTTTTTCTCCCTCGAGGGCCATTTTCCCTCGCTCCTGGAATCCTGGCCAATAAACACGCGTCTGCGCTATTGATCTGAGCTCTAATTACCCACAAGTCTCTACATATGATGCTCTTTTTGCCTGGCTGACATTAAAAGCCCAAATTAATGTCTATTTCCACCCTAGTGTCCCTCTGCAGAGATTTTCCAGTGATTCCAGAACATTCTGCCCTGGGTTCAAACACCTATTGGTTTAATCAGCAGAATCTGACCTAATTCCCTTTTTATGCTTGCATAATCCACCACATCATCAGAAAACAAAATCCTCTAACAAAGCTCATTATATAAGTGGCGAAGCAGCCAGAACTCTCTCTCTCTCTTGGTGTTAAATGCTGAAACAAAGACACTCAGTGTAATTTACTTACAGAAGCAGGCCCTGAAGGTCATTTTCTTTTCTGCTAAGCAAGTTTTATCTAAGAGTTGACAAAGTTACATATAAGCACATTAAAGCGTAGGCTGTGAATGTAGTCACCAGTAAAGGTAGGGTTTGTCTTTGTCCACGTTGATGTTGTTCAGAGGATCCATGCGGAACCAGGTGTTGAGGGTAAAGCCGTTCTGATAAGGCCATTTAGCAATGGGAGGTAACGCAATCGCCTGGTGGAAGAAAGTTAGCAAAAATGACATTTGTTAAAGGGTTAGTTCACCCAAAAATGAAATTACTGACCATTCATATTCAGAACACTAATTAAGACATTTTTGATGAAATCCGAGAGCTTTCTGACCCTGCCTAGACTATCACGTTCAAGGCCCAGAAAGGTAGTAAGGACATTGTTAAAATAGTCCATGTGACATCAATGGTTCAACTGTAATGATATAAAGGTATGAGAATACTTTTTGTGTGCACCACAGCACATCCGTTGCTGTCTATGCAGGGTCAGAAAACTCTTGGATTTCATCAAAAACATCTTAATTTGGGTTCCGAAGATAAACGAAGGTCTTGCGGATTTGGAACGACATGAGGGTGAGTAATTAAAGTAAGAAATTTCATTTTTAGGTAAACCATCCCTTTAACATACATCCGGTGCCTTAATTATTTTCAAAAATTAATGCAGTCAAGTTACTGTTTCCAATATACTGTACACACATTACCAGTCAAAAGGTTTTGAACAGTAAGACTTTTAATGTTTTTTAAAGAAGTTTCTTCTGCTCACCAAGCCTGCATTTATTTGATCTGAAGTGCAGCAAAAACAGTACAATTTTGAAATATTCTTATTACTTAAAAGAACTGTTTTCTATTTTAATATATTTTAAAATGTAACTTATTCCTGTGATTTCAAAGCTGAATTTTTAGCATCATTACTCCAGTCACATGATCCTTCAGAAATCATTCTAAAACATTTATTATTATTATGTTGAAAACAACTGAGCAGAATTTTTTCAGGTTTTTTTGATGAATAGAAAGTGCAGAAGAACAGCATTTATCTGAAATACAACTTTTGTACACTTTTGAGCGATTTAAAGCATCCTTGCCAAATAGAAGTATTTCTACAATTCTTTAATTTCTAAAATTCAGCTTTGAAATGACAGGAATAAATTACATTTTAAAATATATTCAAATAGAAAACAGTTATTTTAAATAGTAAAAACATTTCAAAATTGTACTGCTTTTGCTGTACTTTGGATCAAATAAATGCAGGCTTGGTGAGCAAAAGAGACTTCTTTAAAAACATTAAAAATCTTACTTTTTAAAAAACATTTGACTGGTAGTATACAGCTAGCTAAACAAATATTTGTAAAATAGATTCCTCTATACTAAAATTACAGTAGGAATGCATAAGCGCCATATTAGTTATTGGCCAATATTAGAAAAAAAATTGTTTATGAGTATTGTTCCAGTTTGGATACACTGTATACAGTATATAAATACACATACTCTATTTTTACTTTTAGTTTACTTTTGCTGTCAACTATTGCACTTAAAGTTAATTGAAGATGTATTAAAATAGACAACAGTTATCAATAGTTATTTACTGTATTTTTGATCAAATAAATGCAGGCTTTTTAGCTTAAAACACTTTTTTTCAAAAACATTTAAAAAATAACTTTTGAACAGTAGTATGCATTAAATGTGAAATAAACATTTATTTGTAGCATTTAAAGTATTGATTTTAATTTTTGTATTTATTTATTTTAAACAAAATTTTATAGTGATTTAATATTAGCTATTAACCAGTTAACCATATTAAAACAACATTTAATTTAACTTCATGACAACTGAAATATGCAAAAAAGGCTAAAAAATGTGGTCACTTACAGCTGCACTTCGGCCGGGGAAGTTAAAGAAAGTGTCTGGTCCGTGTCTCTGTGCCATCTGAGTGAGAACTGAGAGCAGTTTGACTGCATGTCTTGGCTGTGGAAGACAGAAGTACGTGAATGGTAAGGCAAGCGTCTTAAGGAAAAACCAAATCACCGTAACTAAAATCCCACAGGACCTTCTCAGCAAGAACTCTAGCTTTAAATGTAACGTTTTGCTTCACAAATTCTGATTTAAGAATGTCGATCCAATCTGTCATATTCTCACTTATTTTGGCAAGATAAAAACACATGCTGATCAAAACATTCCATTGTCTCATAACTAATTGTTTCATTAAAACCCAAGTCCTCGCACGAGTCTCTTTTTTATTTTCTCCAGAGGGGTACTTCGCTCTATCCAAAAACTGAAAACTATTGTGACAACAGTCTCACTGAGGTGTCCGCCAGCACTCGATGTTCTGTCAATATCCCTCACTTGAGAGAACGGCGAATCGATACCTGGGCAGGCCTGATCTGTTCTGCAGTTGATTGCTCCAGAGGTCTAAAAAGGCTCAACGATCTCCAAAAGCGCTGAAGCTAACAACCCCTTGGAGCCCCAGAGCCCTACATGAGTTTTCACTCATTTTTACTGGCTTACCCACAATCCTCCTTCTCCTCTCAGCATGCTGAAGAGCAATTTGAGTTCTTTGACGGTGATACTGTAGCTGGCCAGAACTCCTAGCATATCCACTAGCAAGTCTGGAAAAAAAAAAAAAAAAACAGAGAGACAAAGAGACATTAGATCTGGATTAACTGAAGTGGGCACAGTGTGCATGTAAACAGCAGGATTCCCCGGAGCATAGGTGTGTGTGCAACACACACAAGACATTGTATCATAACACAGTGCAAAATAGCAATTTCACAGCAAGACGTGTGGGAGGAACAAACCATAGCAAAGAGACCCCAGAATGCACCTTTCCTGAGTGTGATGGCATAATTCACCAGGCCTTTGGCGAACTTCCATTACTCAGTAGTTCTAAAATCTGACTTTTTCCATGTTAAAGTGCTATAATCAGGTCCCCATTGCATCTACAGTTGAGGTCAAAAGTTTACACCCCCTTTCAGAATCTGCAAAATGTTCCTTATTTTACCAAAATAAGAGGGATCATACAAAATACATGTTATTTTTTTTACTTAGTACTGACTTGAAGTTTATATCCCCTTGATTCTTAATACTGTGTTGTTACCTGAATGATCCAAAGCTGTTTTTTTTTTTTGTTTGTTTAGTGATAGTTGTTCAGGATTCCCTTGTTTGTCCTGAACAGTTAAACTGTCTGCTGTTCTTCAGAAAAATCCCTCTGGTCCCACAAATTCTTTAGTTTTCCAACATTTTTGTGTATTTGAACAATTTCCTACAATGACTGCATGATTTTGAGATCCATCTTTTCACACTGAGGACAACTGAGGGACTCATATGCAACTATTACAGAAGGTTCAAACTCTCACTGATGCTTCAGAAGGAAAAACGGAGCATTAAGAGTCGGGGGGTGAAAACTTTTGAACAGAATGGAGATGTGTACATTTTTCTTATTTTGCCTAAATATCATATTTTTAGCACTTTAGCACTGCCCTTTAGAGGCTACACAATATAGTTTCCCAGAAGATAAAATGAGTTAAATTTACCCTAACATCCAAAAAGTTTTTACCCCCAGCTCTTAATGCAAAAAATGCTGGAAAACCAAAGAATTTGTGGGTCCTGAAGGATTTTTCTGAAAAACAGCAGGGGATGTAAATCAAGAAAAAAAAAATCAAGGGGATGTAAACTCTGAACGGGCTCATTTTTATACATTTGACTATTATTTTCTCTTGTGGACTGTAAGTAAAAATGTTTTATGTGAAATACCTTATTCAGGTATGTACTAAATAAACAATAACAATGATCCCTCTTATTTGGGTAAAATAATTAACATTTTGCAGATTCTGAAAGGGGGATGTAAACTTTTGACCTCAACTGTACCAACCCTGGGAGCAGCAGCTCATTTGCATTTAAAGAGACACGCACGAAAATATTTATATTTATATATTTATTTGTTTTATTTTAAGGTTATAAATAAATAAAGAAATAATTAAAATCAAACAAAAATATAATTACTTGTTTTATTTTAAGGTTAAAAATAGAAATCAAAAAAATTAAATAGAAATAAATTTTTTAATAAAATAGAAATATATTTATTTGTTTAATTTTAAAGTTAAAAATACAAATTTAATTTAAAAAATACATTTTAAAAATAAATACAGCAATAAATAGACAAAATATTGAAATAAAAAACTTTTTTTAATTTTAAAGTTAAAAATAAACATTAAATTGAATTAAATTGTTTTTGTAACTCATCTGTGTTTTTAACATAAAATTGTGTGTATTTGAGGCTCCAATGTATAGCTTTCTATGTAAGTACCGGTACTTCTGATTGGGCTGAGGCTGGTATTTTAGCGAGTTTGAAGTAAAAGTATGTGATGGACGTCTAATATTTGTCAAGAGCATTCACTCAGTATCATTATCTCATTTTTGACCGAGATGGCTTTTAGCTGGTTTTGCATCTGAACTCTTCACATATTGTAAAAAGGGCATAATAGGTCTTCTTTACACATAAAAAAGGTGTATGTGTGTGTGTGTATACTCCTATGGCTCACAAACAGCACCTAGAGTCGACTGAGCTCTTCCAATTCAGGTTAAACACTCACCGTTGCAGAGCAACACGAGAATTTATGCTAATTAATGCCACTTTACACTTTAATTTCGAGTTTCATCAAGACCGCTGATGAAACCTTCAATGAGGCAATTCACAGCCTCTGCCTCTTAGAGGATTTTGATTTTGAAAAATGGCATTTAATGTATGCAGACAGAGGAACATGTTGCCCATGAATTACAGATGGAATGAATCAAAAAACATTCTTCTTCATTCATAAACGGTGACTAAAATTTAATATTGCTCTAAACTGCCACTCAATCTCATTACCAGTTGCAGCTAATGAGATTTTTCTCTCGGTTTCTCTTCTGCCTAAGCCTGATGAATTCCACTGCTGAGAAGATTGCAGTTTAATCCACATTTCTTTCACTCACAGCGATTCGCGTCGCTCTCGGACATCTAAAAAAATGGAAATCTGGGGAAAAATGGAAGCCGCTGCCCATATCTTGCTGTTCAAAGCCGAGAGTTATCTTTGACCTTTTATGCAAAAAGTAAACAACAAGCTGGAGTTAATATGCAATAAGGTTAAGATAAATCTGCTAAAGAACACAGCTTGATCTTAAATCTCAACCTAAAATACTTCCTTTTTTTAATATAAATTAAGCAAACTAAGCACAGTTCAACTTCACAGCCAATGATCACCATGCACGCTTGTGGTATGGAAACGTTTTGATTGCTACTTAAATAAATTAATAAAATATATTTATTTGTTTTATTTTAAAGTTAAACATAAAAATGTAATAAAACTTACATTTATAAATAAAGAGAAATAAATGAAAAATATTAAAATATTAAAATGAAAAACCATATTTGTTTTATTTTAAGGTTAAAAAAAATACAAATAAAACTTAAATTTAAAATGAAATTTAAATAAATAAATAAATAAATAAATAAAACAGAATTATATTTATTTGTTTTATTTTAAGGTTATAAATAAATAAATAAATAAATAAATTATTAAAATCAAACTAAAATATATTTATTTGTTTTATTTTAAGGTTAAACATAAAAATGTATTTAAAAATTACATTTAAAAATAAATACAAAAATAAATAAATAAATATAAAATATTAAAATGAAATTTTTTTATATAAAAAATGAAATTTAAATAAATAAATATTCAAAGAAAACAAATTATATTTATTTGTTTTATTTTAAGGTTATAAATAAATAAGTAAAATCAAACAAAAATATAATTACTTGTTTTATTTCAAGGTTAAAAATAGAAATTAAATAAAAAATTAAATATAAATACATTTTAAAATAAAATAGAAATATATTTGTTTCATTTTAAAGTTACAAATTAAATTTTTTTAAAATACATTTTAAAAATAAATACAGCAATAAATAAAATATTGAAATGAAAAACTATTTTTGTCTTATTAGTTAAAAATAAAAATTAAATTGAAATTAAAATGTAAAAAAATAAATAAATATTAAAATAAAACAGAAATATATTTATTTGTTTGATTTTCGGATTAAAACTAAATAAATAAAAAAATAATTCAAACAAATATATTTATTTGTTTTATTTAAAGGTTAAAAATAAAAATTAAATAAAAAATTTAATTGAAATAACTAAATAAATATTAAAATAAAACAAATATATTTACTGGTTTTATATTAAGGTTATAAATAAATAAATAATAAATAAATACTTTTTTATTTTAAAATAAAGCATGTTTGCGGTATGGAAATGTTTTGATTACTTATTCTTTTGGAGTTCAGTTAAAATGAATAACTGACCTAAAAAACTGTGAATAAAAAAATATTTTAAAGTATATTAGCGTAAATCTTTTTCATACAAAGGTGGTTCATAATGACGACAGCTGTCAATCTCCAAAAATAACAAAACACCATCAAAAAAGTCCCATAAAAGTAGTTCATATGACTGTCTTCTGTAGCCATACTCAATAAACAGACTGATATTTAAGTAATTGTTCAGTGACAATCTGCAAAATCAGCATGACTGTTCTGACTCTTCAGCACATATGTGACCCTGGACCACAAAACCAGTCGCTGGGGCATATTTGTAGCAATAGCCAAAAATACATTGTATGGGTCAAAATTATTGATTTTTCTTTTATGGCAAAAATCATTAGGAAATTAAGTAAAGATCATGTTCCATGAAGATATTTTGTAAATTTCCTACTGTAAATATATGAAAACTTAATTTTGGATTAGTAATATGCATTGTTAAGAACTTTATTTGGACAACTTTAAAGGTGATTTTCTCAATATTTTGATTTTTTTGCACCCTCAGATTCCAGATATTCAAATAGTTTTATCTCGACCAAATATTGTCCTATCCTAACAAACCACACATCAATGGAAAGCTTATTTATTCAGCTTTCAGATGATGTATAAAAAAATTGACCCTTATGATGGGTTTTGTGATCCAGGGTCACATATTTCATTTCAGAGCTGTTTAAACATTTTCTAAACCATTTATAGAGCTTTGGGGAAATTGAAAGAAATGGGTTTTACAAGAGGTCAGTTCTAAAACTCTGGAAGAGGGTCAGGTCAATGCCACTCACCTGCAATCATGTCATCCACAGAGCTCATTTTGAGCAATAGCCTCTGAATGAGGCCGACCTCAGTGCTGGTCTGCAGGTTGCGGACACTCTTGCGCAGTATGGCGGTGAACATGCTCCAGATTTCCGCCTGGCATGTGACTTCACAATGTTCCAGCAGCTCCAACATGCAGATGATGGCCTCTGCATCCTGGATGATGAAGTTCATCTCCAGGTCAAACTCGCCACCAACCAGCTGAAGCAGAAGAGAAAGAAAGAGAAACAGATTAGACTCATTGTATGTAATAACAAAGCGTGCTTTCCATCTAGAGCTTTTAGTGCCTGTTTGACGTCAGACAAACGCAAGTGAATCAACTGTGACAACAAATAGCTTAACTAGAAAAAAAAACAGATGTTTCAACAATCAAATCCTTCTAGTCCTCTTCCGGTCATAAACAATAACTATAATCATTTGAGAATTATAAACACCAATCAATATTTGTGTTCCGAGGACTAAGCAAGCATGAAATTGAAGATTTCAAGACTTGTCTCGGACACATGGGAAGACTTCAGGCACCTTCTTCAGAAAGCAGCGATGCACACATGTGGAAAATAGACCCTTGCTTCTCGAGGCTTATTTTACAACATTATACACAGTCCACAACTCCATCTAACTTGTTGGGAATTCTTGTTGGCAGACGGGAATTAACTCTTGTCACGCCTCGGATCCCATAGATCATTTGTTCTCAACTGGTGGGTTGTGACAAAAATGGTTCAGGAGTTGTTCTGATTGTTTTTTGGAGACAGCGAAGGGAAAAGAAATTAAATTCAACTATATTATGCTACAAATCGATGTTACTTGAAGCAAGCTAAATTAGACATGCCAACATGTACAGGATGGGATTCCTTTACACTCTAAAACATAATGAAAACTGTCTTTTTGAAAATAAAAATATTGAAATAAAACAAAAAAAAACACATAAAGCGAACCCTGTGGCACACCGATGACAGTTTTGCTTACCTAAAAGTTTTATGCTAAAGGGCCTCTTAAAAAAAAAAGGTTCAAAACAAAAAAGTGGAAGTTTGAGAGTTAGTTAAAGTTTATTATTTAAAGCCCTGGCACAGTCTATATACTGAGTTTGATTTTAGGGCACTATTTTATACGATATACATATAGTTTATTATTTTAAAATTAAAATAAAAGAAAAAAAAACTTAAGGCATTTAAGCACATATGAAAAAAACACATTCCATATTATTTAGCAGGCCTGTAACCACCTAAATCAATTATTTAAAAAGCATTTTTAGCAAATACAGGTAATTTGCCATAGAAATATGATGTTTTTTTTTTTTTATGTTTATGACTTTTATAGCGGCAGCTGTGGTCTGATCTCCCTAAAACTTTGCATGCTTGTTCAGAACCACCTGTCGAATATGCACACCAGATTTCATGAAGTTTTGAGTTTTCAATTAGACTTTATAGGCTTTTGGGTATATTTAGACAGGCCCCTTTTCTAAACGACCCTGTTATAGTTTGCCAAAGGGTAAATTTTAACATTTTTTGACAATTATTGACCTAGAGAGTCCAGAGAATTGCACTGCAGTGCTTTTTTCCAGATTCAGTGAAAAAAGCTAGTTTGCAAAAGTAGGTTTTTTACATTTTCTCAATCATTTAGCAAACGATTTCATTGACAGCAGTGGTTCTAGAAGCAAAGTTGCTCAGAATGAGGAGGTCTATCCTATGATATGAATATCATGCATATGTGTGAAAACCGTGCAATATACAATCATTTACACCCTTTACAATGTGACAACCCCCTGTAGTGGCCGATTTCTTTAAAATAAGTCATAGCTCCGTTAACCTTGTCTAATAGGGGCTCAAAGTTCATCAGCCTCTGGCGGCCATGTATTTTAAGATATGCAAACATCCTTATATCCACTTGCGACACTTTGGACCAAGACTGTGTGTACTGATTTTCATATCAATAGGACAAACGATTGCGTAGTTATGGCCATTTTTATGTTTTTTCCCTCTTATAGCGCCACCAAGTGGCCAAGCTCCACCATTTTTTTCATGCAACCTCAGGTTCAGCTCTTAGATACGAATTGTCAGTTTGGCAAAGAAATTTCATTCTGTTCAAAAGGTATAGACATTTTTGTAGAGGCGGCCCTGCCCCTTTCGAAAGTGACAAAGAGTCGAAAGTTCAACTTTTTTTTGATAATTACTGATATTCACTCTCCAGAGAATCTTCCTGCACTGGTTTGGTTCCAATCAAGCAAAAAACCTATGACTAGTTTGCAAAAATATGTTTTTTAAAAAAAATGCAAAATACCTGAAAATTTCGCATGCGATGAACGATTTAGGAGTTATGAGCAATTTCGTACTTTTGATCGCTGTAGCGCCCCCGTCAGGCCGTTTATGGCAATGGTTGGAGTACTACAAGCTACCCACTTGAACCCCTAAAAAAGCATGAAACCAATAAATCTCAAGAAACATTTAGAAACCAAAACTGTCAATGCTCTAAATCCTAAAACAAAACCAGCTTAGAACCGCCAGCTTAAATAACTTCCTATTTAATTCATTTTAATGCCAACCGTGGTCACAAAATTTTCTGGTTCGTAACGTTTTGAGTTTCTTTTAGGCAATATAGGCTTTTCGGTATATTTGGACAGGCCCCTTTTCTAAACGACCCTGTTATAGCTTGCCAAAGAGTACATTTTAACATTTTTTGATAATTACAGGAGAGTCCAGAGAAATACACTGCAGTGTTTTTTTCCAGATTGAGCGAAAAGAGTAGTTTGCAATTATTGATATTCACTCTCCAGAGAATCTTCCTGCACTGCTTGGTTCCAATTGGGCGAAAATCTTATAAAAAGTAAATACTTAAAAAAAAAGCAGTTTTAAAAAAAAATTCTAAATATCTGATAATTTCGCCTGCGATGAACGGTTAAGGAGTTATGAGCGATTCCGTACTTTTGATCGCTGTAGCGCCCCCGTCAGGCTGATGGGGGCGAGCCTAGGTGACACTGTAGACGGTGGGAGTACTACAAGCTATTAAAACTCAACAAACATTCAGAAACCAAAACTGTCAATGTTCTAAGTCCTGAAACAACAAAAGCATTTTAGAACTGCTAGCTTAAATGAACTTGCTATTTAATTGTCCTGCCGCTTTGATTTGACTGACAGTCTCCAGTCTACTGTACTAATTTCTCAACTGAACAGCTGATGGGCGTCATGACAACCACACTTTCTTTTCAGCTTTTATTTGAGGAGTGATTTGCATGAATGTGTTAGAGCCTCTAACGGACCAAAACAGCATGACGAGAGGCAGTGAAGGGAGTGATAAACAGTGCCTCATCCCTGGAAAAAATGACAAGCGTTTCATTTATGAAAACGTCCATCAGTCAGTTTTCTCAGCCTTTTATAACATCCTAATGTGTGCAGAGACTGACAGTAAAGAAGACAGCAGCAACAATTATAGAGCACAGCAATACACAGCATGTTAAATCAATTATAAAAGCATAAAAAGACAGTTATTTGCGTTAAACGTGCATTTGATTAAACGAAACCTCCCATAAACACTTCAAAAGGATTGTATTGTCAAAAGTGGCTAGTAGATGACATACAAACTTCTGCTATCTTCTACACAACAATGGCGCAAATGAGTATTTATTCACCAAAAACAATAGTACAAGGTCCTGCTATAATGCCTGCCTAAATGAATCATTATGACAGGAAGGTATGCAGCATCTGTCTGACTGCTCCTAAAAACTAATTGGCATGAAGAACGAACAGAAAAAAATGTTTCTCTGAAGTCTCAGCTGAAAACACAGCTGGCCCTAAGGCTGAGCCCTGCGGCACACCAATAACAGTTTTGCTTACCTGAAAGTTTTATGCTGAGGGGCTCAAAACAAATCTCACTCTTTGGCAAAATCTATACTGAGTTTGATTTTAGGACATTCTTACCATTGCATATACTTTAGATATAAAGAAACATGAGCTACAGTGCACATCAATTTAGAAATTATCACTGAATTTAGTCTAGTCTGTTTTGATCAAACTTAATTTGCTTTCCGATTTCCAATTATCAAAGTCCCACAGTCGTTCAACCAAAAGGCAGTTTTACTGCTTTAATAAGACTTGCATAGATTTACTTCTGTTTAAAGAAAACTCAGTGAAGTGTAACAGCATATCAATGAGACTCTAGAGAAGCTTTTATTCTTACATTACACAGAAGTGTAGTCACAGAATCAAGTACAGAATCATAAAAACTAATTCACTTTTAATGGCTAAAATCAATCATCTGAATAAGTAAAAATATCCAATTGTCACGCAGCACTGCTCTTTCTTTAAAAGAGTAGGATATTTCGTTCTTTCAGTGTGTGCACTGCGTGTTTTGTCACACCAGCCATTGTGTTTACTAATTACGGTGGCTACGAAACTAATCATAGTATTTATCAAAACATAAAACATTTCATTTTCTTCAATGAATACCGCAGTTCTTGTTTTCTGTTATCACCAATTTGCAAAATACATCATTCAACATTTTCGCTTTTAATAAGGAAAAGGATGGAAACCTGTGCATAAGTGTTAGCGTGTTGCCAGACAAGACCTGCCCATTCACCACAGCTTCTTCTTTAATCACAAAGCCCGTCACACTCTGAAGTGAGGTGTTTAATTGCATGCTCAGATCCCGGGAGTAATTTGCATCCATTGTGCGACAAGAGGTAAATGAAGGCACAAAATCAAAGATTAGACACTCATGGTAAAAGAAAGCGCTCCCTCTCAGGCCAAACAGGAATCGTTCACAGAGAACAGTTAATCTCTGTTAATTTGCATTGAATTTCAGCATCTAGATTGCCAGTCGAGAGTCGCTACAGCTTAAAACACTCGTCGAAAATATCTGGACGCTAATTGGAATATTTTAATGAAGTAACCGCTTATTTCATAGAAGTGCAGAAATATTAGGGACACTGGTGCTAAAACAAATGCTTATTGATAGATTTTTTTTTTGTGTTTTTGAAAGAAGTCTCTTTTTATGTTTACCAAAGCTGCATTTATTTAAAACTGTATTAATGTGAAATATAATTACAATTTAAACAATTATCATTTTATTATTATTTTACGATACTAGCATCTTGGATGTAAATGCAGCTTTTGATACTGTCGTTCACACACTATTTCAGTTGAGGTCAAAAGTTTCCATACACCTTGCAGAATCTGCAAAATGTTAATAATGATTCTGTTATGATGTTATAATTAATAATGTTGATTCTTCAGAAGGAAAAACAATGCATTAAGAGCCAGGGGTGTAAACTTTTGAACAGAATGAAGATGACATTTTCTTATTTTTCTTATTGTGCCTAAATATATATATTTTTTAATTTAGTACTGCCCTTCAGAAGCTACAGAAGATACTTACAGTTGTCCTCAGTGTGAAAAGATGGGTCTCAAAATCATACAGTAATTGTTGGAAAGGGTTTAACTACACAAAAATGCTGAAAAAACAAAGCATTTGTGGGACCTGAAGGATTCTGAACAACAGCAGGCTGTTTAACTGTTCAGAACAAACAAGGGACTTGTGAACAACTACCACAAAAAAACAACAACACAGTTTTGGATCATTCAGGTATTAAAGGAGACGTCCACTTCCAAAACAAAGATTCACATATAGCATACTCACCCCCTTGTCATCCAAGATGTTCATGTCTTTCTTACTTCAGTTGTAAAGAAATTGTGTTTTCTGAGGAAAACATTTCTGCATTTTTCTCCATATAATGGACTAATATGGTGCCCCGATTCTGAACTTCCAAAATGCAGTTTAAATGTGGCTGTAAGTGATCCCAGCCGAGGAAGAAGGGTCTTATCTAGCGTGAAGATCGGTTACTTTAATAAAAATAATAGAATTTATATACTTTTTAATGCCAGACGCTCGTCTTGTCTTACTCCGCCTAGACTGTTTTTTCCGATTCATGACAGTTAGGGTATGTCGAAAAACTCCCATCTCATGTTCTCCCTCAACTTCAAAATCGTCCTGTATCGCTGTTTTACCTTTTTTGTTAAGGGTGTTTGATCTTCTTTGCATGTTCACTTTGCAAAGACTGGGTCGGTACTTCTGCAGCGATGATTTTGAAATGATTTTTGAAGTTGAAGAAAATACGATTTTTTTCGACATACCCTAACTGTCTTGAGTCAGAATACACAGTTCAGGGAGAGAAAGGCAAGACAAGTGTTTGAAATTAAAAAGTATTTAAATTGTATTTTTTTTTATGAAAATAACCGATCGTTTCGCAAGATAAGACCCTTCTTCCTCGGCTGGGATCGTTTACAACCACATTTGGGATCGTTTGAAGCCGCATTTAAACTGCATTTTGGAAGTTCAAACTCGGGGCACCATAGCATTCCATTATATGGAGAAAAATGCAGGAATGTTTTCCTCAAAAAATATAATTTCTTTACAACTAAAGAAAGAAAGACATGAACATCTTGGATAACAAGGTGGTGAGTACATTATATGTGAATCTTTGTTTTGGAAGTGGACTTCTCCTTTAAGAATCACTTTTGAAAAGGGTCATTTTTATAAATTCAACTATTTTCTCTTGTGGACTATATGTAAACTTCTTTTTGGCAAAATATCAGGTCAGTACTAAATAAAAAATAACATGCATTTTGTATGATCCCTCTTTTTTTGGTAAAATGATTAACATTTTGCAGATTCTGTAAACTTTTGACCTCAACTTGATTTTTGGTGCAACGAAGACTGCATTGGAGTGGTTCAGATCTTATTTTTCTGATCACAGTCAATTTGTTTTCATGGATGGCCACAGATCAGAGGTTGGTGCGGTTAGTACTGGTGTCCCACAGGGCTCAATTCTTGGTCCTTTGCTTTTCAGCATTAATATTTTTCCACTCTGTCAACTATTAAGATCTCTTAATAGAATTATTAAAATAACTAAACTTACTACTATTTTTTTATGCTGGTGACACAGATTTACATCCATTCAAAACCAGGTCAAGATGTGGACTTATATTTCATATTTCAGACTGTATTAGATAAAAGGATTACTCCATTTCCAGAATACAAATTTCCTGTTAATTTACTTACCTCAATGTCATCCAAGATGTCCATGTCTTTCTTTCTTCAGTCACAAAGAAATTAATTTTTTTGAGGAAAACATTCCATGATTTTTCTCCATATAGTGGACTTTGATGGTGCTCAACGGATTGAAGGTTAAAAATGCAGTTTCAGTGCAGCTTCAAAGGGCTCTATAGATCCCAGCCGAGAAATAAGGGTCTTATCTAGCGAAAAAAATGTACAATTTATATACTTTTTAACCTCAAATGTTCATTTTGCCTAGCTCTGTGATGCGCATGCGTATTCTGTGCACTCCGGTTCAAGACAGTTGGGGTATGTCAGAAAACTCCCATCTAATTTTCTCATCCTTAGCTTAAAAGAACAGTTCACGAAAAAAAATGACGCATTGCTGAAAATGTACTCGTCTAAGGTCACCCAATTTGTAAATGAGCTTGTTTCTACATCAGAACAAATTTGGGGAAATTCAGCAATGCATCACATCTTTAATGGCCTGAATTTTTATATTTGTGGGTGAACTCTCTCTTTAAACTCAACGGCATTGGGAAGATTTAGTTTACTGGTCTCATTTCTCTCCAAAAATAGCTATGATTGCTGAGGGAGGAAATGAGGTAGATATCAGCAGAACTGCTCAAACTGGAATCTGCTGATTTGGCACTTGAAGCAAAAATGAAGTAGGAGAGAGAAAGGTAATTAAACATTACGTTCAAGACATTTATGAGTCAACATTTGAGTTTTATGAGCGTCGCTTAAATGATCAGATTTTAAGAAGCTCATATAAAGGCCACATTGGTACAGGGAGGTGGACTTGAGATACTGTTTAATTTTAAGGCACATTTGGTAAATGCTGAATTAATAACTGCGTAAAGTGCAACCAAGGCTGTCATAGTGGAAAGTAAGGATAAAATATAGATGATTAAGGAGAAAGAAATGACTGACCTATACTGGCGCTGCTATAAAATGCAAGTTTTCTAAGAAAAAAACAGCTAAAATGGTACACTACAGCTAAAAATACAAAACCAAACAGTTGATAACCTACAAAAAAAATTAAAAACTTGCAACTTAATTTGCTCTTAAATAATAATAATAATAAAAAACTCATGCCAACAAAAATTCTGTGCAATTTTCTCTTCTAAAAACATCAATTTTAGCATTCAGATGTCTAAACAAGCAGACCTCTTTTAAAATAAATACAAAAAAATTAAAATTCGTACCGATGAATACCTGTGAAAACTCCTGGTACTTTCATTTCCAGCCATTCAGGAATGCTTGTACTACCTTACAGCTTTTACAATGTAGTAATCAAACCCTGTTCCCCAGGAACACATGCTAGAATAAATGTGTCATAAACCACCAGTGATATGTAATGGTGCACAACTAGCTTGTCTGTACACAAAAGCAGTTGCCGTGACAACATACCCAGACACTTCAAAGTAGCTTTTGGCGAAATGAAAACATTCAATTGGCATGCAAATCATGCATTGGCTCGAAAACATGTATCTGCAAACATGCAATATGCCATTTAAAGTCTACACGTTGTCTGTAGATCGCTTCCAGACTCATTGGAAGTTGTAAAGCTTCCACTGACAGCATTGCAAGCATAACCTGTCTATGATCTGATAAGCTTACAGCTTTGAACATTAAATTTGCATGAAGTTATACATTTGTAATATAAACGGTTGATCTTTTTTTCATAAGCTTGTGAAATGACTGTAATTTGTGGATAATTCAACAACAAAACAGAGATGTTTTACTGTTTTTCTATTATTTATAATAACAGGAAATTAGTATTTAATAAGTCAGCACTTAAGTAATTAAGTACTGCTTTTTAATATGTGGCTTCTGTAAATAATTATGAGCTTTTAACTACTAATTACTTTAATACATCTTCTTTTTATGCTCTTAGATGTTATATTTACTGTACGTTGTTTTTTCTTGATAATTCTACACATATAAAGGCTACGCTATATCCACCACAGTCTCACAGACTTCCTTTCTTTGAAATACTTGCTGCTTTCTCATTTCAGGGAAAAAATATTTTCAAGTCTTCAAACCTATGTTTAAGTTCACTGCAATCATAAGACTTGAGATCTAATGTCAAAGCAACGGGAAAATGACAGGAAGAGGACTGCTGCAGCAATTGGAAAAAGTGACAGCATACAAGCTAACAGACTGAACTGGCTTGGATTTAGACAGGAAAAATATGTATTTTTAAATTCAAACATTTGGGGTTGCTAAAATATTTTGAAAGAAGTCTCATATCCTCACCAAGGTTATATTTATTTGGTCCAAAAAAAAAACAAAAAACAGTAAAACAATAATACAGTAAGTTAATAAAATTAATTGCACTAACAGTAATAACACTGCCAGTCAAAAGTTTTTGAATAGTAAAATATTAAATGTTTTTTAAAGAAGTCTCTTCTGCTCACCAATCCTGCATTTATTTGACCCAAAGCACAGCAAAAACAGTAAAATTCTGAAATATTTTTTACTATTTAAAATAACTATTACTATTTAATAAATATATTTTAAAATGTAATTTATTCCTGTGATTTCAAAGCTGCATTTTAGCATCATTACTCCAGTCACATGATCCTTCAGAAATCATTCTAATATTGATTTGCTGCTCAAAAAACATGTATTATTACGAATATGTTGAAAAACAGATGAGTAGAATTTTTCAGGTTTCTTTGATGAATAGGAAGTTCAGAAGAACTTTTGTGACATTATAAATGTCTTTATCATCACTTTTGATCAAAAAATTATACTGACTCTAAGCTTTTGAATGGCATAGTGTATAATGTTACAAAAGCTTTTTATTTATGATAAATGCTGATCTTTGGATCTTTCTATTCATCAAAGAATCCTGAAAAAATGTACTCAACTGTTTTTAATATTAATAATAATAATAATAAATGTTTCTTGAACAGCAAATCAGCATATCAGAATGAAAGCATGTAACACTGAAGACTGTAGTAATGATGCTGAAAATTTAGCTTTGATCACAGGAATAAACTACATTTTAAAATATATTCAAATAGAAAGCAGTTATTTTTAAACAGTAAAAATATGTCACAATATTACTGCTTTTTGCTGTATTCTGGAGCAAATAAATGCAGACCTCTTTAAAAACATTATTGTTCAAAAACCTTTGACTGGTAGTGTATGTAATTTTGTGATAAAATTAATATAAAGTTCCGAGCATTTATTTGAGATAAACAATTTTCCTGCAACATTTGGCCAATTTACTCATTGCTGAAAAAAAATTATTATTTTAGCTTATTTATTATTTTTAAAGTGCTCCTATTATGCCATTTTAAAGGCTGCTAATATTGTTCTATGAGTTTCCTAAAACAGGTTTACATGTATGCAAGGTCAAAAAACACTTTAGTTTTCTCCAAAAATAGATTTAATTTTACCTAATTTCTAAATGACTTGTAAACAACTCGTTCGAAGCAGTTCAACGAATCAGTCTCTCTAAACTCCTCCTTTCTGTGAGCCCTCACTGCTGTGATTGGTCAGATGGTGCAGTCCTTAATGATTGGTTTACCGCGTACAGCGTGTCGGAAAAACGAAACGCCCACTGCCATAACTGAATGACAGCCCTAGATACTTGACAATACATAGAAAAGATGTCATCGATATTACCTTACCAATTAGATCCG
The DNA here is from genome assembly GCA_012976165.1 of Labeo catla. NCBI lineage: Eukaryota > Metazoa > Chordata > Actinopteri > Cypriniformes > Cyprinidae > Labeo > Labeo catla. The sequence continues at coordinate 14,159 of VONZ01000784.1, read as the reverse complement.
GAGTCTGACAAAGAAATGGTTGAAGTGCCTATCGTGGAAAGTGCTCACAATTTGCTTATGTAAGCGAACCGGGCTCACCTCTACATTGTAAACTTCAACATTGTATAATGCATTAAGCGGCTTTCACACCGAACGCAGAAAGCGCTCCACTGGCCGCTGGGTTCAGTGCAGCCCTTCAGAGCGCAACGGCAAAAGTTCAACTCATTTGAAGTTTGAGCGTGGCTTGCGCGCCAGTGGTGCTCTCCGCTGCAAGCAATTGAAATGAATGGGTTACATAGCACAGCGCTTTCCGCATTCGGTGTGCAAGCCGCTTTGTGCTCCATCCATTATCATTACTCCAGCTAATGAAGCAGACAGACAGTCTACAGTCTACAGACTACAGTGGGCCCACAGCTAAACAAAAGAACTACTAAAGCTTGAGTTAGCCGGTTAGCAATACATGTGCAGGGTTGTTATACAGCATAACATTATTATTACACAACTACGTATTCTGAACAATCGCTAGAAAATACAATCTTTGTAGATTCATCTTTTGGAAGTGAAAATAACACAAATTTACTTATAGCGTCTTCTTGACATGACGTAAACCACATGGAAATTTTACTGTGTTTGTGAAGTTGTTTGCGACGTAGAACGTGGGCGGGCATTAAGCAAATGTGTTACTTTGTGACATATAGCCGTAACAGAATAGGAATCTTTTTTTATAGACAATAACTTTATTTATCGTGCACTGTCAGCTTCACAACTTTGCAGATAGTTTATGTTCACATACAGCTACATGACATACTGCATGCAAGGTCATATTTGAAAGGCATAATAGGAGCACTTTAAGTTTTTAACAGATGCTTTCATACACAAAAGGAGTCAGGAGAATTTACTTGAAAAATTACTTACACTTCAAATGCCTTCAGGCTTGGAAAATAATCTGCGGTTTGAGGGTTAGTAGTACAGTATATGATTTTTACCTATCTAATTGTCCCTGGAACACAAAAACATCATGAATGTGTATAGCCTGAGCTTGAAAGTGAAAATGGATGTCACGGCCTCAATTTATCTGCAAATGAATCAGCTGATATGCAATTTCACAGGCACCGTCAGCATTTACACACCTATAAAGAGCCATTAAAAATAACCACTATATTATAAAGATTGCCCATTAAGCAGCATTAAGTATCTCCGATCGGTAACCAATATTCATTTGCATGCATAATATATTTTAGAGGCAGCTTCATGAAATGTTCATAGGAGTTCATGTTCATTCTGTTAGCTTAACAGCTTTGACCATACAACCCACAAAACGATCCACTCATGAGCTGATATTCAAAGAATCCTCAGGCCTAGCACAGCAGACATGACTAGAGAGAAGACTTTATGATTAGCAAACACAACGATCAGAGATGCTTCAATCAGGTCCTGCTATGGCAGCCAGCCAGTTCCATATGCGCCATCCCAGAGGAGAGAAAAATCACAAATGAGATCTCTTTAATATCTCAATTGTTTCAATGATATTAAATGGAGAGCAAATGAAGACTTCAGCTGAAGTTTCTTGTTTTGCAGATTTTTCTTCTCTAGAGCTTCAAAAGAGATGAAATCAAACATTTATGTTTCAATATGTGCTCCAAAATACCAAAGTCTACCATCAAAAATCCAATAGCTTTCTAATAGGTAATTTTAGGTTGGAAAAAAAGATCCTGACATATGAAAGAACAATCTCTAAAAAAAAATAATATAATAAATTCTTAGCTTCTCCTCCCCATCCACCACTTTCTGACTAGTTGTGGTTGAGAGATGCTCGGTTGCCATGGTTATGGGTAGCACAAATCAGACTTTAGCCATTTTTTTCCACTGCACGCTTTCGTTGGCTATGAACACAGTGGAAATAAACAGCGCTGATGTCCTATTTACTGAGAGTTATGGTGAGAGGAGGAAGCAGGCAGCAATGGAGATCTCTCCAGGGAAGAGCAGGTGCTCTATCTGTTTTATCATGTATACATTTGTCAAGCAGGATACCAGGAAGGTTGTGTCTTCGCCTGGTTTGAGGTGATAAAAGCGAAAGCGCAAACAGAGCAGCCTGGTTGAATTTTTGCATGCCTGAAGCCACTGTTTGATCACATCTGGTGAAGAATAACTCTCTAGAAACAGGCAAACCTTGCCTGGTGTGCTACCTGAAAAGCTGACATGCTGGTTTATGTATTCGGAGGTGAAATAAATGCTTAAACGGAATATATTAGGCAATGCATCTAAGGTGGATGAAAATGTAATGCTGCTTTTCATTTTTAAACATGCATGTACAGTAAATCAAGCAGTTTATTGCAGAATAAACATTTTATGTTAAAATTAGAGTTGGAAAAAAATTAAGTCATGCATTTTACAATATTGTAAAGTTCCAGTCTACATCACAGTGAAACACTATCTTTACACTTGTCTGTGCATTGAGTTCAGTGTTCTTTCTGCAAGTTACACATTTGCACTAGTAGGTGGGGACAAATGACTGTCCTTATGAGCAAATTACTGAACCATACATTCAAACGAGTCATTCAGAATCTATATGTATTTATAGCGAGCTATATTTACCTACATGTATTTGTTTTAACAAATATTTTAAACTTTAGAAAATATCACGAGGACATTGAATATTTTTCAGTGAAGATGCGAATGAATCGATGAATCAGAGTTCTGAATTGATTCAACTAAGTGAACAGTTTGAACAGATTCACACAAACAAACGTGCTAGAAGCTTAAGTTACTTACTGTTAGTTTAAATCAAAGGTTATATTAAAGTACCTGTCTTAATGCTTTCATTTTTGTCGCGATATAAGGAAATGACGTAGCTAGTGTCATAGTGTCACTTTTTAGAAAAGTTAACGTCAAACAAGCAGCGAATTCAAACATTCAAAATCCTGTTTAAGGCAACAAACAAACGCACTACGAATACATAGTGTCCAGCTTTATAATACATTTTCTTTCCAGTTCAACATGCAAAATTTGACTATGAACCATCTGTAGTGTAAACAGAAAACTAGCAACGCTACTAACCTAGCATTTCCAGTAACGTGACAGCAGCTGTTTCCAGAAGAACAATGAAGCATTTCCGGTAATAACCAAACTTTTCCAGCAAGTAGCAGTGTTGTAGTGTGACAAAACGACATTTTTATGCCATAAGATAATACTGCTCATGGAGATTTTTAGCGCTACAAAGCCCAGCTCATTCAAATGAATCGGTTCATTTGAATCAGTTCGTGTAAATGAATCCAATCAAAATAGAAAGACACGTTTTGGTAGTGAAACGAAGCTTTGTGAACCACCTAGATTTTCTTCTTCTTATTTCATTCACCTACTGTAGGTTTTTCTCTCAACTGTATAATACTCGAAACATTTCAGCAAAGAAGCTCTGGATGTCACCGATTGCGTGGTTTTGGCCCAAACGAATCAAGTAATTCAGTGTAAATGACTTTGGTGTAAATGTGTTGTGTATTTGACATAAGCTTTGGAGCTTCTGTGTCATCAACATTTTTTTATAAATATGCAGTTAAAAAGTGCTTTCCATAACATTAGCTATACAAAAAAATGGTTGTTCCATTTTATTTTAGATGCATTTAATCTAAAAGTAGTTCACAGCTGTCACTCTAACTGAAATATTTATTCATACAAAAATACTCAGTGTTTTTAAACCAGAAAAATAGGTCTCAGATTAAATTACTGGCTATAGTTACACTGAATTATGAAAACCTTGAGAAATGAGACATTACACATTTCACCTTTAACTTGAACATCATCTAAATGACCACTGCAAGATGAAATATAATTTAATAGCTGAATGGGATAAACTACATCGAAATTCCATTTACCAATGAATGCTGCTCTTCTGAATTTGCCATGAAAGGCCTGATCATAAGAAAACAAATCGGAAAAGAAAGAACGAGAGTGGCATACACCGCAAAGACGTTCTCATGCGCGCCGTGACACAAACTCTCTGGAGAAAAGACTCAGACGGGAGAATTCCGCCTGCAGCATTTCCTCTCTCTTCTACCTTTGAACTGTCAAAATGTCACAACTATAAAGGTCAAGGGAAAAGACAGATGAGGAAGGGGGAGATCAGATACACAAATTAGTTTATTGTTCCCTCTGCCCCATTCATTCTGGTTAGTTCTCTGCATGTCACACATCAGGTCCTCTGAGCTCGTGACGTTGAGCTAACTGTCAGATCAGCTCTGTATGAAGAGTCCTGATGGAGTTCTGCTGGAGATGGTTGATGTAACTCAGCCGTAAGAAAACACTTGGGAATTTGCAGCAGATTTCAAAGGAAACATTATTTATGTGGTGGAACAGTGACTGTCTGTGATATCCTATCATGTTTCTTTGCCGTGAAAACACTGATCAAATGTTTTGTGAACAAAACTAGTCAACATTTAAAAAACTGATATGCCTTTATCAATGACTTCTTTTGCAAAATATTTGCTTAAAGGGATAGTTCACCCAAAAATGAAAATTACCCCATGATTTACTCACCCTCAAGCCATCCTAATTTATGTGACCTTCTTCTTTCAAATGAATACAATCAGACTTATATTGCGAAATGTCCTGGCTCTTCCAAGCTTTATAATGGCAGTGAATGGCTGTTGAGATTTTGAAGCAAACAAAAGTGCATTAATCCATCATAAAAAGTACTCCACACAGCTCTGGGGGGTTAATAAATACCTTCTGAAGTAAATGCATTTGTGTAAAATATAATCTCTAGCTTCCGCTAACTGTTGTACACACATAAAATGCATCGACTCACTTCAGAAGGTTCACTTCATTTTGCTTCAATGGAGTGAATGCTCAACAGCCATTCACTACCATTATAAAGCTTGGAAAAGCCAGGATATTTTTTTAATATAACTCCATTCATCTGAAAGAAGAAAGTCATATACACCTTGGCTGGCTTAAGGGTGAGTAAATCATGGGGTAATTTTCATTTTTGGGTGAACCATCCCTTTAAAATTCACCAAAAAACAGTAAATAAATAAATAATATTTATCAAAGGAGTACTTCACCCAAAAATGAAAATTTGCTTAAAATGTAATCACTCTCAAGCCATCCAAGCTTTTGTTTGTTTTGTTTCTTGTTTGTTTGCATTACATCATTTGTTATCATCATTACATCATTTGTTGTTTCCAATGAATCCTCTGCAGTGAATGGGTGCCGTCAGAATAAGACTCCAAATAAGACTTATTTATATAGCTCTTTGTTCATCACAATAATCCACAAGTCATTCACACAACTCCAGTCCACCAGTTAACGTTTTGTGAAGTGAAAGTCTGGTCAAAATACAACTCAAAATACAACATAATCCATAATAAAGCTTAATTCAGAGAAAAATGTTGTCCTCTTACATCAAAATCCACCAACTTATTTGTTTAGGTCTGTTTTTGCTTGTAAGTAGTGCTTCATCAGCTGTTTGGAGTCTCATTCTGACGGCACCCATTCACTTTAAAGGATCCAATGGTAAGCAAGTGTAAATGTAATGCTATTTTCACACATTTTCATTTTTAGGTGAACTATCCATTTAAAATTCACAAAAAATGTTAAATAAATAATATTTATGTAATCAAGGAATAGTTTACCCAAAAATTAAAATTTGCTTAAAATTTCACTCTCAAGCTATCCAAGATTTAGTTTGTTTTGTTTTGTTTCTTTGTTTGAGAGTTTTTTTCTTCAACGTTACAGATTTGAAAAATTTTAGCATTACATCACCTGCTCACCAATGGATCTTCTGCAGTGAATGGGTGCCGTCAGAATTTGTTTAGAACTGTTTTTGCTTGTAAGTTGTGATTTAATCAGCTGTTTGGACTCTCATTCTGACGGCACCCATTCACTTCAAAGGATCCATTGGTAAGCAAGTGAAGTAATGCTAAATTTCTCCAAATCTGTGAGTCGATTTTCGACACATTTTCATGCTGTTTGGACTCTCATTCTGACGGCACCCATTCACTTCAAAGGATCCATTGGTAAGCAAGTGAAGTAATGCTAAATTTCTCCAAATCTGTGAGTCGATTTTCGACACATTTTCATGCTGTTTGGACTCTCATTCTGGCCACCCATTCACTTCAAATGATCCATTGGTAAGCAAGTGAAGTAATGATAAATTTCTCAAATCTGTGAGTCGATTTTCAACACATTTTCATGCTGTTTGGACTCTCATTCTGACGGCACCCATTCACTTCAAAGGATCCATTGGTAAGCAAGTGAAGTAATGCTAAGTTTCTCCAAATCTGTGAGTTGATTTTCAACACATTTTCATTTTTAGGTGAACTATCCCTTTAAAATTTGTATAAATAAATAAATTAAATCAAGGAATAGTTGACCCAAAAAAATTTTAAAAATGAGCTTAAAATGTAATCACTCTCAAGCCATCCAAGATTTTGTTTGTTTTGTTTGTTTCTTGTTAGTGAGTTTTTTTCTTCAACGGAACAGATTTAAAGAAATTTAGCATTACATCATTTGTTTGCCAATGGATCCTCTGCAGTGAATGGGTGCCGTCAGAATGAGTCCAAAAAGCTAATAAAAACATCACAGTAATCCACAAGTAATTCACATGACTCCATGAAGTGAAAGTCTGGTCAAAACACAAGTCCATAATTCTAAGTAACACTTCCTCCTGTAAAAAAGTCCATCTAATGTTGTCCTCTCACATCAAAATCCACCAGCTTATTTATTCAGAACTGTTTTTGATTGTAGTTTGTGCTTTCATCAGCTGTTTGGACTTTTCTTCAACAGAACAGATTTAGAGAAATTTAGTATTACATCATTTGTTTGCCAGTGGATCCTCTGCAGTGAATGGGTGCCGTCAAAATGAGAGTCTAAACATCTGATAAAAAATATCTCAATAATCCAAAAGTACTCAACACCACTCCAGTCCATCCAGTGCTTTAATCAGCTATTAGGACTCTCATTCTGACGGCACCCATTCACTTCAAAGGATCCACTGATAAGCAAGTGATATAATGGTAAATTTCTCCAAACCTGTGAGTCAATTTTCAACATATTTTCATTTTTGGGTGAACTATTCCTTTAAACTACTTTTTTTTACAACAGTTCTTGCTGCAGAAAATCTCAAATAAGTGGGCTTTAGCAGAAAATTAAAATGCTAAAAAAGTATAAAATACATAAAAGTCTAAAATATTATATTTCTGCATTATTAATGAAACAGAAAATTCATAGTTTTGATCAAGGTTGATTGCTCACAATACAGGTTCATAAAAAGACGTCCCCAAAGCCTGTGATGTCACCAGTCAGTAATACTTCCCAATAAATGAAATTCATGAAACCAGACGTTGCTTTGTGCGAAGCTTCACAAAGCGCATTCCTCTGAATGTGTTATCTTCAAATCCCTCATTGATTTTGCTGCTGACGGCACGTAACTTTAAATTGAACGCTTTCTGACTCATCGCTCATCATTTGTGGCCAGTCATCAGGTCCTGCGCGTGAATTCTAGTGGTCTGCATTTCCCATCCTGCTTAGAGCTGCACACATTAGCCTAAGCATTATTACAGCTTGACTGCTTTTCATAAAGAAACTCAGCATGATATGAATGAGTGAGACTGTACACTTTTATGGAGTTGTTTGTTGAGAAAGATTAAACCGTACGCATGAAGTCATTCTGTGTGGTGCTGTAATCACAGACTCGCACAAGAGCACAAATTTAGTCTCACACAGCTGGACGCAGAAAGGGAAAGACAAAAGCCGAAAAGCCACTAAAGCCAAAGAGTAAATGTTTGGTGGAAATAATAAGAGACGTCGTCACAGCTCACACAGAGTAAGCTGTATGTAACAAAATATATCGAAAAATCATTCGCTGTTAATTACTTTTTGAAAAAAGAAAAAATACCTTTAAAACAGAAATAAGGAATATATAGAAACTATAAGCTGTAAATTTATTGCAATTACTTAAAAAAAAAAAAATACAAAATAAGGCATTTTCCTTGACAAAACAAATAAATAAACAAATACATTTACATTTTATAAAAAAAAAAATCTTTTAAACTGAAGATAAAGATATGTCACAAAAAATAGAAACTATAGGCTGTCAAAAAATATTTAATTTAATTTAATTCAAATCCAAAATAAGGAAATTTCTAGCCAAACTACAATGAATGAATGAATGAATAAATGAATGAAAAAATGTAAAGTTAAATAAGTTTACTGCAAATATGTTTTGAAAAACAAAAAAAGTAATCATTTATTTTATTTTATTTTATTCCAAAAGTAAGAAATTTTCCTTGCTAAACCACAATGAATAAACAATGAATAAAAATGTTTTAATCTAAAGAAAAATATGTATGTAACAAAAATATAGAAATTATAGGCTGTCAAAAAAAAAAAATCCAAACTAAGGAATTTTCTTTGCCAAATCACAATGAATGAATGAATGAATGAATGAGTGAATGAAAGAATAAATGAATGAATGAAAGGCTGTATATTTACTGCAAATGCTTCTTGAAAAACAAAAAAGTAACATTTTATTTTTTTTATTTTATTTAAAATAAAGGATTTTTTATAAGGAATTTTCCTTGCCAAACCACAGTGAATAAATAGATCAATTTAAATTTAAAAGGGGAAAAAATCTTAATCTGAACAGCAATATGGATGTAACGAAATGTAAACAAAAAAATAATTCAATTAAAATCTGAAAAAGAATTTTCTTACTAAGCAATAATCAATCAGTCAATCAATTCATTAATTAAGTTGACAAATAAACAAATAAATAAATGTACATTTTATGTTTTAATCTGAAGAGAAAGATGTATGTAACATAAATATGAAAAACTATAGGCTTTAAAAAGATAATTTAATTGAATTTTTACCGAAAATAGGGAATTTTCTTTGCCGAACGACAATGAATAAATGAATGAATGAATTAATAAATAACATAAATGCTGTAATTGTACTGCAAATACTTTTTTAAAATTTTTATTTTATTTTATTTTATTTTATGTTATTTAAGTAATTTTCCTTGCCAACTATAATAAATAAATCAATCAATTTAAATTGTATAGAGAAAAAACGTAATCTGAACAGCAATATGGATATAACAAAAATGTATAGAAACTATTAGCTGTCAATTTACTACAATTATGCATTGAAAAACAAACAAAAAATTGATTTCAATTTAAATCTGAAATAAAGAATTTTCTTTGCCAAACAACAATAAATAAATAAATACAAGGAAAAAGTAATCTGAAGTTGGTAAATAAACAAATAAATTTATGAAAAAAATATAATTTTTTATAATCAAAAATGTCAAAAATAATTAAATTTAATTTTTCATTTAAATCTAAAATGAGGAATTTTCTTTGCCAAATCACAATAAGTGAATGAATGAATGAAAAGCTATAAATTTACTGCAAATACTTTTTGAAAAAATAATTTTATTTCAAAACAAGGAATTTTCATTGCTAAACCACAATGAATAAATTAAAAAAAAATATTATGAACAGCAATATGAATGTAACAAAAATGTATAAAACTATTAGCTGTCAATTTACTGCAATTACTAGATAAATAAATTAATTAAATTAAAAGTATTCTAAAGTTTTAAAGATTCTAGAGATTCTAAAAATTTAATTTTCTTTGCCAAATCACACTGAATGAATGAATAAATTAAAGGCTGTATATTTACTGCAAATAATTTCTGAAAAACTAAAAAGTAACATTTTATATATTATTTTATTTTATTTTATTTTAGATTTTATTTTATTTAAACAAGGAAATTTCCTTGCCAAACTACAATAAATAAATAAATGGATGTAACAAAATAAATGGATGTAACAAAAATGTACAGAAACTATAGGCTGTAAATTTACTGCAACTACTTATTGAAAAACAAAATTATTTCAGTTTAAATCTGAAATACAGAATTTTCTTTGCCAAACAACTATAAAACTCAAAATAAATGGAAAAAAATTAATCTGAAGTTGACATTTAAAAAAATGTCTAAAGAGACTTAGAGATGTAATTTATCCAACACAATGAGCTGTGGTGCTTATTTCTAGTCCCATCTCCACTATTGCTTTCAATTGGAATGGAAAGGCCAAAGAAAATAAATAAATAAAATTAAATAACAATTCACTGTCAGCTGGCAACAAGACCTGCATCTGGGGAACACAACCTTAGAAGAATCAGTACATATATCCAAGGACATCAAGATGAACCCCGATCACCTCATATATCTTATTTCATGAAACAATATTCGCACACCCACATTCCACCATTCCTCGGCACACTGGGATGTCGATCCGCTCCACAAGTTTTCCATATTCCTCCGCTATCCGTCGAACAGCAATGAAGTGGCTCTCTGAGACGATTCCGACAGCGCAATTATTTTGATCAAACAGCAAATTATCTCATATGTGCCGAGCTCTCGTGGCACCAGGGGGGCTGTTTCTGTTTTATCAGAGAGGAAGAGAGCAGGTACATGTCATGCTGTGAATGCCAATGCAGGAGGAAGTAGACGAAGGAAGGATGAGGGGGAAAAACTTCCTGGCAGAGGAAGAGGAGGTGCTCTTCGTTAGCGTGAGAGAGGTTGAAAATGAGGTGAAACGTCAAGGTGAATTGGTGGGCATGTGCTCTCACTTTTGGAGACGTGTAATTATCAGAAAAGTGGAATGACAAGGAGCTAACGGACACCTTCACAAAGGTCAAAGACATTTTATACTGAGAGACAAATGTGTGACCGAGAGGCCTCGGGGAAAAGTGTCACTGACATAAAAACGTCTCCACTATCCAGAGCTTAAAAAACATCTTTTGTGAATTTTAATTGTATACTTATGAGGGAAAAAATAAAACTAAATAACATTGAAATTAAAATAATCAAATTTAATAAATTAAACATCTAAATCTATTTAGAATGTTTTTTTTATTTCTACTTCAGACTAAAAGATTAAATATTTTTGTTGTTGTTTTGGTTGGTTGGTTGATTGGCAAGGAAAATCCCTTATTTCAGATAATTTCAGATAATATTTCAGATTCATTTCCCTATAATCAGTTATTAAATTAATTTTATTGTTATTTTTATTTTTTTTAAGTAATTGCAGCAAATTGACAACATCGAGTTCATACACTGTGATAAGATTTAATTTTTTATATCATTTAAATGCATTTTTATTTATTGTGGTTTGGTAAGTAAAATTTCTTATTTCAGGAAAGAGTTTATTGAATGTTTTTTTTTTAAAAAGGAAATTGACAGTCTATAGTTTCAATACATTTTGATACATCCAGCTTTATTTGTATTTAGAACTAAATTAATAAATTAAAAATAATTCAAATGGATAAATTAAACATCTAAATTTATAAACATGAATAAATTAAACATACATTTTGAGAAGACTACATTTTCTATTTAATTTAAATGCATTTATTTACTGTAGTAGTTCAGGCAAGTAAAATTTCTGGATATATATATATAGATAGATTTTTTTTAAGTAACCAAAGTAAAACGATAGCCTATAGTTTCAATACATGTTGATAATTCCAGCTTTATTTTTATTTAGAAATAAATTAATAAATATGAATTCAGATAAAAATAATTCAAATGGATAAATTAAACACCTAAATCTCTTTAAACATTTTTTTTTATTACATACTGAATTCATTTTTTAAAGCAATTACATTAAACTGACAGCCTAGAGTTTATACATTTTGAATAGATTTTTTATTTTTTTTTAATTTAATTTAAATGCATTTCATTATTTATTGTGATTTGGCAAGTAAAATTTCTGATTTCGAGAAATATTTTATTAAATTACTTTCTCAAGTAATTGAAGTAAATTGACAGCCTACAGTTTCAATACATTTTAATACATCCAGCTTTATTTTTATTTAGAAATAAATTACTAACGAAAACTCTTTTTTTATTAAATATTAAATTAAATTCTTTTGTTTGCATTAAACTGACAGCCAATACATTTTGATACATCCATTGATACATTCAAAAAAAAAAAAAGTTTATTATTTTTCATTTAAATGTATTTATTTGTTGTGGTTTGTTGATTTATTTCATAATTACATTTTATTTACTCACTATTAGTTTAAACTGACAAACAAATGTGTGACGAGGTCACAGAGCTTCCACAATAAAAATAAAAACAAGATCAGAAGGCGATGGTCTGATTATGAATGATTTATGACCAAACATAACTCTTTCTGTGTGTCTATTTATCATGTCAAGCTTTGCATGGAAGCCAAGAAGCAAATACACAACATAACAAACAATAAATAAATCAACAGCTTGTATTTAACAAAAGCGTCACTGCTCATTTGAGGTAAAACTGGAACATAGCCTCAGCTGCACCTAGAGAGAACAGAGCAGTGCTCTTCCATTTGATACGACTGATAAAAGAGACGGCAGACACCTGGAGCAGCCTGGTGAGTTCAGCTGACAGACTTCAGCACTACGGACAGCTCAGCTCCCCAAACCTGCCAATGCCGGCAAATCCCACTGAAATCAAACGCACCACACGTACTCTATTTACCCCACCTGCTGTTTGCTGCTTGAATTTACCCCTAGCTGCTGTAGGACACTCACTGACTGCACAGGGACCTTTTAGAGGTAGTTTGGCGTTGTAATCATGCTGAGAAAGGCAGCAAAAACATGACTGGTTGAATTATGATGTTTGTTTCCATTGCCACACTTTCTGAGAATGAGAAATGGATCTACATATATATATTTTGTCTAGTAACAATGCTTAAAAAGCAATTATTCTATTGTCTTTATGAAAACATAGCTACCGCATACAGGAAATTCTGTCAATACCATCTCGAAGCTTAAATCGTGGGAGGATTGTATTATGAAAATGAATCCCCTTTCTTTCAGATTTGCACAAAAAGTGCTGAGCACAAACTCTTCTGTTTATGTCTCCAAGTCTAAAATGCTGTGGTGAAAGGGAACAAGAAAGAGTTGCATGCTTCTGTTAAATGGATTTAAGAACTAGCTGAGCTTGTTTGCTGTACAGAATCAGTTTCCAGAGGCTTGACGTTTGTTGATGTCTTCTATCGATAACACCTGTTAAAACTGGGTTGCAAAGTTGAACAATGTCAACTTGTCAGCAGGGTAGACTGATAGCTGACTACTGCTGTTCATCCATGGCTTATATTGTAAAATGTGACAGAGATCCTTCATCTGGTTGAGACTGCTTTGTTCATGCCACATCCAGTCTGCTGGTCAGTAAGCACTGCACAGTGTCAAGCCGGTATCAGGAAGCTCTTGTGGCAGGTAAGCGTACGGGAGAAAATAAAATAGCAGGAAATAAATCTGGCAGGACAAAACAGAAAAAGTGAGATGAAGAAAATGAGCGAGACAGATTCAATCAGAGTACACTGACTCTTGCTTGGCAAACAAGCTGTGATTTGTGTCGCTATGGCAGCAGGTCACTTGCTTGCGAACCCCTTCATTCACATTCCATTCATTTCCATCTGTCCAGACATAATTGCCTCGAGTCATCATACAGACATGCTCCTGTATGACATGGACATGCCCTCACTGCTGAGCGCACATACAGAAAAACACTCCAAACTTCTTGAAGAAGAAATGAGCATGATTGGCTTCATTCTCTTTGACTTGTGCAGTAGTGAAACTGGCTTTGCTTGGAAATATATAACATAATCTTATGTTACATATAATATATATAATATAACCTTATACATGTATTTTTGTGTGAATAGAACAATATAATGACAGAACGATAGATAGATAGATAGATAGATAGATAGAATGATATACAGAATGATAGAATGACAGAACGATAGACAGAGCAATAAAATGTTAGGACAATAGAACAATCATAGAATGATAGAACAATATAATGACAGAACGACAGATGATAGATAGATAGAATGATAGAACGACAGAACGATAGACAGAATAAAATGTTAGAAGGATAGAACGATGATTGACCGTTAGAACAATATATAATGACAAACATAGATAGATGATAGATAGATAGATAGAATGATGATAGAATAATATAGAATAATAAAATGTTAGGACGATAGAACGATGATAGAACTACAGAACAATATAATGACAAAATGATAGATAGATAGAACGACAGAACGATAGACAGAACAATAAAATGTTAGAACGATAGAACAATGATAGAATTATAGAACAATATAATGAC